>VZRM01000193.1:280197-323853 GCA_013397955.1 Grantiella picta | reverse complement strand
CAAATATTTTGTAGCTGGATGTACAGGCAATAGTCAAAATATTTTAGTAGAAATCTAGTAATAAAAATACAACTGTATTCTGCTCTTGAAATTTCTGAATTCTAAAAAAAATAAATTTTAGAAGGGAGATTTTTACAACACCCATTTTAGCATGGAATAGGAAATTACAAAAAAAAATACTTCCTTGATTATAAAAGTGTCTGTTACAACCTTTATAGAATGACAATATTATATATGAACATATTTTTTACTCTCAGTAAATTGTTTCTAGCTTGCTGCATTATGGAGCAACTGCAAGCTGCAACATTAACTCAGGAATAGGTGATGTAATTAAGCTTCTGTCACATTTCATTATTGAAAACAACCTTATCAAAATTAACTTGTCAGGGGAGAAAGCTTTATGTAAAAACTAGTCATGGATTTTGCACAGATTCACTGGTTCACAGAACGTGTAAGATTGGAAGTGAACGTAGTGGGTGATCTGTTCCAACCTTCCTGCTCAAGCAGGGTAATCTTAGAGCACATGGCATGGGATTGCATCCACCACAACCCCCAGGTCTTTCTCCACAGAGCTGCTTTCCAGGTCAGCCCCCAGCCTGGACTGTTGCAGGCGGTTATTCTTGCCCGGGTGCAGGACCTTGCACCTGCCTTTGTTGAATTTCAAACACTTCTTCACTGTCCACCTCTCCAGCCTGTCAAGGTCCTTCTGGAGGGCTCACAGCACTCTAGGGTATTGGCCAATCCCTGCTTTGTGACATCAGTGAACCTGCTGAGGAGGCATCTGCCCCTTCATCCAAATTATTGATTAATGAGTTAAATAATACTGGGCCCAGTATGGAACCTTGGAGGACACAGTTAGTGAAAAACCTACAACTAGAACCCGTGTCACTGATGATCACTTTCCTGGGTCTGCCAACCACTTCTCAATCCATCTCACTGCTCATTCATCCAGTCAACACTTCCTCATTTTGTCTATAAGGATTTTGTGAGAGACAGTGTCAAAAGCCTTGATTAAGTCAAGGCAGACAATATCCATTAATCTCTTTTCATTGATCCAGGTAGTTGTTTCACTCTAGAACGCAATCTGCTTGGCCTAACCTGATTTACCATTAGAGAATCCATGCTGAATATTTCTGATTGCCCTCTTGTCATCCATATGGAAAGAGATGGCCTCCAGAATGGGGTGCTCCATCACCTTTCCAGGGACTGAAGTGAGGTTGATTGGCCAATAGTTCCCTATGTCCCCCTTCTTGCTCATTTTGAAGAATAGGGTGAAATTTGCATTTTCCAAGTCCCCAGGCATCTCTCCTGATCGCCATGACTTTGCAAAGATGACAGTGAGTGACCTCGCTATGGTGTCCAGAAGCTCTCTCAGTACTCGTGGATGCATCCTGTCAGAGCCCATGGATTGTGGATGTCAGGTTTGCTTAGGTGTTGTCCAACCCAATCCTCCTTCACCAATGAAAAGTCTTCCTTCCAAGACCCCTTTACCCTGGTCTGTGTCAGAGAACCCTGAGGGATGGTCATGTCAGTGGAAATCAATGCAAAGAAGGTATTTGAGAACTCTGCCTTCTCTGCATCCTCTGTTACCAGGGTCCCCCCTCCATTTAGTAATGGGCCCACATTAGGCTTTTGTTTTTATTCTGTTATTGATGTATTTGAAGAACGCTTTCTCATTCTCCTTGACATCCTTGGCAAGATTTAAGTTCAGATGGGCCTTGGCCTTCCTGGTCTCATTTCTGCTTACTCTGACCACCTCTCTATATTCATTCCAAGTGGTTTGATGATGCTTCTTCTGTGTGTCTCCTGCTTATGTTTGAGTAATGACAGGAGTTCTTTTTTCATCCATGCAGGTCTCACTCTCCCTTTGCCTGATTTCTTGCTCATTGGTATGCATCATTATTTGCTCAAAGGAAGTAATCTTCGGATATCAACTAACTCTCTTGGACCCCTATTCCATGCAGGGCCTTTTTTATGGGATCCTTCCAAGAACATCCCTGAAGTGGCTAAAGTGAGCTGTGCTGAAGTCTGTGGCTGTAATCTATCCTGCTGCCGTGCTTCCTCCTCGCTCGATACTGAACTCCACATTTTCATGGTCACTGCAGCCAAGCCTGCCCCCAACCTTCACATCTCCATAAAGGAGACGCTGGTAATATGAGATCAAGCAGCCCTTTATTCTTTGTGGGATCCTCCACTGCTTGTGACAGGAAGTTGTCATCAGTGCTTTCCTGGAACTCCCTAGACTGTTTGTGCTTTGCTGTGTTGCTTCTCCAGCAGAAGCCAGGGTTGATAACGTCCCTCACAAGAACCAGTGCCTGTGACTTTGAGGCTGCTTCAAGCTGCCTGGAGAACGCCTCATCCATCTCCTCCACCTGATCAGGAGGCCTGTAGTAAGCACCCACAGCAGTGTCACCCTTACTAATCTGCTCTTTGATCTGAGCCCATAAACTCTCAGCTTGCTCGTCATCCACCCCAAGGCAGAAATCAGTACATTTCAAGTGTTGTCTCATATGAAGAGCAACTCCACCACATAGCTGACCACAAAAAATAAATACAATTTACCTTTCTTAAGAGGTTTTTTTTTTTTATTTTCACTTCTAAAAAATCTAATAAAGTAAAATTATTTTAATGGCAATTAAAACAGGCAGGTGAAAAACTTTGTGCATTCAAAAAATGCTCAGTGATAAACAGGATGTGAAATAAAGCAATCATTAAATATGTCTGCTGATTTTTCAGTAATATCCTGTGGAGACAGGGAAAGGAATAAGAACCTATCTGAGGAATAACTTTTTTTAATTGATGAAATTTGGCCCCAAAATGTCCAACTTTAAAAAATGCAAATACTGGTATAGTTTAACATATTAAAAATTAAAGCATTTAGTAGGGTGTCCTGTATACATGCTTGTGACAATACAAAACACTGTTGTTTCCAATGAAATTCCCCATTTTGAGACATCAATGCATAATAATCACATTGCTACAGCACAAGCATGACCTCTTCCTCATCTCTTCCTTCAAAGTAAAGGCAATGTAAAAGGAATGATCTAAAATAATAAGAAAAAAACTCCTCAAATTTATGAGTTCTGAATTACAAGAGGCAGATGACAATGATATTTACACACAGTTGATCTACAGACATCTATGATCTTAAGTCTGCTGACTTCTAAGTGTGCCTCAAATTCAGAACTTTGTTCAATTTTTTTCCAAAATGTAAAAATAAACAAGCAAACAAACAAACCTCAGATTAATATTGAATAAAATATACTTCTGTTCTTGGGGTTTTTCTTGTTTGTGTCAGGATTCCCTGTGTTAGATGTAATGACCATTGGTAGGGAATAAAAAGACATTTATCACAGGAAATCTTCAAGGATGAGTGTTTAATCAAAGAGAGTCTCCATGGCAAACAGTGAGAAAGAGATAAGAAGCTCATTAGTGTGTAATCACCTTTAGCAACTTTCTGCAGAATTCTGTGTTGGATAATTGTATTAGGCAAAATTAGGAGAGATTCATTAGAATGGAATCACAAGGGCCCGTTTTATATGTAAAGTTAGATGTTTCTGATATAAAACATTGAGTCATAGAAGGAACTCTTGAAAATAATTGGTTATTTTTCTTTTAGTGAACATGGCCCAAAAATACCTTAACAGCAATTTGTGCCTTTAGGCTTTAAGCCATTATGTTAAGACTTAAATCAAAAATCTGTCACATTCTTAGGTTCTGTTTCAGTAATTTGTAACCACTAATATCAAAATATGTACCTTGGGTTTTTTTTTATTTTTATTCCTCAGGCTTTTACCCCTCACTGCTACTGGTTAGAGACTTGTCTTCTCAAAAGCCTGTTTTCCTTCTGCATGAGTTTCTGCAGCAAATCAAGCTGTTCTCTTGATCCTCTTTCACATACACCGAAAAGTTTGAGTTCCTTCAGTCTCTAGACAAAATTACAATTTTGAAACTTAACAGAACTTTTTTCCTTTTTTTCTGAGTCCTTTCCAACTTGTTAACTTTATTTTGCCTTAAAAAATGACCCTTTTCTGATAATGACCTCTGTAATTATGAATGAAAAAAAAAGTTTTTCATATTCTCATGTAGTAGTCTTCTGCTTACACACTAGTAATGTTTAAACACAGGGGTACTTTGGGAGTTTATCATACCAGTTCAAATTTACACAGTTTATTTTCACCTTTCCTTGGAGCAAAACCAAAATATTATCCAAAGATCTTCTGAAAAATATTGTATCAAAAAGAAGAATGTGTAAGTCATTTAAGAATACAATTTTTTATGCCAATTCATTTCAACATTGGCAGATTGAGAATTTGAACAATGATCTGCAATGAAGCCCATTAGACTTCTATTTTGCTACAAATATAAGTCTTTTGCAAGTTAACATATTATTATAAAATCTTTTGCATTCTCATATCCAGAAACAATTTTGGATATATGGCTTGATTTTCTATCTCCTTCATTATTAGATAGCATTTTTCTGGGAAGTAGGAGTGGAAGATTCAGAAGTGATAAATACTTGTAATGGAAAATAGTATTATTAAAAGTAAGTTTGTAATTTCTTCAAGACCATGGATAAACATATTAAATAGCTCTAAGCCAGGAATAGGAAATGAAAGTAGGGTATTTCCAATGACACACTATTCTCATACATAATTATTTTTTTGCAATGCAGGTTAACCATGTTTTAACCAATCTGTATTTATTAGAATGGTAATGTCAGTTGGAATGTTTTTGTAACCTCTGCAAGACTTCATCAATGTTTTTAGACAAATGTAAAGGTTGCATCTTATAAAATTACCCTGTGAATCTAGAAACTGATCTCAAAGTTGCCTGGCAGAAATGTTTCATCCAAATACTATCTTTATTGTCTTTGGTTGTGTATAGTATTAATAATGCCTTCATTTTATCAGTGTAACCTCCATTTGTTACTCAGCAAACATTATTTCTCTCTAATTCTATTCTCTCTAATATTTCCCTCAGAAAATAAGATTTACCCAAAAAACAGGGTTCTATACTACTACTACTATATTTCTAATATGAGCAAGGGAAAAGGATTTTACCTACAATATTTGTTAGCACACAAGGGATATCCTATATAGAAATCTTAAGATAATAAAACCTGACTGACAATAAGGTAAGACCCTGTAGCTCAATTGTTTTGGCAGTTTTATATTGCTGTTTGCTCAAAAGTTAGTTACTGCTAGACAAAAATTCAGTCTGTAGGAAGTACTAACAGATCCCAAATCTACATTCCCATAATTGCAAGTGTGTTGTACACAGACATTTATTTATATCCTACTTATTACTAGGCTTCTAGTTCTTATTACATAACATATATTTTAAAATGAATGGTAACAATAGTTTTAGTAGAATATTGACCTAAAAATTAGTAGGTGTATATGCTGAGATACATCATATATGTGAGCAAGAGATCAAAATATTCAGAAGGGGTGTTCTTTAATCATAGCTTAAAACTTAATTATGAATAGAGATTAAAAATTGTTAATACTGATGTATATATTAAAGAAGATTACTGGAAGGTTTCTCTTACCTCTACAGATAGGAACAGGGAAATCCCACGAGGCTGTATTGACAGAGTTGGCTATGCAAGTAAGCTGGGGATGACCGTCCAGAATATATCCAGTGACACAGCTGTATCGGATTTTGTCACCAACATCAAATCTTGTACCATACAAAATACCCTTTGGTGGAACTCCTGGATTGCCACAGGAACTACTCTGTAATTCTGGAAAAGATACATATTAATGACTTAAAATGTTTTTATAAATAAATACTTCATTTTGCTTAAGATTATGGAACACATAAATTAAGGCAGCTTTGGACAGATAGTGAGTTTTCATTAATATTATAGCACTCCTCACACTGAAAATCCATTGCTGATGCTGTATTTAACATCTGCTTATGTACCCACATATCCAAACATAGATGAAAATGAGCATGAGGTTTTTCCTTAAGCTCCAGTTATCTATATATAATGTAATTTTTTTGTTAAATTGATAGAAAAGAAATCACTACATAGAAACAGGAAACAAAGCAACTTCTTATATCTCTGACTTTCAAGTGATACAACTGCAAAACAATAAACCAAATTGTAATACAAACATGAAAGAACATCAGATTCAAATTGAACAAAATTTGGAAGAAATAATAAAATTAATCAAGAGAAAATTTTAACAAGCATAAGCCTGAGCATGATGAGGAAGCTGTTTAATGATTTAATAGATTTTAGATAATGAGGAAAACTGATGAGATACTGTGGGTAACTAATTTCTGAGCAAAGGATTAGTTAATTTAATCATGTGAAATACCACAGGTCTGGTATCTTCTACTCTAATACAGAGGTTTAAACCACTGACAAGCCAAAACAACTCATGGCCACTCTTAAGTCTGATCTCTGAGGGTATTAGTTTAATTTTAGTAGTTGGTACTCACACTTAACTGTGTACCCTTCTGACTGGTACTTCAGCATCATAAATAGCTTGATTACAAGAAGATTACAAGATTAGTTCCAAAGGCCTTTAGTTAATGGGTATTAAAAGAGAGATTTGGTACAAGTGTGAGCAAAAGATGTTTTATAATATCATCCTGAGCTCTTCAAAGCTTGTACCAGGGATACTTACGAGCCTAATGCTAACTGGGAAGAGGCAAATCAAGTAAACCTGTATTTGGATTCATATCAAATTCCCCTAATCAAAAAGTGAGGAAAATGCTAAAATGTAAGGAAAATGACGGAAGAAGAGAGGAGTATGTATGTATTCTTTAATTTATTTTCCTGAGTTCCATGTGACTAAATTATTCTTCAGTATCCCTGGTGTGCTCATGAATATGTGCACAACATATTTAAATATCTAAGCTGTTAGAGTAGGTTTCAATTAAACAAAAAAGGTATAAATGCTTATCAAAACAATCAGTATGTCTCACAACATTCATTACATTCTCAAACTTCAATGCCCAGAACTACCAAGAACTAGGATGTTTTACTAGATTTCTGATACCAGCCATGAAACAAATCTATGTAACAGTTATTAAAAGGCAGAATTCACTAGAATCATAAATATACTCTCTATATGTCCATACATATTTATACACCATTAAGAAAATACATGCTAACATTGAGTTCCTTTGCAGGACCTGATGTACCAATCATGTTTTGATGTGAATATGTTAAATATGCTTATTAGTTGCTGATGTCATTGCTGCTATTTCCTGCTTTCTCTTACATAATAAACTGTGGGTTTGGATTAGACTTTCATTACTTTGCACAATGTCACAACATAGGAGTAAGAAAGCAGCCTATCTCATTTTGGTCACTTCAAAGCTCACCCAAAGAGCAGATGTTCTTGCCAATGCTTTACTGAAGTGTTCTGTGCTGAAACAACACTCCCCTGCCCTCAAAACAGCTTGCAAGCTCTGTAGAGAAGACAATGCTGCAGCTACTCCTGCATATTTGTGCAAAGGAATTTCTTTTAAATCCTCTAACAGTTTTCAAGGCTATTAGATTTATTATTTATCATCACAGCATGTCAAAATGGACGTAATATCATCCTGTGGATTTTGGTTATCATATGAATCGTATTGTATTAACTTGAAAACTCTGCCTGTACACAGTGTTTTCATTTTTGACTTCTCCAAGAAGATGAAGTCTTTCAGAAGACTGTATCTCTTAGGGCTTTGTAAAAAGGTCACAGAAAGATTCCCTGTCCTTTGAAATAAAAAAGATAAAGATTAGCAATGTCTTTAACTGTCACTGCCTAAAATTGCTTCCTTTACTTTTACTGCTGTCTCACCAAGAACTACCCACAGAAGGCACTTTATTCTTGTGAAATTATTATATTTTAAAGCACTAATTAAAAATCACCCTCCTTCTAAAATAAAACTAATTTTCCAGCTGCAATACTATATGACTCATTTAAAAGGAATCCTGGAATTTTTCATTAACTTTTTAACATTATGAAAGTGGCCTGGGAGTGTGTTATTACTTCTAACCCTTCAAGTGATTTTGTTCCTGATTCTAGATAAGAAAGTAGAAAAAAATAAATTGTACACTTTAAAGTATATTAATTTATTCTGTGAATATTTTCATTTTGAACATATACAAGTGCCTTATTGGGGGGAGGAGAGAGAGGTAATTCACGAAGTAACTGGATTTGTCTTCTTTGATAGGTAGTATCTATTTTCAAACTGAATGTGACGCTGTACTACCAACTCCCTGACATTTAAAGCTATGGATTGTTACCCTGAGATTGTCATCTGTCAGGGAACAGAGGAATTGACAAACTAGATTGTAATTTTTATTCAGCTCTGCACAGACTCTTGACTTAAGTGACATTCTGATAATCACTAATGATATGAAGGGTGGAAAAGTATTTCCTTTTAAAGTTGCCATCTTGTAGTTTGGTTGAACTTCTCCTTGTTCATGCACTCTGAAAAAAGGCATAATTGAATTTTTTAAACCTTCCTATTTTTTTTTAAATTTTTTATATTATTTCTCATCTCCTTTTCAAAGCAAGCTGTCCCAATTGTTTCAATCTCTCTCCGAGTAGGAATTTTCTTTGTCCTAGATTTAATTTTGTAAACAAGGTACGTATGAACATATTTGTCCTCTTTTTTTTTACATAATGTTAAAACACAAAGCTTAAAATATCCTTCAATGCTGTTCAGTAAGTTTCTATTGAATTAATTCTTATTCATTTCAGTGGAAATTCTGTTAAAAAGCTGTGGGTAAAATGTGTCTGGGAGAGTTCTGCTTAGTAAGAGTGAATGCAGTCCTTCAAAGACTTTAATTAGTGGAAATTCAGCCCCTTATAGATACTAATTAATAGGATATTCAAATTAAATAACATTAAATACAATTTATTTCTAAGGTTTTTTGGTTTTTTTTAATAAAAAGCTAGCAGAAGTTTAGACTGTCTTTGTCAGCATTAATTTAAGGAGAAACAAATCAAAACCAGATATGGAAATTTCAAAATTACTTGCTTTTTATTCAGATTTTAAGTCAGGATTTTTTTTTTCTGTTATGATATTTATGAAATCAAGAGTAGCACTGTCCTCCCTAAAATGTTTAAACATGAAGTTTATAATTTTATGTCCAAATATCCAAAACAAGTATTTTCACATACTCCAGTAATAAAGGCATTTGTCATAGCATTGCATTCCATTCAGCATAATTATGAATACTGATGTCCTTCACACACTATTTTATTAGAAATGTTGTAATATAAATAATTTTTTCTTTCTTAAAGGGTTGATCCATGTATTTTTGTAGTTTTTGTTTGCAGCTATTGCAAATCATTATGATCCCATTTTCCCCAACATAAAGTGAGTACTGTCAATATGTACTAACTTATGGAAAGACCTATGTAATTTCCCAATACAGGCTAGTACTTGCTTCATGTAATACTTTTGAAATTAAATACTCTTGGTATTCCTACACTCCCAGTTTGGATATCTCCCCCTATTACTGCATGGTACCAGTCCTAGACTGCTTGTTCACTTGGGTCTACTACTCCAAATTCCTCTGCCATACAAACATGAATGTAGTCCAGGGAATATGTCATTCTAGGGACCACTCCAACTGTCATTTAGGACAGGACTTGGTGTACTGGAAATATCAGGATATGTTTGTACACGGATATCCCTTGGGAAAATGGTACATATGTACTTTGACTTACTGACAAGCAAGAATGCTTTGGTTTTGAAAACTCACGGCTGATTTCAGAAGTGCTGCATGTAGTATGTGTGTGGCTACTGGGAAAGCTACACATTCCAAAGGCCCCAAATACTAGGACAGATGATGTCCTTGTGAAAATAAGAAGTAGCCTGAAATTCCATTGTCCAAAATTCATCCATATTGAATGGCGTAATAGTTTATTTTAGTTGTCCATAATTTTCCAAAGGTTTTATGAACTAAAAAAGTAACTTAGATATATAGTTTTTAATTCATAGTATTTTGCCTTTTTTCTCAAAAGTTGTATTTTGCTTACTTTCCATTCTGTCCTCATTTACATTGCTCTGAATTAATAAGCAAGCATGGTCTAGATTTAGATATAATAGGGACTAGAAAAATTAACTGATAAATATAGGAATACTGTTGTCTTCCTACACACATATTGAAATATACATATACATGCATGTTCTACTTGAGTTTAGAGAATGAAGGAAACCATGAGAAAAATTTGAAATAGGCAATATAAGTGAAGTGAAGGGAAAAATTAAAAACTTACTATGTAAGTGTCAATTTAATTGCACTAAAATAAAGGATTATATAGGATTCAGAGAGTAAAGATACATTATAAATGAATGCTTTGAAAAATCTACCATAAACAGCACAGATATATTAAAGTATTTATTGAATTTCAAAAAATCCCTCCCCCAAAAGCCAGGTCTCTCCTACAGAAGTTCAACAATAAAAATGGTTATCCCTTGATTCCAACAAATCTGTCACCTCAAGATACAAGTGCAGAATGAAGAGTCACTATTCTGAAATTCACCTTTGTTTACAACAGTGGCAGAAACTGTTTGTCTAACAATCTAAACTTCTCTGTAGCTTTTCTTTTCATTTCTGCATTTTTTTGTGGATCTATCAAAAGAGACTGTCAAATTCTGGTGTCTAACTATAAATAGGCAAGCTAGAGAAGGTGTGAGAAATTTGGAGGGTTTTTTTCCCCCAAATGAAATGAATGTTTTTTTCTTTTCCTGTTCTAATTGCTCTTTCTTGATAAACATATTTGGAACAGTAACCTCACTTAGGGTCTCACTTAGGTCTGTTCACTAAAGATAATACAGCCAATTACCTTGCTGTTTCTTACCTATTTTTTAATGAATGACATAATTTTGCTTTTTTCTTCCTTTTGAGATTACTTTCATGTCAAAAAATGACAGAAGACCCTGTCTTGAGAGAACTTTAAATGTACATTTTTATGCTGAATTTGATTTTGGTTTTAAATACATTGAAAAAATCACCGGATTTGTCCTCCTTGCCAATCAGACAAGAATGTTTCTATTTATAGCATTAAAGTCATATGCTATTTTAATAGGAACAAACTTGTTTCAGCATTAAGTAAGTTAGAACAGCATTAACATAATTATTCTACAAGCAAGAGGACAGCAAGAAGTACAGAAAAAAACCTCCAGGATATGTGAAGGAAACAAAGGATAATTACAATACTGTAGTAACAGTAATACAATGAGCATGACAAATGTAATACAAGAAATGGTCCAGGGTTTGCAATGAATTCCCTTCACTTGCAATACACTGTTCAGAATATCTGTTTAAATCAGAATCACAGAATCAGAGAATCACAGAATCAACTAGGTTTAAAAAGACTTTTGAGATCATCAAGTCCAACCTAAAACCTAACACCACGACATCAATTAAACCATGGCACTGAGTGCCACATCCAGTATTTCTTAAACATCTCCAGGGACAGTGACTCTACCACCTCCTTGGGCAGACAATTCCAGTGCCCAATTACTCTTTCAGTGAAAATTTTCCTAATGTCTAGCCTAAACCTCCCCTGGTGCAGTTTAACTCTGTGTCCTCTCGTTCTGTCAGTGGTTGTCTGGGAGAAGAGACCAACTCCCACTTGCCTACAGTTTCCTTTGAGGGACTTGTACAGAGTGATAAAGTCTCCCCTGAGCCTCCATTTTTCTAGGCTAAACAACCCCAGCTCCCTCAGCCGTTCTTCATAGGGCTTGTGTTCCAGACCCTTCATCAGCCTAGTTGCCCTCCTCTGGATGTGTTCAAGCATCTCAATGCCCTTCCTAAATTGAGGGGCCCAGAACTGGACAGAGCAGTCAAGGTGTGGCCTCACCAATGCTGAGTACAGGGGAAGAATGACTTCCTTGGTCCTGCTGGCCACAGAATTCCTGATACAGGCCAGGATGCCATTGGCCTTCTTTGCCCCCTGGGCACACTGCTGGCAATGCAGATGCAGAACAGCGCTAGACAGCTGAAGGACCATGCAAAAAGACAATGGCAGTCACTAATTTAACCACAGGACAGCATAACCTGAACCAAGTGAAACTAACAGAAAGATGACTAAATGCTTCAGTAGATATGGTTAAATCTGACATTTCCCCATCAGACACACTTCTAAAGCATTTCCTATAGGGAATGACAGTCAGGGAAATACCAGATAGTTAGCAAAGCTATACAGTTAACAGTACCAGCCACGCTTCCTTTCTTCAAATTCCATTTGAATTTGATTAGAGCTTTATCTTCAGTAAATTCCTGCACAGCTGCTGAGGGCACCAATTAAATCCTGAGTATGGCTAGAAGGTAAATGCACATAGTGGACTGAGGATTGGAGACCACATGAAGTTTTAGCCGCATGTAGAGTTGCAAGTGTCACAGAGATTGCTGCATCCACACTGTTCAGAAAATCAGTCCACTGCTCAACCAAATCAGTTTAATTTGAAGCCTGAGATACGGTATGTGCCACATGTGATGGTTGTTGAGCTTCTCAAGTGGGTGAAGTCCAGACAGATGCACCCTGCCTATTGTGCAAAGGCTATATAGATATGCCTGTGCATGGGCCACCATGGGATTGTTCCTGTTAGACTGCAGTGATTCTGAGTACTTTTTTAATATAGCTCTATTCTGGAAGCAGCTGGGAAGAGGCTGTTGTAAATGCCAAGAAAAGATTATTTCAGAGCACAGGACAATCTAAAATTTTTAAAAAAATCCTAAAAAGTGTACCATATTGATAGTCCTTCCGCAATATGTATTTCTAACTATGTCTTTTAGAGTTATATAAAAGTATTTAATTTTCAATTTCTGAAATATTATGGCAACAACTATCTTATTGTATGACCTTTTTTCATTCCACTCTACCCTCAGTGCCTCACCTGGTTTTACTTTATGCTAGGTAATATGAATGTTGCATTGTTACTCACTGGCAGTTCTTACCTGGAGAATTTACAGTAACCAAATATGTAAAAAGATAACCGAATTTAGAAAAAATCAGTTTAGTCACTAAAAGAAGATGTCATAGCACAATCAAGTTATGTGGTATTATATAGAAAGAATCTCCACACAAGTTTGACAAACAAGAATAGATACATATGTCAAATAAATGTACTTAATTTTATATATTTGAGGTACTATCATATCTAGATTCCTACTGAAATTTGGGTTCCATTTTTGGTTACATAATTGTTCGAAGGAGTAACAAAAATACTGGGAAGATGCATTGTTTTTTTAATTCAAGGTGATAGAAATTCTGAAATTAGAGAACAGAATAAAATAACACATTTAAAGTAAAAGTACTGGGACTTCTAAAGGAAAAAAGAAGAAATATAAGAGAAGTTTCAGGGAGCACTGATAGGCATTTCTAGTTAATGAATTGACTCTTCAACTGTTAAAAAAGCTAATCTGAAAGACTGTTGATTTAAATTACTATAAACTAGAGACTGACTAGCCTTGGAAAGAACGTAACTTCTCTTCCAGCTTCCTGTTGGCAAAGGTCATCTGAACTGCCCAGTTTGTAGTCCGAGGATACATAGATATGGCTAACCAATCATGCTTCATGTCTGACTTATTAGCCAAGGTTTCCTAGCTACAGGCCTTCTTCACGAGTTGTGTCTGAACACTGAAGGCAGAGAACTTGTGGTATGTTGAACTTTTCGACTTGTTTTAAAAAAGAAAAAAAAAAAAGAGAAAGTTATTTCTGCTACTGTGAGTCACATAGAGTTTAAAATTGGAATCTAAAACATAGGATGTGGATATGGGAGGTCATGGACCTGTTGTTGGACAGTGGCATAAAAGGGCACAAAGAAAACCATTTTTCTCTTGAAGGGGTCTTTGACACATGAGAACTGGGCACTAGGTGGCACCTGAAACATTCAGAGCTATTGTATGACCTGGCGGAGTAACTAGCATTTCCTTCTGTATATATCTCAGAGCTAAAAAAATTTCAATTTTTCATATCTATTAGATATGCTTGGTATATATATGTTTGTGTAGATATGCTTATGTGTAGAATTATAATTAAGAGACACTGTAGTGCCCTATTAAAAATCCAAACATTTGGTGCAATTTGATCACTTCATTGACTACCTGCTTCTTTTACTCAAAGGACATGCTGTCTCTTACATTAAAATGTGTGGCTTCCACCATTACTGCTGGTATGAAAAACATGTAAAAACATTGGTTACAGGAGACACAACAAAGTTAGATTTATTCCTGTGCTTATGTTCTAAATGCTTCTGGTTTAGGCCATTTTGAGAAGAGAAAGATGGCCTTAGTTCTGTAATTTAGTTTTCATTTAGGAAGTTTTATGGGTTAGAATTTTTCTTTAAAATATTAAATCATTGTTGTTCCCAAATCTGTGTCACAACTGTTTTTGCAGCACACCATTTCTTGATAGAATTTATGTCCTTATTGTATTTGATGGCAAAGGGATGCAGTGAGCTTTTTGGGATGTCATGGGGACATTACCCAACTCTTCAGAGGTCCTTTTTTATATTCCATAGTGGGTCTTAACTACTGGGTTGAGAATACTGCTCAAGTAGGTAGAACACAGGGTGGTTGGGCAGTGCCTTTATTGAGCCAATACTAGATTAATTTTCTGAATGTTCTTATTTTTATAACAGGTCATCTTCTTTAGAAAACACAAACTTTTTATCCTTTTATATGTCTCAAAGTCTCAGAACATCAAGCAAAATTTAAAGTGCTCACTCCAAGCTTCCATTTAAAGTATTTTTTTGAATGCTTCATGGTGCACCACCATATCTTTCAGTCTATGCATGGCTGTCATACAATTTATTGAGTTAGCCATGTTTTATTACATTGTATATATGTAATTAGTTCTTATTCATCCTCTCACATGTGCAAATTTGTGGTAATGTAGAAAAATTGTGAGCTAAAAATATTTCATTCTAAAATACAACGTCTTACTGTGAATAAAAATACTGAAATAAAATCTCCACTCTAGTTTAGGATGAGAGTGTAATTCCTTTTGCTTACATCAAACTGTACTCAAAGATTGTGCTTTTAGAAAATAGCTGAAAACGCTGTTGATACATTAAGCAAAAGAACATTTATGGTTAGAAGTGTACAACTAATAGTATTAAAGCTCCTTTATTTTGCTCATTTTTCTGTGTTTATGATACAACTCAGAAATACACCAAAAATGCAGACCTTGCATAATAAAGCGCTATTCTCGGAATAATTTTTCTAAACACAATCATACATTAAAGGTCTGAAGCAGATGGCCACCTAATGAAGTCCTATTTACTAGAAAAGGTCTCTCTGGTCAAAGCTCATCTCTAGGTATAATATGAATTTTTCATTAAATATGTCCAGATGTGAGAACATCTAAAAATACTAGATCAAGGATATATGCATTATTCTGCTTTTAATGGTACTTAGCCTGATAATTCCACAGTGCTAAAATGCATTATGGCTTATTGACTCCATTTCATTAGGTAAAATAATAGGACATTACTGATCTTGTCCAAATTACTTACATGATTATTCATTAACCAAGAAAGACAGTGTGATCAAAATAATGGATGGCAACATGAATAAACACCTGCCACAGGACACTCATCAAGACCAAGCACAAAACCTTTGAATATCTTATATGCCATAAAAATTTTGTTTTATGAATCAGTGCTGAGCTGTGTACCCACAATATCATACTTTCCAAAGCAGTCATATTTTCCCCAGAGGACAAAAGGTACATTCTATTCCAAACATGACGACTTTAAATCTGCTTATCCCACATATTCCAAATTTTCTTTTCATGTCTAGTAAGAATATCCAGATGTCCTTCACTTGAGAAACAATCAACTGTAATTGTTATTTTATTTGAGCATTATGCTATCATTTTCCTACTGCAAGAATTAACATTAGAATCATAGAATGGTTTGATTGGACTTTAAAGATCACCAAGTTTCAGCACCCTGGACATGGGGAGGGACACCTTCCATTAGACCAGGTTGCTCAAAACCCCATCCAACCTGGCCCTGAACTCTGCCAGGGTTCTCAGGGTAACCTGTTCCAGTGCCTCACCACCCTCACAGTAAAGAATTTCTTTCTCATGTTGGTGTTCAGCATTCTATTATCACCTTCACTGCATGGGCTTGTGCAGTTCTTAGAGAATATCTTTCGAGTCTCAAAATTTGTGTGCTTTGCCTTATGCCGGAGGCAAGTTCCCAAGTTCCCTGGCACATTTGGAAAAACGTTTTCAGAATTCTGAAGTATGGGAGAATGAAAGTATCGTATTGTTTGATGAAACATGATTTGGTTATGCAGAAATGATTTTAAATGTATGAAGAAAGAACTTTCAAGCTGATTGATGTACCAACATTCTTCTATAAGCAAGTATCACTTGGCATAGCGGGCACTGCTTCATTAAAGATATAATTTGTGGAGTTTGGGGAAAAGTGGTTAATTAACTCCTTTTTCTCTTTCTAATAGTGCAAAAGTAAATAACATACCAATGTGAATGATTCAGTACACTATTGGTTCTGGAATATGGACTATTATGGGTGTCTTTTTTTTCCCAGATATTTTAATATCAGAAGGTGCTATTTGCAGTTTCTAGTCTGAGTCTTGTAGGATCAGAGATCAAAAAATTTGCTTTGCTATTCCTGCTTTAAAATAAGTGGTTTGAGACATAAGTAGTAAAAGGCATTTAATCTTATTTTATAGATGTAATAATGGAGAGCAACTGCCAAGTAATTCATGTGATGTAAACATTTTAACCTTCTTTCTTCAAAGTCTCCTTCTGTAACTAATATAAGCTAGAATTAACATATTCAGCCTTCATATTGGCAGCCAGAATAACAATGGTTTTATTATTATTATCCCTTCACGTTACCTGCTTTGGGTCATTCCTCTCTTGACTAATTTGTTATTGGAATGAGTAGAAGTGGTCATAATTTGAGAGGAGAGAATGGTTTATCATTAAAATAACTCAAGATTTGCATTAACATCACATTAAACGTCTGTGTGGCCCACCATTTCTCTGGCTATCTCTACATGGCAGGTTAATACTGAAACAGCTGTGACAGTCATGTCTCTGAACTTACTGGTATTTCTATATTGAAAAACGACTTGAACAATGCCCTGTCAGCTTCTACTTTTAAATACTTTCAATACTCTCTACTTTTATTGAGAAAAAGAAAAATGTTCTAGGAAAAGCCTGCTGCAGTACCGCACAAATCACTGTTTGACAGAGCTTATGAAGTGTTCGTTGTGGTGCTAACTCACTGAAAGATCATATATCTTATAGAGATCTTTGCAAAACTTCTTTAAAGAGTGACAGATTGGTGTGTTAGAAGAGCTAAACAGCGTCAAAGAAATATATGTTATACAAGTAGGCTGTTAACACAGTGTGAAATGGTGGGGAATACGCAGAAATCTATCCTCTGGTCTATATCTGACATGCTCAATCATGTAATATAGAGTTCTACGTTAATGTATAAGAAGAAAAAAGTTGCAAGTGTCAACTGACAGACAAATGCCCCTCATTTTCAGGTGAATTTTCCTTTTTTCTTGGACAGACACTACTGAATGGATGAACATTTCAGTTTTTGCCTCCTTTTCCCCCTGCAAAACAAAGGTGAACAAGAAAAATGAGATGAAATTTTTGTGTTTTTAAATTTTTTTCTCAACAAGGTTAGAAAAATGTGTTTTCATTCAGGGAAAAAATCTATTTTCATCAGACCCATTTGTAACAATTGAAGCACTTTTGCAATTAACATTGATTTGGTGATCAGATATTATCTGAATTAATGTATTGGCCAAACATAAAAGGAAGGCTATAAGGAAAATTTAAAAATAGGATTGAGTCAGGAGCAAGGGAATTTACAGGTGTCCAGACTTCTTTAATTGTGTCTCAGCACCCCAAATGCTCAGCCCAGCATTCTTCTGTAACATGTGTGGCAGTGAACTTTCTAGATGTTACTGATGGATGGGGAGAGCATCTGGAAGTCCTGAAAAACTTTTATTGTATATCAATTAATCAAATATTTACTAAAATATGTATAACACTACATAGACAAGACTACACTACTGATGTGATTTCTGAAGTATCTGCCTTATTTAAAGGAAAATCAAACAAGGCTTCATTATAACATATTTTCTTCCCTCTACATATGGTTTATATTAGAAAAATGGAGTTATTAACTCTTATTATAATAGATTTGTATGTTTATATAAGCTGAAACTTTTGATTATACTTTTGTGTCCCTCTTCTTTTTTTTCCACTACTTCATTCCATTTTAAATCTTTCACTTATTTAATGTGAAATTCAATTCTCTGCTTTGTCTTACATCAGCAAATTTGCAAAAAAGATACTGGGAATATGCTGAGATATAAGCAAAAAATGTATAATCTCAGCTGCAATGAGTATGTGTATTTCTGCTTTCCTATGTTATATTTACAAGAGGATTTAAATATTGTCTACAGTTATGGTAGAGTTGACTACCGTTGTAGTCAACAGTACTGTTTTTAAAAGGTTTAGTACCTAAATTAATCAGATCTACAAACTGGAGATAAATTGTAGATTAGCACATCAAATTTATACTGTGATCCTCCCTTATTCACAGTTTTAAAGAACACTTTTTAATAAAGTTGAGAGAGTGTCAGTGCTAAGTCATGTACATTAATTCTGTAACTTCAAAAATTAGATTGAAAGTAGAGAAAAAAAATTTATTTGTTTAATTTTTCAAAATTTGTTTTTGTAAAATGAAAGATATTTGGAAACAAAGTGATTTAATAAAATCAGGAGTTACAAACTTTCCTTAGCAGCTGCTTCATTGCATTGCTACATTGCTGATATAAGTAATTTTCTACCAAAATTACAATATATGGGAGTTCCTAGATATTAAAACTTTTAAGTTATTTAGCTGTGTTTGAAAAAAAGCTTAAATATGTAATTAGATATCAAGCTCAAGATGAATGAGAACTTACTGTGCTTGGTGATGAAAATTAATATGACTGAAGGAAGAAAAAAAATATATTGTTATTATTATTACTTTCAATATTTCTATGTGTATGTTTACAGGAATTGTATTTAGAAACTTATTTAAATCCTAAAGATAAGTGAAAAAGTCTCAGACATAGTTTGTTCCTGAAAATAGATAGGTCAAGTGTACTTTAGGTCATGCAAAGCCAAACTAATATAATAATTTTCTTGGAAAAATACATTCATTTCTCTGCACTGCTTTCTATTTCAATCTTTACTGAGATCAGTCTGGTCATGGTGGTATAAAAAGAAAACAATCCACAGAACACCTCAAGAGTTTGACTGCATCATCAAATATTCTGCTTGCTCTTCAAAAATCAGTGCTGTTTTCAGCATTGAAGGCCTCTGGCTCAGAGCCGAAACGACAATTCCAAGTATCAGCAGTGTCCAGAAATGCCAGTTATTGTTTATAACTACAACTATTTTCAATTTGTATGTGTCAGAGTATCATACAACACAGAGGTGGCCTTTTTCACCACAGCATTGAAATAAAAAGTAATTTTTTTACAAGGGGTTAGAAACAGGTATCAAGACAACCTCAAATATGTATCAATCCATATATTGAATTCTAAAAAATCAAAATACATCACCTCAATTCCTGGTGAAATCCTTTCCTAAATGCCATCCATTTCTGATTGATAATGGATCCATTCTTTGTATGTTAATCCTCACTGATCCATTTGAATGACCTATTGATAATTACATAATCTTCCCTTGACAATGTAATAATATCTTTTTCAAATTTCTACACATTAAAATTCTTTAATTGAGGGAATCCTGATTGCTTCCAGTTTAAGAACTATGTTTTCATTTAAATATTTCCCTACCCTTAACAAGTCCATGTATAGTATGTGGAATATATAAGACATGCTTCACAACACAAGCTTTCCTTTTGAACATGAACCATCTAGAATTTTTTTCTCACAAGATACCCTGACATAAGAACAATACCCCCCCCCCAATTTGTGAAGTAAATCCGCATATCTGTATGTTCATATCAGCTCTTTCTGATATTATTCTTTTTGTTTGTTTTTTGTGTTAAAACCCCACTAGCCTCTGGTCATTGTAGAGGATTTTAAATTATCTGAGTAAACAGTTTCCAAGATTTAAGTAGAAGATGGTGGCACAATTACCAGAATATCTAGAGGACTCACACAGTCAATTTCTCTAAAAGACCTGTCATATTTTAATTTCTCAAGAATGATGCTGCTTATTTAATGACTGGTAAAAATTGGTAGTGCTAATCGTACTATAAGTAGATGACAGACATTACCCACCCATTAAAGCACAAAAGTGTCATTCTAAAGGTCTGAAAAGATATAGACCTTGCTGGTAACTTGCCTTTTCATAACCACAATCCCTGAGATGTTACCTAGAGAGTCCCACTAAGCTTGGCCTCTCTACAGTTTGTCTCTGTGATAGCCATAATTAGACAGTAATAAAATGCACAAAATTTACCTTGTCAAATATTCAAGATCCTCTTGAATGTGTAAAACTTACAAAATATTTCAAGGTTTTCAGACAGGAAGAAAACCTTCCTCCCAGAAATTAAAATTTTGAAAATGGGAAAAATTCACTTTAAACATGAAGTTTTACATTACAAACAACAGAAGATATGACACCCTTTTATTTAATACGTCTACATAATGATAATTAACCCACTCTGCAATATTTCAAAGGAAAGCTGTTTCTCAGGCTAAATAATAAATATAGACACTATAAATAACCTGAACACAATTTTAAAAAGACTCACCTTCAGAGTCAGTTCTGAAGAAGCATTCTATGAAATTATGTAGTAGACATGGCTCACCATGGCAAGAAGATTCACTAAATCATTTAAATATATCACATACATGAAATGTATTCAGATAAGACTCTGTATTTTTAATTAATTTTAGCAATACAGGTTTCATGCATTGATATAATATTACCTCAAACTTTTCCATTATATAAAATATTTCTTATCTGTCTTTGCCCATTTCTTAAAGAGATTACTATTTTGATTAAAGTCAAACGGTTTTGAGATGGTTTTGATTTGAAGAATGTTTACCTGGTGAAATTAATTAGCTTTTATTTTGCTAAAGGCGCTTTGGTATTTGTATTAATATTAACTCGTCTTGGAATTCAGAATTACTTTTTACTCAATTCAGATTTTACTTGGGTTTTAGTCTACTTCTGCATTTTGGCTTTCAATAGTCTTTCAGCAATGTTTCATTGCTTTCAGCAATGTTTCCTGGTCAAAACCTACTTCTTTGTCATTCTGTAAATATAATTCAATTGCTCTTTTGAAAACACTTAATATCGTATGGTAACCTACTTATATACTATTTTGTATTAAGTAATTCCCTAAATTATTTTTTATGAAGCTGATACATCCTATTTTTTTCCTCACTTGTCTGTTTCCAAAATGTCTTAACTTGGGGTAGTATCTTGAAATCACTGATAAAACACAGTATTTAAAATGAAGAACATTATCAGGGCATTGTGTCTTGGGTTAGGAAATTAATATCTTTCATTTCAAAATAGCTTGGCAGAATGTATTACTCATACTGTAATTGGCCAGGATATTGGATTTAATATTGGTATTGGCATGAAGGCATCATGACATTTTTAAACAGTTCCTCAGAATCGGTGTTCTACTTCTATTTTTCTGATTATAACAATAATTTAGCAATCCCATATTTAGTGCTATCTCTAAGGAAAAATTACAGCTGAGGAGGACTATTGCAAATGGGTCTTTGAGCAGCAATCTGGGAGAATATAGAGATTTTGCATATAAATTGAGACATACAAAGGCTTGCTGTAGCTCTCTCATTATCATCAGGCCGTGCTATTCATTGCAACTTGCTACCCATCCTGCTGCCACAGACATGAAGGCGTCTACAGGCAACAGCAAGAGATTTTGAGGGCACAATTTTTTTTTTTTTAATATAGGGACTATTTCAATTATGAAATGTGCATACTTCCGTGTTCTAAGCATGTTAAATAGAATGTAAAATAAAATCAAAACAGAAAAGGGTCTGATGCAGGAGCAACAGAACTGAAAATTTCTGGTCTATATTACTATAATCAGTATGTCTGTCTCCCTGTATTTTTTCTTTAATGTTAATTAGCATTTAGTCCTTGTTTTTAACTAGCAGTTAGTTCTACTACACTGGAAGTTGGTAAAGTACTCTCATGGGCAGGAAAGTGGCAGTCAGGGTCTAGTTTCTCTAAATGTAGGAGTGAAAGGAATGACAATGTCCTCTTTGCTACAAGAAGCAGAGGAAGTATAAGCTGCTTATATTTGTCACTATTTTGTGATGTTTTCTTGATGAAATATAACTTTGACGATGGAGAAACAAGAGAGCCATAGTGTCCTAATGTGCAAGCTTTCTTTTTCTTTTTTTTTTCTTTAATTTTCTGTGATGCTAGAGATTTGCCATATTAGTGATCATGCAGATCTTTATATACTTCAGGACACTGACTGCGATATGCTTCATAATATTCATATTATTCATTATGTTGAACAGCAAAGCAAAGATCTCATCAATGCTGCCGTAAATTTGAAATTATGTAGATGTATTGATTTCAAATTGGGACAATTGCCCCAAGGCATGGGTTAAATTAATATCAACAGCATCACTAACTTGTAGAGTATTTTGCATTTATATCAATTTCAAATTAAACCAGATTTAGCCTGATACATTTTATTGACTAAAAGAAGCTAGTGGCTTAATATAATATTCAGTTATTCCTCTGCAATTAGCATATAATTTGCCCTCATCCCATTCATTTGCCTCTTTCTGGTTTTTAGTTTGTTTCTTTTTATATGTCTGCCAGAACAGTCATCTCTTGAATGATTTGAGAAATCAGAGTCTAAGGTTAGGAGTGACATGTCACGAACATCCTAAAACTTGGGATTTTTAAACTTCAGATCAACAGAGTTAGATGTATTTTAAGATGCCATCTGGTATCTTTATACATAACAACACAAATTTTGAAATGAAAGCATTTATTTATAAAAAATTATGGTTATCTTAACACAATTTATTTACTAGTAGTGGTGATTTGCATGAAATGAAAATTAGTAAGCAGCATTCAATTGATTTGTGATACTATACCAGCAATTGTTTGTTCTCTCATGTTTAATATATATCATGCAAAACTTTACAGACATAGCAAGTTTCCTATTGACCTAGAATAATATTAATTAACTTAAACATGAATCAGGAAGCCAAACTACCATACACCTAACAATGATTGGGTTTTTTTGAAAAATTATTCTGTTCCTCAGCTGGACATGTACCTGCTCCCTTTTTCCAGCACAAAGATGCACCTTTCCTAGCTGCTTAAGAACTCTTCCCAAATCATGAAAGTAATTCACAAAAGCCCTTTATCTGAAGATAAATGACACTTTATTTCATCTCCAAGAATATGTGCCTTGAAATGATTGGTTTTTCCAATGCTACCAAACTATGATAAAAGTGACTGTCCCTTTTTCTTGCCATAATTTTGAAATTAACTAGTTAGCTTTGAAATGGTTTTAAGTCAAGAAGTTGCTAAATTATCTAGATTTTAGATACCCATCTTCTCAGGTAAAAATCTGAAAATCTGCATTCCATGTCTTAGACAATGAAAAAGTGAAGTACCAAGGAAATATAGTTTCTAGATATGGATATTGACCATGGGAATATACAGAACTCAATAACTGGTAAAACCATGCACAGCAAGTGCTTTTTATACTTGTATATAATACTTTTTATACTTGTATAATAATACTTCATATTTGTCAAGTGGGAGGTTGAGGCTACATATATGCTAGTAAAGAAATAGATCAGCCACCCTTCTGTACCCCTGAGTGTCAGTGGAAAGCCATGGTGAAAATCCTTATGTTCTAATATTTTCCCAAACCATGACAGCCTCACACATACATGCAATCCCCTACATCACACTTGTGAAATGTATCAGGTTGCTAATTAATACAAATGGAAAAAATGCTAGGGAATAAATATTTTTTCAATTAAATGGCAGAGATGATCACCTACTAGAGTCAGTCTAGATCCATCCTATAGACATTTGGTTTACTGGTATATATATGACTGCAGTGATTCAGTCAGTGCTGCATAAATGTCTTTCCATCTGCTCTAATCAGGTTCCTTATTAATTAAAACCATGGAACTATTCTTACAAAGCTCAAGCTGGGATCACTGTTTTATCTTCAATTTTGATGTAGTTGCAAGCAGCAGATGTGATGTCGATGGAGGAAATGCATTCTCCAAGCAAGAGCTCTATGTAGGAGGCTCTTAATATTGTTAATAGCAGTATTAAGCAGAAGGCAGGCCCCCAATAACCAAAATTTGAAATTAAATTTCCAGAATAATGGAAATTCTGAGGGGGGGCAAGCACTCCATGTGGAGGAAGACACCATTTGGAAGAGAAATAAAATCTGTGTGGCAGCAAGACTGCTACTAGGGCTGATGAAAGATGCTGGGGTAGGACTTTGCCTTCATAATGTAAATGAGTACAGAGACCAGGTAAATTGCTCTCTTGAAGCACACCTCTTTTTCCTCCAACTCAAAAAGAAGCACACAGTGTCTAGGTCATATGTACACCATAGATGCCTAAAATTAGGTGACATAGGATTTATCTGTTTCATTAGAATCTAATCAGACCAGTTAAGTTTCTACACAACTTTATAGATAACTAAAATAGAAAAAAATATGGGGTTTGGTATTTTCTTCCTCGGATTAAGTAAACATGATATTTTCTGACTTGGTACTTGTTTGTTTGTTTGTTTTTTAATTTGAATTGAAACATTTTTCTTTCCCAAGCATTTATTCAACAGCTAACCAAATTCCAGACGCTTTACTGAATTTTAGTTTTCTAAATTACATCAACATTTATATCCAGGTCCTCTATTTAATAAAAAATTACAAAAAGACATTACAAAAAGAAGAGTTGTACCTATCAAAACTGTAAGACTAAAATTTCTTTTAATCTTATACCCCTTGACATATAAATTCAGAACTTTAAAAGCTTAAGAGTATCCAGAATGCTTCCAGAATCAGTTTTATCGGATCAAGAAATAAAAACAACATGGTTGTTAAAAAAGAAATTTTCCCACGACCAAAAAACAACTAGTTTAAAATAAATGAAATGGTTATTTTGTTTCCTCCATGTACTCTACTACAGATCCTTCAAGTCTGACAAAGTATCTGAGAGAGGAGAAACACTAAAGAATGCTTCGGGTTTTGAAAAAAACATACCATGCAGTGGACAGTAACAGTGCATATTATTTGCAGAAGAAGTTTAAACCATTTATAATAATTATCAGCTTTGGTGGTTACTCAAATTGATCTTCCCTAGTTTAAATGTTAAAAAAATTTTGAGTGACATGTCTGCTGAAAATTGTTATTTCTTTCACTGTGAAAATTTTGGTTCTGTTTTACTTCCAGGCCTCGACTGTGCCAGCATGACCTGACTTACAGAGATGACAAACAAGTCACTTGAGGAACATAGCTAACCCTGAAGAACCCTTTAGAAAGGTTGGCAATAAAAACCCTTTTGTCATAGTCAAAAGTGACCATGCAACAATAGTTCTCTTTAATTCAAGTTTGTTCCCAGGTCATGATTAATAAGGTTGATAGTCGTGCTGCTCAACAGTCAGTCCCAGCACAACAGATGAAAAAGCCACTCCTTAGTCCTAGGCATCAGTCATCATTGTTTTGTGATAGGAAGTGCTTAAATATTGCCTTTGTGTGAAAGCAAAATAAAGCAAACAAAATGTAACAGGATGCAAAAACCAGACTTTTCTGGACAACAGGTGGTTATAATAAATACAGACATCTACAGTGTAGTTATTTATGAACTGCTCATCTGCCTTCCATTTATAATTAGTTGTAAGCACCATGCATAGTTAACCAGCTTAATGAATGACATCAGTGTTATACCAAGTTGGGTGTCTCATGCTTTATTTCCCCTCAATTACAGAAAAAGAATAGTAATTAGCTCACCTTCAGACATCAATATTGTGATTAAATAAGATTAACCCAACCTACAAACAATTCTGTAATACCAGTCCTTAAAATCTTTTACCTAAACTAAAATATAAAAAGTCTTGTCCATGTGATTTTGTCGTTTATTTCCACATGTAAAACTTTTAATTACACCTTAAGTTTTTCTGCATATAATGCAGGTTTTAAGTTGCTCGAATGTGAAGTCAAAGAAACTGCTCTAGCTACACACACAGTAGGACAGATTTTAGATATCTTCCACTCAAAATTATTCCATCTATGAGAATAACTACTACAGATGCTGCAGATAGGATTTTCTATTAAATATACAATAAAGTAAAAGTGTACTGTGTCCTGTATAGATAGAAATAAAGTCTCTATCTCCATCAGATACACCTGTTGGAAGTTGATTTTATTATTTTGCCATGTATAAAAATTCATTTTGAACTCTGTAATTTTTGACAGGGAGGTCAGGGTTGGATGTCTAGAAAGAATAATATATTTAATGGATTTATAAACACCACAAGCCACATGCAGAAACGTGACATGAATAGGGATTTCAGAGGCCAAAATAAATACAGGTCTTTGGCATAATTGCCTTTTAATAAAGCTGGAAAAAACCAAGCACTGAATTTTTAGCATATACAAATGTAAGAAATTCACTATGAAAAAACAACATAAACATAAAACATAACAAAATAATGAAAAAAAATAGTAAACTAATAATGACAACAATCATAGAAATTTACAAAATGCAATATTTGTATTGCTGTATTGCCCTTTTCTGTTATATTTAAAGAACAAAAAAGTTGAAGCTGAATTCAGAAATAACTAAGAAATGTGATCTAAATTGTTTTTAGTCCCCTTTCCTGATAAGAGCTGAATTACTTGCAAAATACCTGTTTCTACTTTATGTATACACTTATTCTTTTTAACATACATTTAACTCTGTTTCTTTGGCTTCTGTGCAGCAGAAGTTATACACAGTGCATGTGTCAGGATAATTAGGCTATAATCATACCTTGAATTCACCCATACAATTCACATTAATGTAATAGGGAGCTGTACAAATAAACCAAGGGCAAGAAGTCCTGTGGGCCTTTGGTGCACTGCGAACCTGCAAGATGTGTTAGGGGATATTTTCTTGCTTTTGGTATTCTGTGAATGGACTGAAAATTTGAGTAATAGAATCAAAGTTTTTCCCGTGATACTGACTGCTGAATACTCTGACATACTTTTCCTGTCCAAACAAAAAATACAATTTGGACATTTTAACTCACGGTCAATCATTCCACATTAAATGCCAGATTTTATGCTTGCCTTCAGGTGCATTTTGTGGGGAACTATGCCAGAACCTACAGTCAGAATTTTATTGGTATCCAGACATAAAAAAAAAAGAAAAATGCTGAAATCGAGAAAAAGGGCAAACAGAAGAGAGAATATAAGCAGAAATATTTACTCTCCATTTTGTCTACTTTTGTTCCAGATTTATCTGACATATTTTCCTACTGAAATATCAAATATCACTTCCCCATCTTGGTCAAGATTCATTGTACTAATACTGTCCTATCAAAGTGTCCATCTTTGTCAGTGACTACTATAAGCAGAATTCCTTCCTAGCCACTTTGTAAAGAGACAATCTCAGCTATGCATATCCAAAATAAACCACTTCTTCTGAAATGGAGACTGCTTTGTACACAGACTACATTTACATTTCTACCTTGCTATGGTATTAGAAAGATTTAGTTTATGCATCGCAGTTACTACCCCAAGTCCTCCATGTGATCTAAAGCAGACTCTGCCAGTGGTAATGATAGGAAGAGCATATGCTTTTCACAGAAATAAAAGCTGGGCAAGAACAAACCGGTAAGAGGTGTGAGTGTTGTCATTAACTTTGCATGTCACTATTTGCTTTTTCATTTTTGTACATATGTCAAATACAAGCTGGAGATAAAATGGTAATCAAAAAAGAAGTTGGTAAAATGAACATTTTAAAGACTAATCCTGGCTCACTCTCCTTTCTCTTTTACAAGACCACTTATTTTGGTGTTTGTCAACTTGAGCAAATGCTCCCAGATTTCATGGATCATCTGCCATCCATACAACTAGATTATAGGAAATAAAAATACAAGGTTCTAGTCTGCCCTGGAGCTGAAGGCCTAGGACTCTTGGCACCTGAAAACTGAAACAGCCTGAATGGTTTCTCCTTCACAATTTAAAAACTATTTTATAAGTTTTGCTGTTCTTATTATGTTGCGGGCAGCACAAATGCTGACAGGAAACATTTTTAATTCAAAGCCATTGTTCAACAGTTCACAGCAGAGAAGTGACCTAGAATCCTCTAGATTTTCTGTGACAGACATGCTGCAGTTATGGACCCTGTAGAGATTATTTTAAAAAAATCACTGTTTCTAAAATGAAATCCTATGGTGTCCTGGATCACTCCTGATATTTTACAGACTTGCGATAGGGGTGGAGGCCACTGTATAGACATTGAATCCTTTTTTTTTTTTCCTAATCTTGCCAATTTTTTAACCTCAATAGTGAGTTTTTCACACAGGCTTTAGTGACTATTTAATTTTCTTATTTTTAATATTTCATTTGTCAGTATAGCCAAATGCTACATGTTCACTTTTGCTTTTCCTATTTATTCACTAAATTCCAGGAGGGTAAAATTCAATTAAAATAGATAAATACATTAAGGAGAACGTATAAAGGGTTAATTGAATTGTGCAAGAATTTAATGTAATAAATGTAGAATGCAGTAAGCATTTCATTTGAAAAAAGGTGCTTTATTAAAGTTTACTCTCATTCGCTAATAAAAAACAGTTTCAACATTCAAAGCCTAATTGAATACGTACAAAGATAATGAAAAAGTAATTTCTATCACCAAAGTGAAATTCTCTTGAAGTTGTCTACATAAAAATATTTTATTTAAACTAAAACATATATAAATATGCGTATATTATTTAATTAAATAAAATACTATGGTGTTGATTACAAATATTTAAATACTGCATTTATAGCAGAATTAAAATGTGATATTGTTTATTTTCTTGAAATAATATGATATAGTAGCATTTTTGAGTTTTTTCCCCAGTTTGCTGGCTCAAGACACTGCACCAATGTTATGTTTGTTACAAAAGTAGGGAACGAAGTTACCATGCATTGTGTAGAAGTGCTGGTAGTTGTTACCTTGCCTGTAGCAGTGTCAGGATAAAGTTAAATCCTGAACAGTGATGAGCACTGATTTAATCCACATCACACTGCTGTTGAATCACAGTATCCCCTAACACACACATCTGTGAGCACCTGGACTGGTCTGCAGGCAGAGACACCAGGGTTGGTTTAGTTTAACATTACATCCAAATTGCAAATAATATCTTATGATAGCTAATTAGACTGTGCCTTTTTTTCCTTTTACTTTTCAATTATATAAGTCTTCTTTATGTAAAGAAGGAAAAAACACCAGGAGCCATTTGTATTGCCAAAGAGTTCTTTAGCACTGTGCTGGTAGAGTTCTGGGGATGAGAAAAGCCTTCAAGTTCATTACTGTTTTGCTGCTCCTTAATAGACAAGGAACTTTACCGGAAATCACCACCAGGACTCCCCCTGCTCAAAAATCGTACCAGTAAGGCTGTATGGGAAATAAGAACAAGTCTACTACTCAGATCTCTTTTTTTTCAAAACCTGGAACTCCACTCAAACTCTGAATCTTGCCTTGCTCTTGCGATGAGAAATCAGGGTATTTAAAGTGGTATTTGGCTTCTTTGAATGAAGGAAAAATACATTAATATAAATACACAATAGTATGAAAATTGTATTTCAGTAATGTGAACCATACAGGAAAGAACTATAATCAACAGATCACAATACTATGCAACTATGAATTAATAATACTAATGAATTAGGTTATAAATGCAAATATTTAATTATATTACTTTATCTTCATCCTCTCTTACTGTGATTTATCATGCTGCACATACTCTTTCATTTTCTTTGTTGATCTGATCCCCAATAGGACATTTTTAAATATCGCTTTGTTAAGGAATTATATTTAAGTTGAGCAAGATTTTTTTACAATGTAATTGGGGTTTTTTACTGCACTATAAAAAAGGTTTTCATGTAATAAAGAGTATTTTCTTACTAAGATTATCTAAATGTTTGAAATATACAAAGCATTTAATTCTTCTGTTTTAATACTATTCACATCATATGAAGTAATGCTTTTCTAACACGGGCTTTCAACTACATATTTTAAAAATGCTTAGAGTTCATCTTAACACTCAGAAGAAAAGACCCCAAAAACATTCTTCTGCAAAAAATAATATTGGTACCAAATTTTTGAATGAGAAAAAGACTTCCCTCACTTTAATGTAAAGCTACAAAAGAAGATATGAAACCTAGTATCTAACTGGGTTATGCAAATTTGCTGAGAACGAAAGTGAGCTTCTTTGAATAATCACCTGGAATGGAAGAGCTTGAAATCTCTGATGAAATAAATACCTAACTGTCCATACAAGTGGAACAGCTGCAACAATCTAGACTGAAAGACACCCACTACAGATTATCTGTTAATTAACAGGTTCCCAGAGTCTAGACCTTGAATAAGAGCCCATTTTGAATTTAGCTAAATCTGCAAGCAGGGTAGTAATTTAAATTTAGATATTTTCTTTAAGAAGTAGTTTTCTAATCAATACAAGGAATTTCCAATCTGCTGACAGGTATCTTTTGCAGATTGCAAAGCTATTCGTCTAAGCATCTGGTTCTTCTATATGAGAAATTATTTTGACATTTCCATATGTTGCTGTAAGATTGAGGCTCATTAGGAAGATGAGTTACTCATCTAAGATTTGAATTCCCCTTTCCTATTTAAAAATTTCAATAAATCAACTGAAGAATTTTGGGGTTTTTTTCTCACAATCCGTAGACTTCTTCCATTCCTATTATCTTTTCAACACACTTTCAGGTTCACAATAATCCAGTTATCTTTCTTGAACTGCTCAGTTTTCCTGTGAAGTCTCAGTTCAATGACAATTCATTGTCTCTGTAGCTGAGGCTCTTTGATAAGGCCAGATATTGTTTCCTTTTGTCATATTTCAATCTTTCTGACAATCTCTTTACTTTTCTGGTTCACGTTTTGAAGCCATGCTCTTGGAAATTAGGTCTGTGTAATATTACAGCAGAATTTCTAATGATAGTACTCTGAGTTACAGAGATTTTTTTTACTCGAAATATGTTAATGACAACTATGTCAAAATGAAATATGTCGATAACTCCTAGTGAATGACAGTGCTTGACCATTACTAAATGAAACAAACAAACAAAAAAGAAAGAAAAGGAAAAAGTTACTATTAAAAAATCTTTAATTTTAGGACTATTTTATAGTATATAATACAATTGCCTTTATTTTTTTTACTTTTTAAATCACTGTTGCTTACAAAACAAGTCACAAACAACTAAGTTCTGCTAATAAGCTCGCAATGGTTTGTTGAAGTAGATGAACACTTCCAGAAAAGTTACAAGTATGAGCCATCTATTTAAAGAGCTAATGTGCCATAGGGTAGAGCTAACTGGGTCTAAATAGGACAAGGCACAAGTCCTTAATGATAGTAATAACCACTTAACCACATTCAGTTTTTTTCAGAGCTGGTAGTTGGCCAAAAATAATTAGCCAAAAATATGCAAATAATTTGCTGCATTGAGTTTATGCAGCTTTAATTAATGGAATTTAATTAATTTACTTTCCAGTGCTGGTCCAGGAGGAATAAAAATTCAAAAGGTATTCTGTATTGGCAATGTAATTTAGACATTTAATCTGAATTTATAAACTTAAATTAGGAATACACTCTCTTAGCCTTTTGTCTTCTGTATGGTCTGTAATAAATTCAACTTGCAAACATTTCAGGGGTAGGAAATGTGTTTTACACAGCTTTCAAATCTGACACGTAATTTGATGACACTTCTAAAATATCCAAAATACAATTAACTTAAATTCATTTCACCAGATAACAAAGTGGTACAATTATATTTTGAAAAGAAAGTCACTATCAATGTCAATGATTAGTTTTGTTTGTGCTCAGTATCAGACATTCACTGCCCTGGTCCTGACACAAATCAGGGCATCATTGGACTTCTTGGCCTCCTGGTCACAAGCTAGTCCCTGTTCAGCCAGCTTAGCCAACACCCCTAGGTCCTTTTCCCACCCAGCAGCTTTCTGGACATTTGCCCCAAACATGTAGTGGTGCAGGGAGTTGTTGTGAGCCAAGGGCAAGACCCCAGTGTGGAACCTCCTACAACTGATGTCAGCCCATCAATCCAGCCTGCCTAGATCCCTCTGTGGAGCCATCCTTCTCTTAGGATCCTCATGGTGTCAGGTTCCTATTTTGGTTCTCAAAATTAAGAGACAATGTTTTCCAGAAAATCAATGGAAAAAACAGTTCCTTTTCAGAGGACAATTAAGAGTCCACATAAAATTCTCTGAGATAAACTAAATTCAGTGTTGTAAACACTTTGGTCATGTCTTATGAGGTATTTTGAAGGTAGAAGTCACCTGCTTACAAATGTTAAAATTATAGTCCTTTGGAACTTGACATGGTATTTCTGACCTACCAATTCAGAAATATAAAGAACAAATGATGTAGTAAAGATTAACAGAGCATATCTGCTTATTTACAGGTTTCAATATACGTGGTGAAACTGCAGAATCTGCACACTTGAAGCTATCACAGTTCAAAAAAAGGACAACATATATACACAAAGTAAAAATATCTTCAATAAACTGAGACAGATTAAATGTCAAGGCACTGAAGGCAGCAGTACAACTTGATTAGCCTCAAATAGGACCCTCACTTCTGCCCATGGGCCCAGGAGTCCCATTTCGTCCCAGTCTGGATCCATCAGTGCCCTCCAGCCAGTTTTCAGGTGTCTGCTGCACAGATACCTTAGTCCTGTGATGTAGTGGGCTTAGCTCTGCAAGGGCTTTCAGCCCTTTGTTGGTACTTTATCTCCAGCCTGGCCCTCACCCTTTTTACCAGCCCCTGGCTCTGTTGCCCATATTGAGCCCCTGTAGGACTGTGCCCCACTGAACAGAGACTGTGTGAAAGTGACGCTCAGTTTCAGATTCCTTGTCTTCCAGCCTTTGCTTTTCTCTGACAATAAAATTACATTTAGTTGGATATACTCCAAGCAAACTTCAAAATGTCTGTATTTACAGGGAAATAAATCCTTCAGGAATGCAGATTCAATTTTCATATTAAACTAGAAAGCTGAAATGATTACTCTTGGTTAATTTCTATGAGTTGCTTAGTCTAGAGCCATAAAATAATTCCAGTTGGAGAAACCTCAGAACTCTAGTCCAACCTCCTGCTCAAAGCAGGGTCAACTAGAAGATCAGATCTCAAAGGGGAGATTCCACAATCACTCTAGACAATTTTGAGGAGTATGCCTGTCTTTCCATTCACTTCAATGAAGACCCTTCTCTCTAGGCTCCATACAAGTATTTGAAGAATGCTCCCTGTCCCCAGCCAACTCCTCTCCAGGCTGAAGCACATCTCGCTTCACCTCTCCTTGGAGTGTGCTCCATGATGACCCTTCCCCGAACTTGTTGCAATTTATCAGCATCTTTCTTGCACTGAGGATCCAACACCGAATGCCATATTCCAGATTTAAGAGCTGTGGAAAGGGAAATATTTGCTTCCCCCAATTTACTGACCACACTTGCATTGATGCTGCCCAGTCTATTAACCACCATTGTCTCCTGGGTGCACTATTGACTCATGTAACAAGTAGTTGAAACTTAACTTTAACCTCTTACAACAAAAGAATATTGTATTAGTGTTTCCCAGTAACTGAAAATATGCTTTTATGCCCAAATGTCATTACATGAACAGGAGTTCCTGATATATTAATTTTCTTTTTAAAGGGAGTATAGCATATCTATGAGAGTTTAAAGAAAGAAAAATATTCAAAAGAGTCTGACTGGAATCACAGAAAATATATTGGTTTATTTTCCCTAAAGGTGACCTTGTCTGTAATGTGGAAATCACCACTAGATGTATCTCACAATATTTAGTGGAAAGACAAGGGTCTATAGCTCAAGCCTTGAAATAAACCTTTGATTTGCTTCAAAACTGTAAAGGTATTGCCCTTTAACAAATCCACTGCTTTAACATGTGGCTATATAAGGATATATAAATTTGGGTTGTATACCACACAAACAGGCTAAATTGTTGCCGCAGAATAAAAAAGAAGTGACTGAATTGATAGCCTGTCTGTTACAACTAATATTTTTTTTTACCTTGTTCCTCTCCCTTGTGTTGAAATAGAAGTAAAGTCAGTTGTTAAATATCCTTAGAATTCTGTGTAATTTCTGTGGCAAATGCAATGTTTATTTTTTCTTATGCTACACTTACAGAGATTAAAACTAGAAGATGATATACATAATTATCTTAGATTTTTATTCTTCAAACGGTGTGAGCACAATTAGCAATACTCATTACAGAAAAAAAAAAAGTCAACTGGAAAGTCACTTTGGCTTTGCAACTCCTAAATAGTATAGTGAAAATTTAATCCCCAGTGTATTGAATTTTTAAATTTTTCTTGCTTATGGAAGATCTATGAACAAAATTAATTTCTGTAATTATTACTTAATTTAGTTATGCTCAAAGACAAAAAAAAATCTTCAGATTGGATGAACTGCAATGAAGTTCTAATTTTGATCAAGAATGGAGACACATATTTAAGCAGATCTGTAAACCATATCAATAAATACAGAGCAAATCCGAGTAAATTCTCTGAATAATCTTCCTACCTTCAGACTTTCAACTAAGTGGACTAATACAGAAATAGGCTGAAAGCTATTCTTGTCTTTGCCGCATACAGGCAAAAAACATAGGAAAAATCCACCAGCAAATAACAGGTGAAATGATCAGACAAAACGGTTGTGGGTAGCAGTATGAAAGAGTTTTTGACTGATCCTAGTGCTCTGATGAGCAGAGGATGAATTTAATTGAAATATTGCTGTGGCCTTTCAGCACTCCCACAAGCTGAAATTCCCAGGGGCCCTAGGAGTCAATGCAATATTCATCTGTGACCCAAAGGCAGGAACAGCAATAAGTCCTTGTGTTTTTCACCATGTCACATGCACTTATATGACAATAATTTAAAACTGATTAAGATTTCTGGGGGATGGGGTGAAAAATGTTAATACTCAAATATGTATGATCATGGCATATATTCTGCCAATGAAGAGAAAAACCTGTGTTGCAGTGTGGCCAGGTGTGGCTTACTTATACACCTACAAGTCCTAGTCATTCATGCTTACTTTATAGCCAGTAGTGAGGACAAAAAATAGCTTAGCACTCTGGAATTGTTTATCTCTGCTCTCTCCTATACAGGATGTCTGCAATGACAATACAGGATATTGACATCAGCACTGTAATGTGTATTGGAAGTCTTGTGTAGTGAATCCTGACCACTTAATCCCTCACATGTGATAGGAGTTATAAACTGATGGAGCAGTCTTTAAAAATGCCACCGACAAGATTAGTGCACTGGGATTGAAGGAGACAGATACATGCTGTTAAAATGAAAGTTAAAAAACCCCAACTCCTAACAAAGAAAACCAAACCCAGAAAATGGGGCAGTACCCTTTTTTCCTTCCTTTGCATTTCTGCCAAAAGTCGTACTGGCAGTGAAGACTGGTGCATATAACGATCTTCATGGACAATTCAGAACAATCTGTCTATCAAATAAATAAAATGGAATGAAATTCTAAAATACAGAAACAGAAGAAGAGAAAAGAACTCCATCCTATAGAAGGGAGCAGTGAGAATATACTCTGAAATATCTCACATTGAAAAGCCAAACTTAAAACCAAATGGGTTCTGGGTGAGAGGCTGGAAAAAGGAGACCTAAATTTCAAGGGAAATTGACATAGTTTAGAAGGAAAATCAGTGTTAAGATTTCAAGTTCTTAAATTAGTTTTCTCTTTTGTAACTATTTCCAATCTGTAATACAAATTTAATCTTTGGGATTTTATTTTTTTCACTTTTAATCTTTCATTTTAAGTCTGTATAGTGATTGAATTGGATTCAAGTGAATATAACAGACATGCTGTGTAATCTGTATGAAAGACCCAAACCCAAACATGACAAACTTGCTCCTTGGAGCCTCTGCAAACCAAAACAGTCTTGGGAATCCAAGATATTGTGATGCATTTTCTTCTAAGCACCAAGAGTAAGTTTTGTCAGTAAATCTGTCAGCAGATTTTAAGCGTTGAAATGCAGATAAGTAGTAAGTTTATTTAAAGCTAAGACTGTTATAATCTCCTACTGTCACTCTGCATTACACATGTTGCATCAAGATGCAGTTTGATAAATGTTTTCAATTAAGGTAAATGTGCCATTGTCAATGCAGCAATGTTTTCTTACACCATCACTTGTGTTTATCTAATTTATGACTTTGGTTGCTTGGGTTGCTATTGACATTTCTGAGCTGTACAGCAGGCTGGACCAGAGAAAAGGAAGACTGAATAGCATAGATGCAACAAAATTTGTTTTCATCCATATTATTTCTCTGAGATTGCTCCCTATAGCCTGGTGAGTGCTCTGCTGAGCAGAGAGGGAGGAAGGAACATGACAATAGAAACCCAATGAAGTCTGTAGGACCTCAAAAGTAATAGTGACATTAAATAATCAAATTAAAGTAACATTCTCTTCACTTCTTTTTCAATGCCTTTTCCTGCTCTCTAGCTCTGGATTAATCTCACCAAATTGTTGTAAAATGCCCTGAAAACTTCTCTAAGACTGTGCTTATTTGTCTTGGTCCATTGGTCAAAATTGAAACATGTTGCCCACCAGCATTAATGTGAGAAACTCATGTTGTAAGAGTTTTCCTATCCTTTTGCAGTTGTAACCAAATCTGTTTCATCAGTGCTTAGGTTCTGTCTCCTTTTCCATTTTAATTTTTCAGAAATTTCTTATTTTGATTTATTTTTTCCAGTTAACTCCTTGGTTTTGAGAAACTTTTCCTGGGTTTATTAAATATTATTTTATGCTGCACTTGAGAGTTGTCCTACAAATAGTAAATAAATAAATAAATGTATTTAAATTATGAAGAAGTGACTCAAAATGAAAAGGAGTGTGTTTAGATTATATATTATGAAAAAGTGCATGGTGTTAATAATGGCAAGATTGCAAGCTTGATTCTGGTATGAGCCATTCATGATCCTTGTGGGTTCCTCCCAACCCAGAGTAGTCTGTGATTCTGTGAAAAATTGCTGTGAGGGTGGGGAGTCACTGGAACGGGCTGACCAGAGAAGTTGTGGATGCCACACCCCTGGAAGTGTTTAACGTCAGGTGGGATGGAGCTCTGACAAACTTGGTCTCATGGAATGTGTCCCTGCCCATGGCTGGGGGTTGGAACTAAATGAGGAATCTGTATTTCATTGCATCTCAACTATATGTGAAGCTGGAATATATTTTAGGTGTGACAGTAGAAGAATTGTGGGTGGAAGAATAAAGTTTTTCCAAATGAAGATGCTTCATGCCCAGAATAACACATTTTTATTGCTTGCAGTGTGAGCTCTTGTGACAAGTACAGAATTGAGCAATGCTACACTGTAATTAAAGATGACACAGCACGTTGTTATTTAACAACAATACTTGCCTATAAACATCTTACTCTTGTCAGCTGTCTACTTACTATTAACTAGTAATCTAGAGAGACAGGGTGCTGAGAAGAACAGTAGTTTTGCACAGACTTTCGTTTCTACATCACCAATTCGGACCTGGACTCAAACGTTCATGTTGAGAAGCCATCATTTAGGAGCATTTTCTTACCCCGTGATTTCAAATCATCCCCCATAGGATGCATATCTTCAGCACAAAATCAGCCTTACAACTGGAACTAAGTGCATCAGTGTTGATTATACCTTTAGAGAGACTGGGAATTCAATGCTGCAAGTGGCAATGGGATCTGGTCCTAAGAGAGCTAAGAACACGTTACTTACAAGCACACTGACAAAACAGCAAGGGAAGAACAAGAGAAATGCTAAAATAAATTTTAAAATTCTCTTAGGATCCTAGTATTTTAGTTTCTTCTTTAATCATGCAATAAATATATAAGGAAGTCTCCTAGTCTTCTAATTTTTTATATGAAAGCAGTAGGATTGTTTTCTGATGTCAGGTTTCTCCATTTTCTCAATACACACTTCAGATGCTATTTTGTAGTAGGGAAACTACAGAATGTAAAATAAAAAACAAAAGAAAAGAAGGTGTAAGAATTCTGAACCAAAACTTGAGCTGATATGTTAATGTTTTCTTTCAATTATTCCATTGCTGTTGTTTCCAGAAAATTCTTAGAAAATATTCTATGCATAATGGAATGATATTTTTTAAGTATGTAATCTTCTAGCATTTTACATTAAAAAATCCATCAAGAATTAATCAATTAGTCCAAAATCAAGAATTTATTATGATTTTTTCTTAGAATAAATATCTGTTCATAGGAAATGGGTTTGCTTTGAAGTTTAAAAAATAAGTTTTAAAATTTTATCTATATTTTTTGACTATTCCAACTACAAATATAGTATTTATCTTAGATAAGCAGCTTCACTGAATAATTTTTAGCTGTAACATGCCACTGATTGTCCATGAGATGTTAGCAGCCTACTGTGAACCACCTGACAAAGGAATGGCTTTTCCTTATGGTGGTAAAGAATTCAAAGGAGAATGGCTCTTCCAGACAGAAGATTAATATTAACTTTTATGTATTTCATAAATATATATATATATGAATGATTTAACCTTAATTATAAATTGCTTTCAACTTTTTTTTTCCCAAATTTCAAGGCATTTGAGTGACCATCTAGTTCACAGTATTATTATCCAACTGCTCTCGAAGCTGTCTACATTTACAGTGTTGCTTGTATGGCCTCATGGGCAACTGAGAAATTCTCTGCTGAGAGCTGATCAAAGAAGTAAATATCTTTCAAAATATACTTCGAGCAAATTTCATTATATTTTAATAGGCAGAGATTTCCAGTGCTGAGTAAGCAATTGCTCTCCTCTTCCTGTTAAAACTGTTGTGTTAATCACCACTAAATGATTATAATGATATTGACCAGGATTATATGAGTGACTGACAAAACTGGATCTTAAAGTTCACCTATTTCCAAGCATTTTACATGCCACATAATTTGTATTGAGCTTAATGGGAGCTACTGTGTGCTCAACAGTATGAATAACTTTTATAGAACTAAGTATCCAAATATGAACTATAAATTCAACCCGTGAAAAACTTGCAAACTTTGAAAATCTGGTAAAATGACAAAATTAGTCTCTTCTTAGGTTACGGTTCTGTATTATTCTGTATTATGTTCTCTTCATAAATAAATCTCTCCATCTGCAGAGTTCCCATTTTTTGAAAAGTTTTTAGGATTGCATGCTGGCATACTGAACCTGCTCTTGCAGATCTGTACATTTTGATGTTATTGATACAGAAGTTCTATCAAAGCTAACACAAATCAAAGCCAAAATGCTATCAAATACCAAATGCAGATTGAAGGATTAAGCCATGTAGTTCTAGAGGTGTGTTACTTATCAGCAAATCCATTTTTATGAATTGTCTGGATATTTCGAAATCTGCTGTTGTGTATCACTATTTCAAAGTTTCACTGAGCTGTAATTTAAACAAAAACTTGAAGGAAGCACCTGCTTATAAACATGGAGCTGCATTTAATTTGGTACTTTATGAGCAGTATACACTAGTTCCTGCAGAACACTGTTTCAGCTATATTGGATTACAGTTATCACTGCTTGTCTAAACATGGAATCAAAAGGTGAATCTTAAATTAGATTGCTTTACGATTTGCTTTTGTCAGGGTATTGTACTTAACAATATGACAATCCAGTAGCTGAAGAATATAAGTTCACCAAGAAAACCTTAGAATCTCCTGGGAAATTTCTTACAAGAATTGCAGTGTATATTCAATTATTTTCTAAATGAATAATGACATTGAAAATATAAGGAAAAAAACCCTAAAGTAAGGCTGACATTTAATTAAGAGTTCAAATTAATCACTGTCTTAGTTAAACTTCAATATGAGGCATGTATCAAAATGATAAATTGCAGTACCATAAGTTGACAAATATGGCTTATTTAACAACATTATTCTGAAAGAAATAAATTAAACAGAACATTGAAATAGTAAGTGGATTTTTACCAGACTAAGGGAGAGACATCTAAGGCAGAAAAAATGATAGGTTATTCATTAGGTTTTAAATTTCAAATAATGAATTTTTTTGCAAATGCTAAAGCAAATAAATATATTTCCATTCATTTTGTCTAGAACAAAATTATGCATGTTCTGTGGCTCTCTAATCAATCAACTTATTTATTTTTTAAGATTTATCAAAGAAAATTTAGCACTCAATAACCACTGAAGTCTAACTGCTAATTATGGTAGGATAAAAGATTAGCTCTGTAATCAAGCACATGTGCATGAGCTTTTTTCCTAAAAATTATATGTTATTTTTCAAATGAAAGAACATGGAAGAGAAAGACAAGTCTCTTTAAATGAATTTAACACAAATTCTCCCAAAAATAGGATGACAAATATTTGGCAGCAAAAACAATCTTTCACTGTGCTTTTGTGCACTGATAATAAAGAGTCACAGCCATCCATAATGGGCTTTTTAGAGGTTCTAGTGGTCAGATACTCCCTCCTGCATGGCACAGTCCCCTGCCTGCAAGTCAAACCTCTGGTCTTGGACTGTGTACTTCTCGCCTGGAGCTCAGGCGCATAACTTCACGGAGCAATTGCTGTTTGTTCAGCTTCACAACTGCTATTTCGTGCTATTCACCCATCTGAGTGGTAATAACATGGCTGAGGGGAAACCTTAAGCCGATCAAAGGTTGGTATGAGATTCTGAGGGGAAGAATGAGGGGCTAAGGTTGGTATGAGATTCTGAGGGGAAGAATGTGATCCCTTATGGAGTTGGTATCCCTTTCAATCCTTCTGATTAGGAGAAAAGGTCTGGCTGCAAGTGCATCCACCGGACCACTGCCTAGCTGCAGAATTGTCTCCAAGGGTTTGAGCTTTGTAATCATACTACCTTATCTGAAGATGAATTAGGACTGCTGGGAAGAAATTAAACTACCTGATCGGGGCAAAGAAGAATGTAACTCCAAGTGGGCATTTTTAACTCAGAAGGAGGGCCTTTAAAAGTACTCTTTTCAGGGGACAGGGACCTAGCTACAGTGTAGAGGAAAATTGAGCCCAGGTTTAAGAGGAAGGCTGAGAAGGAAGTACTAAAATTGGGACGACAGACTTTAAGACATCATATTTGGATTTATTTGGAGAATTGTTAGGGAGAATCTCCTGGGAAGCAATTATAGGGAGGAAGTGCAGGCAGAGACATGGCTGATTTTTTTAAATGACATCCCAACTATTTTAAGGGAAGTGAACTTTGGGAAATGACTCAGGAGGCTAACAAGGGAGCTTCTTAATGAACTAAAATGCAAAGAACTACAGACAGAAAAAAAAAAAGACAACAAGAAAGGTGTATAGAAATAGTGCTTCAGTACTTAGGAACAAAATGAAGAAGGTCAAAGTCCAAGGGGCACTAGCACTAGGGAGGGGTGTTATGGGTTTTACAAAGGGATTCCACAAGTATGCTAGTAGCAAAAAAAGGGCAGGGAAGTGTGCCGATTCACAGGTAGGTGGCAAAGGCAATATTATTCAACATGGAAAAGACCAAAGAACTCCATGCCTTGTGTGGATTGTTCCTCGTGAGGAGTAACCTGTTCACATGTCAGTCCAATTGGGAAAGAGAGAAGTAATCAGTTCTGGGTTTATATTGAGAAGTTGGATATATTCACATTCACAGATTCACCCAAGGGTAACAGAAGAGCTGTCCCACCATGTCTGAAAAGCTGCTGTCTGTATTCCATGGAAAATTAGAGCAATCACTGGTAGTCCTCCATGACTAGACAGATTAGTGATCTTCTTGTCCTAGCGACAGCAAGAGGGATCACTACAGGTATTACAAACTAGTAATCCTTCCCTCAATTCCTGGAAGCAGCCTAAAGAGCACATTTTGTAATCCATTTTCCATCACCTGAAGGATGAAGCTAATTGAGAATGTTTTGTGCAGGTTTACCTAGGGCAAGTTATGCATGGAGTCCCCATGCACCTGACACCTCACCCCAGATCCAGAACCTCCTGCTTGCTGGATAGTCCAGATGGAAGTGTGCTGGTGAGTTACCCATGCATGCCCAGTTTGGAGAAGCTGAAGGCAGTTGTCATCACACTTCCTCAGCACCTGTCACACGGTTTGCTCCAAGCGCTGGCGTTGAGCCCCTCACTTGCTCTGCTCATGCCAGTTCGTCCTGATAGCTGTGTTTGGGGACACACACCATTCCCATCCCGGTGAGCAGCAGACAAGACCCCCAAGCACTCCAGTAGCTGGCGCTGAGACCCCAGTCTCTCCAGTAACTGATACCAGGCCAGGGTTACCTACACCCCCAGCCTGGCTCCAGCAGCTGACACGCAGCCCTTTAAACCCCCACGCATGCAAGACAGAGTGAGATTGCTCTCAAAGGTAAAAAAAGATTTAATAAGATAGGACAGGTTGTGGTGATGAGGTGCAGGGCTCAGCCAGACAAGTGCATTGATCAGAGCCCCTTTTAACACAGCATTCACTAAATGGTGAAAATGCAGAAGAATTACACAAAATAACTCATTATTTGGAGAATTACTTTATGGTGAGGCTTCAAAAGCCCAAATTAAAGAGAAAAAGTACTCTGAAGTGTGTGATTTTATTGCAGTACCGAAGAACCTCCACAAGAACTCACAGATGCTAATAATAAGGGCTCTGTAATTTAGTAGATAAAAGCAGAACAAAAGCCAGTGGCTGGAAGTGCAAAAATCAGAATTAAAAAGTCTTACTTCTAAGTGAGGCAGAGTGATCAGTGGGATCAAAGAAAGTTTTCTTAAAGCTTGATGTCTTCGAGAGCTAAACTTGTTTCCAGAAGTTATTCTTTAGTCAAATCCGTGTTTGCAATATTAAGAAAATGGTGCGAAATGCTATAAAAATTAACCAGATTATGTTCTCAGGGCTCTTTTTCTCTACATCCTCTGCACAGGAATGGTGGCACCAGCACAACAAATTGGTAAAATAGGTAGGAGCACCATGGCAACCTCGTACTGATTTCATAAGGAGTGATTGTCTTCTGAGCTACAGCCTTACAAGTGTATCTGGCATTAGGATTGGCATGATGGTCTGCAGTAGATACAAGTGTATGAACAGGCATTAGTGGGATGTTTTCCATCCAAGCTAGTATTCCAAGACAAGAAGGATCTGCTAGATAATCTTAGGGTACTTCCTAGACAATGTGGCAGATATTCATACATTCAGACAAAAGACAGAAACTCCAGTACCTTTATTTTCTTCTTGTTATCAAACAGGTTGAATAAATGTAAAATTTAGAGAATATAGATTGGCTTATGTCTAGCATGTTGCCTTGTTAGATTTAGTATGTTTCATCTAAATGTATCTGTTCATGCAATTTAATAATTCCCTATTTTCCTTTCCTTTCCTTTCCTTTCCTTTCCTTTCCTTTCCTTTCCTTTCCTTTCCTTTCCTTCCCTT
>VZRM01000193.1:264761-280166 GCA_013397955.1 Grantiella picta | reverse complement strand
CCTCCCCTCCCCTTGTACAAAGCAAATTCGATTTAATTCACTTTTTATTATGAGATTGCTGAAGCAATGTAATGACAGAGAGCAGCCACACCCACGACATTTATGGCAAAATCTGAACAGCAACAACAAAGAGCCAATAGCATCCATCAGGTAGTAAGCCCGGTGACAAATTTACAGCTTAAAATCTGTGGCTTTTACAACTCCAACCTGGCAAACAATTTTTTCATTGGACTTCTTGTAGAGAGCACTCCAACATTAAACAATAATTCGTTAGTACTTTAAATTTTACATTAAGCTAGCAGTGATATTATTAGCTTAATACAGTTAGTACCTCATGAACCTTACCTAAATCCAAGATTTAGATTATGTGTAGTCACATTTCTGAATTCTGATATGCAGGAGAGCTAAAAATAGTTTATCCTATTTGTTCACATTCTCTAGCTCTATACCAACTGCCAAAATTATTTTTAGCACCCACATCCTGGCACATTTAAGTCCTACTAGTATTTCTTATCTACATGCTTCAATAATCCTGTACATCAGCTACCAATTTTTCTTAATATTGCTGAAAGAAATGCATGATAAGTCCACAGAAGTCGCAAGATGGAAATCCTATTCTGTTAATAAACACCATCTGCTCCCTTCTTTCCTTCTCCACATCCCATTATCCATGAAGCTGTGATCATTCTTGAAATTTTTAACATTGCTCTCTAACCCCTCTCAAAAACATTTCAGCTGAATTGCTGAACTCCATAGAAGCACTCTAGAAAAAACATAAAGACCATTTCATTACTTATACATTGTCTAATAATTCAGTTTTATAATTCAGCATTAAAATTAGGTGCAGCAGTACAAACCAGATAAAGTTATATTTCATATCATTATGCTAAATATTTGAAATTCACCTCCTGGGCATTCAGAATTTTCACTATGAGTGTATCTGTATATTATATTTTTTATTCTTTGCCATGACCAATAGGATAACACAAAGATATGTATCATATTTACCTTTAATAAAGATTGCCATAAATTCTAGCTGTACATTTCTTCATTGAATTACTTATTTTAGCAATGTCAGCTACCTGTTTAATAGCTGTAAAATTACACAGTGAGAACAGAAGGAAGCACTGTTCAAAGCAGGACTAGGTCCACTGAATCCCCTTTGCTGTATAGCCAAGCTGCTACGCTGCTTTCTTTCTCAGCAGCTGTATTTCTCCTCCCGTACCCTCAATGAATAAAGCTGCTTATGTATCTTAGGACAACAGGAAATGGAAAAGTGCATCCAATTCTTCTATTCCAAAACGAAATAACCTCATCAGAAATAAAATAAAAGGACACAGCTACACTGTGATTTAGCCTAAATTATCAAAGAGGAGATTAAGTATAGCATTCCTCCTCCAGACATTAATACCTATACACATTGTAGAGAGCCTGAAAGCTGCTAAAAAAACCACCCTCTAAACCTCTTTAGAAAAAAAAACAGGCACAGAATCAGCAGACTTAGAACTTCCCCATTTCTCACTCCAACCAGCAATGCTGTGTCACTAGACAGTGATAAAATTAGCTCCAGGGTTTTTTTTAAATCCCTCCTTAATTTTTAGTGCACCTCACCATTTTCAGTTGTCACTGTAAGTGAAGTCTATTACTTTTGAGTAATCTGTTCCAGTTTTCTCTCATGAAATCATTTTTCTTCAGGAGTATTGTGCTATATAGAGAGGTATATTTATCAGATGTGTTCTGTTCCAAATAACAAAGAAGCTGAACATGAAGAAATATGTGCATAATGGTACCAAAGATAACTCAAATATGCCACTTGATATAGAGAAAAGAAAGAGGATGAGCAGAAGAGAAAGAAGGAAAGGAGAGAACAATGGAGGGACACAGATTGCAGACTGAGGTTTATGATATGTTTAGCAGGCCAGAGTTGATATTTGTGTAGTCTATAGTGCACTTGTTTTGACTGAATGCAATTGCAGTGGTTTACATATGGTGGCTCAGCATAATCTTTCTATCAATTATGTAATTTTATAGCTTTTCATATACATTTTTAATCTCAGGAGATGAATATGTTCCTATATGTTATGATCAAGAAAGTCCACCACAGATTCATATTTCCCACAGATTCTGTCAGGTACTCTGGAGTTTGTTGTCAACTTTCAGCTTAACTGCAAATTTGTGAAAAGGATGAGAATTAAGAAAAACAGACATTTGGAGGCTTTATTTTTTTCTTTTTAAATAGTGAATGGTAATGGATTCCACGTAACCACCTACCTATGTAATCTAATTCAAAGCATTTCAAAAGCATGTGTTTTAAATTTTCTAATTATGAAAGGTATGTTCCTTCTTTTTCAAATCACAGCTGGATCTAATCCCTTCAGATATATGTCACTACTTCTCACCCTCTCTTCTCATGCCACCTCTATCATTTTACTTTATTGCAATGACAGGTTGCTAATCATTTCTATCTAAAATTTCAAATTACAAATCCATAATGAACCATTAAATTACATGGCCTGGTATTTAGGGGTACTAAGTATGCAGATGTTTCATCAAGAAGCTAAGAAGGAGCTACTGGGCAATCAAAATTTTTGAAAATTGGATACTAGGTAGAACCAGATCTCAAAATGTTGATTGCAGGGTTATACACATTCACAAAGAGTACAAGAACAGAAATGGAAATTGCCCTGATGTGATTATCATTTAAATACATCTATTCTCTCACATCAAGGAAAGATGCATTAAATGAATGTAATGTAATGTAGTAAGTTCTCATTTCTTTGCTATATGGGTTTAAAGACAGGTAGCTTCACATGAAGTCACTGATATTGGAAGAAAAATTCTCTGACTGAACAAAGTTACCTTGATTCAGGTCTTAAAACAGTAGATCTGGCTATGGTAGGGGAGACTCCATTGAACTAAAACTCTGGTGTCCAGCCTAACTTTTTTGAACATTCCTAGTTTCACAAAATAAAACATTAGTCTCAAAAAAGAGGAGTATCAAGTTCAAGGTCATAAGTTTATGTTCTGTTCTAAAATGCTGATTCCTGTGGTTGAAGGTAATGTTTCCCCAGACTTTACACGGACCTAGCAGCTTGAGTTCTAATAATCAGCATGTTATTTTCACCTATAAAGGAACTATGTGAGGAGTCAGTCACATGTGCAAGCTGAAATCTATTGTTGATTTTCCATTTTAGGTTTAATTATTCTCTACCATAACTCAGATGTATATTTGTTGTCTGTTAGAATTAGCAGTGCAAAATCTTTCAGGAAATTGTTTATAAGGAGGACAGATGATACCATGTATAATGAATTCAACATGCATGAGAAGCATATATTATATTTTGCATAGTTGCAAATCCATAGGAATTTCATAGTATATTTTATTATAACATTTGTTATAGTAATGCTGCTGCTGAACAGTTACCAAATGGTTGAAAAATTAATGGACTGCAGAGTAGTTATAATCTAGACAAAACCAGTTATTACATATAGCCTGAATTTCTGTTTTTAAATTATCTCTTGTTTATGCACCAGCCAGAAAAAATAGATAGTGTGTAATCACTTCAGCTATTTTCTCTAACAACTCAAAGAACAAGAAGAGCCTGAAAATTAGTTGATGTTTTTCATTTCATATTTTGATATAGAGGAAGGAATTTCTATATGAAGTAGCATTCTAATGCATCATACCGGAAGGTAAACTATAGCAGTGGCTGAAGACTACAGAGTGCTTTACCACAGAGTGATTCTGGACTCTATTTCTACATGAGCCCTTCATCGCATTACCAATTTTTGCACATTTTCCGAGCTCTCAAAGTGTTACTCAGCTAGGTACTTCCTCCGAGATTAGTTTCTGTTGCAGATGGGACTGAGCAGAGTACAACGGCCTCAGAACTTCTCCAGGCAGTTTACTATAGCTCCTGCTTTGCTGACAGAGATACTCAATGGAAACAGAAAAATCAATTGTCTTACCACCAAGTGTCTTTAAAAAAGAGGGGGGAAAATTCCAAAAATTAAAAAAACAAAACACAAAACATAGTAACAAAGAAAAAAAGAAAACCAACATTTTCTGTTTATATCCTATAAACAGTTGTTCATAGTCCCAGTACCAATTATTTAAAAAATGAATGCATGATATAAACCAACTCTTCAAACACTACTAAATTGAACTTGGCCATAAACAAGATCCTTCCTGGAACATACATATACAATACATATATATACATCTACAATACTGTGAACTTCTGGACTTCAGGAATACATGTTCCAGCTCATTAACTTCAGTGTCTGGGTGAAAACTATAGACAATTGAGAAAACTGCAGTAGAGAAATAGCTTTTTGTCAGTTCAGAGAACTGTGTCAGCACATCTCCTGTGCAAACATATAAGAAGGAATACATCCATAAAACCTGTAGATTCCACTATCCAGTAATATTCAAGAGTAACTAGCAATGTCTTGACATTAATTTGAATAAGCATGTGTCAGAAGGACCAGAACAATTACAGTTAAGTTTTTCAGAATTTAAAGAACGTGCCATTATTAAAGGTCATAAAATATTTGTGTCTGGATGGGACTAGAGGTTGTAGAGTCATAAATATTTTGGTTTGAGATAGGACTCTATGCATCTGTGAAAGCAAATATTGTAACTTGGATAAGGTTGTTTATGCGTATTTGTGTACATTTCTGTGGAGTGTTTAGTTTTGTTACGTATAGAGAACAGAGGAAAAAACCCAGAGTATTTTATTAGGAATGTCTTACCTTCATAGTAAACTTTAAACCCATGAGCGCTAACTGCAAAGTCACTTGTCAAGCGCAGTGAAAAGACAGATTTTGTACTTGTCACAGGTGGAGGAAGATGAAATCCTGTTAACCTAAGAAACAAAAAAGCACAACTCATGGTTAATTGTTTGGAAAATAAAAGTGTGTGTGACAGGTTGCTGTTCCAAATAGTATTTAATTATGGAAAGGACAATTGTCTTAAAAGTACGCAGTTTACATTACTTGAAAAAATTATTTTTTGATCATAACTGAGGAATTTTACTGTGTTTCAAGGACACTAAACCAGGTATTATACATGAGTTTGATCAAACTATATTTCATATAGATGATAGTAAGATGTAGCAACTGGACTTTAAAAACGGTTCAGATTATCAGTAGCTGAAGAAAGTAAAACAACCAAAGAAATTACAATCACAAGACAATTTACACTCTTTAGGGTTATGTTCAAAAATCTACTGCACTATATATCTTCCACAAATTTCTGTTAAAATTTGTAGTAGCTGAATTTTTCCACAGTAACATGATGACAGAAAGGGGACCACGATTCACTGTAATGAGGAAATTTAGTATTATTTAAACTATGCACGTTAGCCTCAGAGAAGAAATTTCTGATTTCAGCTCAAAGAACAGCATCATTGTGAAATCACACATCTGTAAAAAAAGCTCTCTTGCAAGGAATTACAAGGTTGTTAGTGTTTGTGCTTTTGTTGTTGTTTGTATGTTTTGTTTTGTTTTGTTCTATTAAGACCACTATGTCTGAGACACAGATGAAAGAAAAAATTTTGTGTACTCAGCACTGCTGATAAGCTCTGCTGATACTCATTCCTACATATTCTTTTCATTTGATGTACATATGACAATACTGATCTTCCTCAGCTCTAGGAGAACAACCTCATCAGGGTCTATCAGACCAACAAAGCCCATAATATTTACCTGTTGAAAATGTGTAAAGAACAAGTTGAAGAATTTAGCTGAGTACACACACCAGTGAAATCTAGACGTTCCTTTGGAGCCCAGTTAGCCATGTGTAGCAAATTGTGTTGCAGATTAGGATGATATATCTTATTGATGATTGTGATGAAAATTATTTTCATGTGCTTGTAGATAAGACCTTATTTTGCATATTACTTTGAATTTTAGAACTACAGAAAAATTTAGGTCGAAAGGGACCAATAGAGACCACATAGTCCAACCTAATGTTCAAAGTGGGCTGAAAGTCAGAGTTAGTCTAGGTTGCGCAAGATTTACATTTTCCCATTTCATTGTTAGAAAAAATTCACTGTGATTTTTTGCTTGCTTGGGGGGTTTTGGAGTTTGGTTTAGTTGGTTTTTTTTTGTTTGGGTTTTTTTTTTGTTTTTTTGTTGTTGTTATTTGTTTTGTTAATGCAGATATATATATATATAGCTACATAGGCTGGTTTTGAGCACACTTTAAGAAACATGTAAATCCCAATAATTTTAGTGAATTAGATGACTTAGATTTTTAAACTTGCTTGATGTAAGAACAAACACCAATGGTGCTTATTGATGTTTTAATACATTTTCTGCTGCTTATTCTAAAATTCAATCTCAGCCTTCTTCTGAAATCACAAATTAACTGATAAGTTAAGTCCTACCATTACCAGCATTTCTAGTCTCATCAGAGGGAAGGATACAGAGTGATGAGAAGCCCAGAATTCAAAAGGTCAGGAAATGATTTGCTAAAAAAATACTGTAACTGCAATATTAGCATTTATTTAATGTTTTACTTATTTTTAGCTTTAAGATCCATTTGGATGAGGTCTATATAATGTACCAGTAATTTTCCATGAAGCTTTTTTGCTGTGGGAAACTTAAAAAGTTTTATATTTTTCTCTGATCACTATGTACTTGGTGTCCTTAACAGACGCTCTAAATTATTGGGTATTCTATAGATGCTTTTCCTTAAGCAATCTCTGGGAGAAAACCAAACCAAACAAAAAAAACAACAACAAAAAACCCTCCTCAATACAATAGCCAATTTTTGCCATTGGTTACAGTCATGACAGGTATGAAAGCCAAATGATAATAATACATCACATAAAAAGAAAATTGAAAAACATGAATTTATGTTAATATGAAAAGATGGAGAATTTTGTACAGAATATTTATGGTGTAGGAAATACATTTGTTTATTTGATTAGAAGGGTATATTTTTGCTGTATTAAGGAAAAAAGGTAATAAAATGCTTACGTCTCCCAAACAGGTATATGCGTAATTTTTTAATAAGTCGGTATCAGAGCATTTTTTCCAATAGCTTGGTCATCTACCAATAAATATATTAATTCATTGGTAACTATCAACACTTTAAAATAAGCTGGCCTAATGTAAAAACCAAACAAATAATCTGAATAAAACTTAACTTGCATCTCACAGTGGGTTTAGCTGGTATCTATTCACCTTCTCAATAATTTAAAAGAATTGTGGGTATAAACACATATCCAGCAGAAGAGAAATACACAGTTATCCTAAAGTATTTAATTTTATGAGTGGTACATAGGCACACCTTAGATGGATAGTGGATTTTTTAAATGAACACATATGTTACTAGCATAGTAAACATTACAGCTCCTGATGCAAAACACATCATTATAAGAGCTGTTGGATACCATTTAGCTTTCAGCGGTGTGCTTTTTATAACTATCATTATGTTGCATTTAGTCAAAAAGGATAAGCTTGTTTCTCTAATTTGGTTGCTGGATTTAAATTGAAAATAAGAAATTCAGAGGTAATATTGTTGGTTTAGTGGATGTAAAATTAATAAAAAATTTTAATAAGGAAAAATTCAACATGGAAGTATCACTCAGTAAAATACTACAGATTTTTAGAAAGAACTGTTATGTCATTCACTCTGACAACTGAAATAACCTAATACTTGAGTATTATTCATAAGGTGCAACAGGACATTGACCTCAGAGCCTAAATATTAATGTTAAACTCTACAAACTGTCATAGATGTAAGCTAGAATAGTTTTCATTGCCATTTAAATTGAACATAGCAAGCACATCATAACTGCAGGTAAGCAGTAAAATACCTGTAAGACAATATATGTCCATAGACCTGATTGTCACTTATTCAGATCAGTCACAACTAAATGTTTTACTGAGTACTCTGGTAAAAGTAAAACTTTAGGTGGAACAATTATGCAAAACAAGCAGTCATCTCGTTAAGCAGATATCATATGCATATTAAACATGTTTAAAATTTAAATGTCCTCTAGTAGCTGAGGTTTTTTTTATCTACAGCAATTTTCCATCTAACATTCCATTTGCATATTTCATTCCATTTATATCAACTTTTTCCAGATTTAAAATACCTAACAGTTATTCAGGTGACTCTACTGCTGTTTTAGATACTGTGAGATATTTGAAACATCAGCACGGAGTTGGTAGACATGATATTGTACCAACATGATATCCAGGGCCTTCTGGAGAGATGGAGGCCAGGCAGGAACCCTTAAGGATTCCAGACGTGCCTACATTTTGTGCTAGGCTCTTAAATCATTCCTTTATAGTCTACTGCTTCCGAGGAAAAAGTTTATACTAAGACAGATGTTCTTTTCCTTTTTTTTTACCTTTTTTCCTTTTTTCTTTTTTCTCTATTTTTTTTTTTTTGTGGGATTTTCTGTTCCTTTTATTCTTTCCCTTTTTGACTTTTGAATTAGATAATTTAATGTTCTCTGACCTCATTAAGAGATCCCAAAAGTAACTGATACTGGCTTGGGTAGCCATGGGTAACCATGGGAACTAAAAGACAATGTCTACTGAGGTTTGAGAAGAAAATCGCTTGATTCTGTTTCAACTCCTAAAAATCCAAATTTTGAATTGTGACATTCTGCTTGAGTATTTGATTTAGATGATGTAGTTCAGCTACAGAGTGTTATCAAAGACAGAACACTGACACAAATTTGAATACACTACATATGAATTAATATGTTGGCTTTGTTCTTGCTAGTGTGTCTAACAAGCTTGTCAGGCACCTAACACCCACAGGAAATGGACACATTATGCATGTAGTCCAACACTACAGATATTTCTGGGAGTGTAGGAAAAGGTTAAGAGATATTTTTATTTATTCAACTTTTCTACAGCAGAAAGACCAGATGCTCATCCTGTATCAAAATTATAAAACTCCAGCAGTAAATATGGTGAAATTAAATATGATATATCATTTGGAGACACAATATATATCCAGAATTTATATATTATTTGAATGCAAAATTATAATGTTTTGTAAAGTTGTTTCAGTACTTCAGTGAATGTTTTGTAAAGTAGTTTCAGTACTTCAGTATTTCAGTGAATCTGGCAATGTCTTTGCAATCATCTTACAGTATAAGAATGGAGAACAGAAACTCTTATTGCCTTGGAGCCAGAGAAAAGGACATATGAGATAGGTGATTACTCCAAGTAGACCCAAGACTGAGGAGCAAAAAAATCATCCCCATCATACTCTTTGACAAAGAATTAATCTCACTGGTTTTTTGCCATAACTACTCCATGTTGCCATCTTTATCCTCCCAAGGAAAATCAAAGTGGTTGAGGACCCAAAGGGAATTCAAAAGCACCACAGAACACCACCAGAGTAAAGAGGTAGATTCTAGGAAGATTCTGCAATTTTAACTGTATTTTTTTAAGTAATTGGCTGCTTTGAGTATGAATGTTACTAACACTGTAAGCAGATTAGTAATAACTGTGCTATATTTTTATTTATTAAGACTTCTTGGTGAAATAAGACAGATTCTATTTGAGTCCTCAGATGTCTCTAAGTACTCAGGACGCAAGTGCAGAAAATTTCTTGATGTACCAACAAAGTGACTAAAGGATGTCTTTTTCCAGGTGAGAGACTAGTTCTGAAGGAATCTGTGTCTTATGTGTTTTCTGACTCCATCCTTACTCATTTTTTCAGTAATGGAAAAAGTCAAAGGGAGTCTGAAATAAAACACTGTCTTACGTATGCAGGAATTTCTAAATATTCTGTCACCATCAATTCAAATAAATAAATTCTAAGTAGTAGTGATATGAAAATATCACTATACGAAAATTTATAGTAGTATTTTTGGGGTTGTGTTTGAAAATGACATAACTATTTTCTTTTGAACATGTAATTTACAGAGTGTGTCACTGTGTCTCTTCCTCCTGTAGGTTACTATATTCCTTCACATGCTAGAGTCAAAAAAAGAAGGTACCTACCTTAAACAGTTGAAGCAGTCTTCATTTTTTAAGTATACTTTAACAGACCACTACTTCAAGGGTAATTATAATCTGTTTTTAATCTTTCCCACTGTCTTTTTTCAATCACATATGACATAATTTTAAAATGACAAATCATCTGAGATTTTTAGTTTCCAAGATTTTAGAGCTCAGACTGGAAATTTCTGAAGTTTGATCAATTGCTTGTTTTCTGCTTTTACTGTGGTCCTTGTGGTAAAACTTAAATCATATATCAAGGGAACTTTAAGCTGTATGCTGAACTTTAAGCTCATCACCACATAAGGAAGACCAGTTCCCAGCTCCAGGTCCAAAATAGACCAATCATTTCATAATTGCAAAGTTAAAATTATGGAAAGCAATCTTCATTAGTCATACAAAAGTGCTCCTAGATAAATTGTTGACTTGAGACTGTGATGTGATAAATAAGATAACTGTATTTTCTCTTTGCTTGTGGATCTTAGGTATTTGCTGTTTGACAAAGCATTGTATACACTTTCAAATATGTAATTTTTAGGTTTTTTTTAACAGCTCTTTGTATTGTTTTGTTTTGTTTTCAGGTTCACAAGATTCTAGTTTTTCTACAGCGTGCTAGTGATTTCCAAAGAAAATACAGTTCCTCTAGAATATTTCAGTTTGGATGGGATTGTATCAGAAGACATTCGCCAAAAGTGATTTTTTAAGTGAATAGCAGTCTCACTTGATCGCAATAAATTTTTTATTATCTCACGGAAATTTTACAGCAGGAAGAGTTTTAGTCTAATCTGAAAGATGCACGAACTATTTGTCCCTAATTTATGTAAAATGATGCAGAAACTTAAAACATGGTAACATGTCAACTTATTGTAACTTCGACTGTAAAAGTGAAAGAGTGTCAAAGCCCATACAGTCTCAATTTTAGTTTGATCTCCAAAGAACTGTTTATTCTTGAAGTCAAAAGGAGAAGATAGGTTCTGAAAAAGAATATGCGTAATAAGCAAAATGCCAAGTATAAAAGAAAAGTAGGTAAAACAAATTTCTGTATACCTTCATTGAGAATCTTCCCCCCAAATAAAGACAAAGACAAACTTTCTGAAGACAACAGAAACGGTTTTCCATATTTAGCTGATTACAGGAAACTGAAATATATGATATTTTCAAAGAACAGATGAAATATTTCTATTTTTTTTTTCTTTTACATGAGTATAACTTTTCTTTTTCTTCAACTATGAAATTTTGGTCTTAAGGACACATATTTAGGTTGATGATCTTCAGAGAATATTATTCTTAAAGTCCATAGCACATATACAAATGAAGCTACATCATCAGTGGATTTTTCCCATTAAGCTAACTATAATCCTTCTATCAGTCATTTTATTTGTTGGTATGTCCAGTAACTTGTTTTCTGTTACTTATGCAGACAATATCAGTCAATACATAGCAAATAAATACATCTTAAACTTAGTAGGGTACTGCTGGGGCTTGCTTCTGTTGGACCATGCCGATGAATTCATTATTAGCTGCTGGAGTCCTGTCTGTGTGGTTTTGTATTCATATGCACTTCTATTAATTTTCTAAGTAGCAGATTATTAGATTTAATATCTCACTAGCCTGATGCTACACTGATTCAATTTCAAATTTAGTGAGATTATTTTGCCTGCCAGATACTTGTTTAACATTTTCTCACTAGCTCTAATTATTAAAATAAAAAAAAGCCCTCGACAGAAGGGTTTGCTTATTTGCATTTTCTAAGATTAAAGCATGATATTCTCACCCAATTTACTGCTGCATTTGTTGTGACCTGCATCTACCAAACTAAAATAACAATATTCTTCAGTATTTTTTTAGACACAATTTTGTTTTCATCTAATACTCATCAATTATTTGGTTCTGAGGACTCTATCCCCTTACTTCTACATAACATGTCATTTTCTTATTTTGAATACTGAGATAGTAAAGAGAAGATGTGATTACCTAATTAAGTATGGATTTTAAATGTTCAGCTTGACATTCTGTATTTTGGTTGTTAAATTTTTTGATTGCCCTCTATCATGGGAATGTAAAACCCAGCATCTGTTTCTTTTTCAGTCTGTTCTGTGATTTTTTTTTTTCTGTGTCTCTTCCATAATAATTCATCAGACATGTAAGCATCTGTGCTAATTTTGACTGGGGTAGAGCTAATTCTCTTCACACTGTTTAATATGGGCTATGTTTTGTTTTTGTGCTGAAAACAGTGTTGATAACACAGGGATGTTTTTGTTCTTGCTGGGCTTTTGCTGTTTCCTATACTGTCACCCTGGCGAGGAGGGGAATGGGAATTTGGGAGGAGACACAGCCAGGACAGCTGACTCCAAATGACCCAAGGGATATCCATATCCCATGCTGTCATGCTCATTCTATGAAGCTAAGAGGAAGGAAGGACAGATGTTTGGAATGATGGCATTTGTCTTCCCAAGTCACCATTATTCCTGATGGGGTCCTGCTCTCCTGGCAGCGGCTGAACACCTGCCTGCCCATGAGAAGTAGTGAATTAATTCCTTGTTTTGCTCTGCTTATGTGTGACACTTTAGCTTTCCCTATTAAACTGTCCTTGTCTCAGTCTATGAGTTTTATCACTTTTACCCTTCCATTTCTCTTTCCAGTGGTGAGGGAGTGATAGAGTGTCTGTGTGGTGCTCAGCTGCCTGATGAGGTTAAACCACAACAGCCTCTCTGATCTCTAAACAACAAACGGAGCATCTACCAGTAGAAAGTTTCAAAAGCTCTGAAAAATATTTAAGTAGCAATAGCAGTCAGTCATAAATGGTAGTCAACAGAAAAGCCAGGAAAGGCAAGGTAATATGCTTTTAAAAATTATGTCATTCACTACCAAAATCTTTGATGAAACAAAATATCTTCTATGTCATAAAAACATTACTTAAATATCAACAAAGCTTTCTATGTATATAAAAGAAGCTTTTAAGTATATGAAAGGATAACAAAATACATTATTTTTAAAAATAAAGTTACCTGCAACTGTTAACTACAAATATCTTTGCTTTTGAATAAAACCATGAACATTTAAAGTGGTCCAGAAAATATTAACCTCTTCTTCTCCTCCTTCTTGGCAACTGAATAGTCCATATTCCATACACAAAGGCATACAGATCATTCAGTTTAAAGTATATCTCGTGTTATTGGATTTCTCTATCAAATTCCACAGTCTAGTGCTTGAGGTGCAGCTTTAATTGTTTTAGCATTTTTTACCATCTCCATATCCACTGTAAAATAGCATGAAAGCCACAAAAGAAAGGAGGGTTTTTTAACTCCTATAAGATGATTCCAAAATTACATTAATAACACCAAATAAATAAATAGAAAAGTTTTCATACTGAAAATATGAAAAATACATATGAAAGTTACCGCTAAAGGATTGCTTGGATTTAAAAAATATTCATTTCACAGCACTAGATAACAGGATATCAAGCAAAGCAGGGGAAGGTCTGAGGTCAAACCCAGTTGTTTAGGGCTTTATATAGTTAAGTCCTGAAAATCCACAGGAAAGGAGGTGTCTCAGCCTTCTGGGCAGTCAAATCCAGTCCTTAACTGTTCATGAGACACTATCAGATTCAAACTATTCTGTGTGATAATAGCCTCTGTCACCTAATCTAACAAACCTAAGTGATCACAAATACCACATGAGAAAGGACCTTGCAATTCTAACATGCTTACTCTGCTAGCACACACTAAAGTCAGAAAGTGCTGCTCCTTCAGCGAAGGAACGGTCCAAAGAATTGGACACCAGGAGTCAGGCTTGCTTTAAGAGCCCTAATCTCTGTAGAGAGACAGTTCTTTTTCACAGTCCTTAAGACAAATAAAGTCATAGAAGCATGGAAAGCATTGGGTTGTAAAGCACCTTTAAGGCTCATCTAGTCCAAGTCCTTTGTGACAAGCAGGGACTTATTCAACTAGACAGTGCTGCTCAGAATCCCATCCAACCATACCTGGAGTATTTCCACAGATGGGACATCTACCACCTCTCTGGGCAGTCTAGGCCACTGTTTTACCACCCTCACTGTAAAAAATTTCTTCATTATATCTAGTCTGAACCAAACCTCTTTCAGTTTAAAACCATTAACCTTTGTCCTATCACTACAGGCCCTACTGAAAGTGTGTTGCCATCTTTCTTAAAAGCCCCCCATAAGTACTGAAAGACCAAAATAAGGTGTCCCTAGAACCTATAGCTGAGGCGAAAAAAACAGATCTTTGTTAATACTACCACTATTTATTTATTGCATAAATCTTACAAGAGTATTTCTACATCAAGTAAATGTAAAAAGTGCATCAAGCACTGCATTATTTGCCAGTTGAGAGAGATGATTGTCCCAAGTTATTCTGCACTGGTGTGGCCTCAACTGGACTAACGTGCAGTTTTGGGGGCTACAATACAAGAAGGATATAAAGCTACTAGANGGGGGCCACAATATAAGGATATAAATCTACTAGAGAGCATCTAAAAGAGGAAAGCAAAGATGGGGAAGGCCTTGAGGGGAAGCCTCATGAGGAGTGGCTGAGGTCACTTGGTCTGTTTGACCTAAAACAGGCTACCTTAAACAAAGGCCAAGACAAAATTAGGAGAATAAAAGTAGACAAATTTATTCAAGGCCTTCAAGATACATTTGGACCAGAAAAGCCCCCTCGGGCTACACCCAAAATGAACACTGGGTCATGAGCCCTTCACCTTTTATAAGTTCTGTCCTGTTAGCATGTTGGTTCCTAATTCTCCAATCACTCCCTTAGGTGATGTTAACACCCCATGCCTGCTCCCCCCAGCTCACTTTGTTCACATATTTTCGGGCCCTAGAGTAACCAATGTCAGCTTTCTAATCAGAAGCAATTGTTTTGGCTAAAGGAGTTGGGAACAGAGGTTTTTAGCATTTTATAAGAAGCACAGAACTACACCAAGTTACAGATACATGAAGAGTAAAAACTAGAAGCTATTAAGGCATCATGTTTGTGAGAGATCAATTTGATTTTTATTTATGCCTCAACATGTGTTATACATGAGTTGAGAAAATTACCTTAGGGTCAGTGTACATTCTGGGAGCTCTGTCCCCCGAGAGGCTTCGCGTGGCCACGATCAGGAGAGAGAAAGCTTCCACTACTGATCTGCAAGCAACCCCCATTGCTGGTGGATCAGATCCCCGGATGGCCAGAAAAAACGCGCGGGAACAACGCGCGGGAAGGCATGCTATAGGAGGGCCAACACAAAAGCAGTGAACTGCGACACAAGCCCGGGCGCCCATTTTCTTTGGGTTTCTTAGAGGGAACAGAGGCTCGCCTGGAGCCTTCCCCCCTTCGCATTCTTCTCCGTGCAATCCTGCTCCTTCCCTGGCTGTCCTGTGTGCTCGTGTGCTGCTCTGCTTCGCTGCTTGCCCGAGGCAGC
>VZRM01000193.1:240921-257720 GCA_013397955.1 Grantiella picta | reverse complement strand
TGTGTGTGTGTGTGCATGGAGGATTTTTTAATGTTTTTACAATTTAAGTTTTTTTTTTAATTCTATATTTAAATATATTTTTACTTCCAATATTCATTTGAAATCAGAGATGAAATAAAAACAATTATTAGAAATTATTACAGCCATGATTGTTTTTCACATGGTCTGGTATATAATGGAACTAGGCAAAAAATATTTTTTTAATTATCGGTATTCAAATGACTATGAAATAAATTACCTTGATTAGTATGTCACTGTGCTTTTTTCATCCAGGGTATATTTATAGTGTTGGATTATCGAGTACCATAGTATGTAATGAACGCAGTAACCTAAAAAATTACTTAGCTTCAAATTAGGTAAAAACCCCAAACATTAATTTGACTTAATTCAGGATTTTACCATGGTAGAAAATACATGTCAGTGGTTTCTATTTGAAAATTATGTCCTTTAGTATTTACTGTTTCCTTCAAACTGTATGAATCTTTTTGGAATTTATAAACTACTACTTTCTAAAATAACAACTGAAAGACTGCAGTATATGAAAATTTACAGTACAGAAACAGCCTAAAAATACAGCTGTTGTCACCACTCAGGATGCTGACATTTTTAAGTGTGTACAGTTCCCTTTGGGAGTATATAGGTCTGCCGTGCCCTTTAAAGCATCTATCTCCTCTCATTCCTCTCATATCTCACTAATGTACTATCTCTCCAAAACATTCCTCAATTTTGTATTTGTCATTTATTAGTTAGGTCATCACATTAGGCCCTTTTCATTTCACTTTTTGCAGCACCCAGTATTCCACCCAAAAATATGAGCTCAATTATTTGTACATAGATGCTGGTTCCTCTAGGGAAGCTTTCTCATCAACAACAATAATCACCTTGTAAAAAAATGTTAGAGAAATGTCCACCTGCAGACTTTAGCAACAGAAGTCTTCATTGGTTTCTTTCAGATCACAGTTAAGAATGAAGAGCATTTGTCCAAGAAAAGATTCCTCTTTTATAGTATTATGGAAAGTGTCAGCAAGAAAAGCAAATCTATTTTACCTTAGAGGAACTTCTAATATTGTTTAAAACCGGATAAAAGACACATTTGTTTCTGTGCACGGTTTGTTCATAAGGCAGCAACCCTTCACTAGCAAAATTACCTCACTCCTTTGTACGTATGCTACAGATTTACAGAAGCTAGATTTCTTATACACCTTGAAAATTAGATGCATAGGATGTGTTTTACAATGCAGAACAGAAACATACTGGACCATTTTAAAAAAGCATTTAATTTTATTATTGAATTTGTAAATCCTAGTGAAAAAGGCAATCCTGCATATCTATCTGTGTTACTACAGTTAGATCCTGACTATAGAAGAACTGACATCAGATTTAGAGTTATTTTTTTTATGCTACTAACCCTTAGAAAGGATCTCTGGGGACTTTTTTTGCATAGGGCTTTTTTTTCTGGTTTTGTTTTGGTTTTGGTTTTGGTTTTAGTTTGGGATTTTTTGGCATTAAAAGTCGCTCATCCATATCAACATGTTCAGGGATTTCCAGTATATTATTGACATTAATTTGTTCTGCAGTAAATTATTTGAATGATAAAATATTCACTTCCAACTATGCAATGTAACATTATCTGTAGGAGTTACTTTGCAGCAATAAGCTACCATAATCGCAATTTAAGACTAATATTAGTGACAGAGAGAAAAATACTCCAGGTCAAGCCATATGCCTGATCTTTACTTCTTTCTAATGAGTGTGTATGTAAACACACACAAACACACACATTTTTGAACAAAACTGCAAAGGTTTCTTTCTGCAGCCATACCAGTTAAAATAGAAGGATCATGTCTTTCTTCAAAAACAATAGAAATAGTCTGTTCATACAGGAAATAAATGTTCAGTGTTTAGTTTAGTAACAATATATGGTTGCTCCAGATACATTCTGATTCAATTATCAATCTTATAATGTATGTTTATTGTTACTGCCAACTGCAACAATACAAGGTGGATTTTCCTTGCTTTAAGAGTTACCTTTCAGGTCTGACAGTTAGACAACCCTCTAATAGAATGAGCCTTTCTCACAGACTATAACTTTTTGGGACAAGACTATTATCGTGAACTATCATTCTTTTCTTTGTTATAACTGAAACATAGATGGAAAATTAATGGCCACAGACAGTGCTGGCATGCTGTGTTACACTGTATAAGCAGCCTCCACAACAAAAACCAACTTTTCTTCCTTGGTTGTTTCAAATGCCATCAAGCAGTTTTGCATTACAAAGAAAAGTGAATAAGTAAAATTTTTGTTTCTCAGAGATGACCACACTCATCTCATTATAAAACTGGTATGTGAACTCTTCATATATAGATAGCTACCAGTTAAAACTAGTTACCAGTTTTTCCAAAAGAGATATAGATGATAAATCTCAGAGGCTGTAAAAGAGGTTTCTCTTGCATTACATGAGAAGTAAACAAGCTAGTCCAGTGTCCACCAGCCACTTCAAAGTAGCCAAACTGGCCATCCAGTTCAGAGAAAGATATCCTATGGAAAGATGATAATGGGAAAGTCTCTTCCTTCTCTTACTAGAAAGTTACCTCCACCTTCAAATATAGCCGAAATTTTAGTTTCGTTTAGCTAACCTTCAAATATAGCCAAAATTTTAGTTTCGTTTTAGGGCTTCATTTAATTCGGCTTGGTTTGGTTTTGGCTTTGGTTTTTAAATCCTTATCATTTAACTTCAGATTTCTTGCTAGCTAACGTTTTCTCCTAATCTGCAAAAACCTGAGCTTCTTTGCAGTAACGTAAGCATAAATTCAAGAGGAAAGTAGCACATTGTCCAGGCAAGCACATTCTTTTATCAGTTTTAATTATCTACCTTTCTCTCTCAATGAGTGTCTAGACTTTTAACATCATATCAGAATATTCCTAAGTGTATCGAACAATTGATATGCTCTTTCAGCTTTGCATTTACAAGCACAATTCCAAGCATTTTATTGCTTCAATATATTTTTTCATATAGCAAACTTTTCAGATTGAAAAAAAAAAATCCATTTAACTGTCTTGTCTAGTCAGAATCCATCTCAGAGCTGAATATTTGTTCACCAATACATTTCATCCTGTTACATTTCTTTCAATTATCTGTTTCTCTTATCTACAAGCTTTGCTGTACTTATTGCTGTGTGTCCCTACCATTTTTCAGTTCAAGATTCTACATACATTCTGTTTACACCTTTGCAGTATTTATTTTTTTGTTCATGCAGTGCAAATTTTCCTATTAAGATTCATTCAGTCCTGTTATCTGTCTCTTAATTTTTCACTTTGATTACTGGTTCACTGTGCCTTTTTTCTTTTCCTAATTGCCATTGTTCTCTCCTTCATTTTCACTGGTATTTGTTCTTGTCGCTTTCTGTATCATTATCACCTCATTGGTCTTTGTCTAGGATTTACACCTTTTTTATTTTCTCTTTCTTTGTGAGAGTGTCATCCTGTTTGGTTTTGTTCACTAGTCCCTAAATTCTCAAATGAAATTCCTTTCTTTCTTCACTTTCCAGGCAAATAATGAGGAACTCTACGAGCAGATTAAATAAAAATCAATGTGATATGAGACTTGAAATTGTTTCCAAAGTGGAGAATCCTTAATTGGGTCCTAATCAGCTCACAGTATCTGCTCTGGCTGAAAATTTGGACAGAAAGTGAACAGCGATGAGAAAAGAAAAATGTGTATTTTTAGGGCATAATAAACAGCCTGAGCTGAAAAAATCAGAGCTACAGTTGAAAATGGAAACTTTTTGAGGTACAGTAAATGGTCCATTGTGTCCCCATCAAAATGTCCTGGTCTACATCAATATCCAAAAGGACACATACAGGAGTGTGAAAAGGAAAGCCTTGCAAGTTTCACTTGTCAAGGTTAGTTGTGAATGAAGACTGCAAATATTCCCCTCTAACATGTCTCAAAGCCTTAATAACCAAACACTCAAAGAGAGCTTGTCTCTGTCAGATTTAATCTAGAACTTCACAGAGCTGCCATTTTTTAAAATTTATTTTATTAGTAGAGTCTGCTAACTTGAGTAACTGTTATATTAGTAGATGAAAGGTACAGAACTACCTTGGAGTTAGATACTACAGCTGGTTTTTGAAGTGGTAATAATCTAAATGAACTGATAAAACACTCTGAAATGGTCTTTATATTGTCTAAGTATAGAAGAAATTGTTCATATGAGAAACAACTTACAAAGAAAAATAGGATAGATATACATGAAGTAAAATGGAGCTACCCACAACAAAATTTGGACTCAGGAAGGAGAATCAACACACCCTCATGGCATTTTGCCCAGACAAGACATTGGCAGTAGTTCTGAGCACCCAGCTCTACATCTTGTGGCACTGTAGATCACCTAAGGGGAGAGGAAGTGGGAAAAGACGGAGCAAGTAACGCAAGTCTTAAAGTCAGGAAACTCTAAAAGTGGAAACCCTGATGTAACAGAAATGGAGGAAGAAGGAGGCAGAAACAAGGCAAAAATGTGGGGGCTTATTTTTAGTTCTGGTTTTGACAAGAGTCAATATGAGAAAGATGGGAGCACTTGCTCCAATAATGATATATAGTGAACACATAAAATAAAAAATAGCATAATAGTTTCCCAAGAAACATAAGGTAAGGAGTTTAGCTGGGAGATAGTAAAGGATCCAAAAGATATACATAAATGTTCATAAAGAAATATGGATAAAGTTTTAAGCAGTAGGAGAAGGAAAGCGTCTGAATCAGAAAAAAAGGATTACTGTACCTACCAGGGTAGGTACAGTATTAATTAGTTGACATAACGGCGTTAACAGAATAATCTAATGGCTGCCTGTTTGACACAGACTGATACCTATTAAAACGAGAAACACATATGCATCGGAGTTAGAATAAAAAATGCAAAAGCAAGCAGAACTATTAAATGAAGGGACTGAAAGTTTCTGCTAGAGCCGATACTTACTCTTTTGCTAGTCTTTCTTAATAAAAGACTGTATTCTGTAAAGTAATTTACATCTTACATGTGCTCAATTGTCAAAATTATAATTCTTTCACTTTAAAAATGGAAAGTTCTAGAGGCAAAATCTAGTCTTCCAGAAATATATTTTTCCCTATTTGAAATTGGGGATTATTATTATTTTACTTTCTGCTATTTATTTTTAAAGAATTACCATAAAATTAGTGAAGTATTCTTGATTTTACTTTGGATATTGTTGTTGGTTTTGTTTTGTTTTGATTTTTGTTATCCAGTGTCCTGAGTGGTTTTCAATAAAAAATTTTACATATTTTTACTGTCATTTTTTTTTCTGTTCTTAATTAGTCAGACCAAAGAAATTAATTTCAATTTTTTAGTCAGCATGAGTCTGTTCATTTAGTACCCAATTCAAAGCATTGGAAGTACTAGAGTGAAGAGACAATACCAAATTATATGTAGCACTAGGAGCATGCTGAAATTTTAAAGATCTACTTATTAATCTACTAAAAATGTTTTTTCTCTTCAAGGGGAATAAATGTTAAAAATGTAGGCATAATCAGGGATTCAGATGTTTTAGGACAGCAATTCACCAACAGAGAAAAGGTAGTGGATGTCTCCAGTAATTTCAGTTCATTTCTCCTATTCAGCTAAGCAGCACTAATCAGGTAACCTGTACATTTAATTCTTGGTGGCCTCAGCAGGGAGTGTAGATGAAAGGATGATTTATCTTGCTTAAGTACAAGAGATTAGAAACGATGAGTATTAACTCCTCTTTTAAACACTATGTTTAAAGCTTCCTCCCATTCAAAGTTCCTAAGAGAAAATTAACCACGAGTTGTTAGAGAAAAGATTTTAATAAAATTAAATCTTTGGACACAGTGACATTACCAACATTTAAAAATATCTCTGCGGCTACGTGCTGATCTTCCAGGCTCTCAATATGGGGAAAATATTTATTTATTAGGTGGTCAAAAATTCCATTTTGTGTCAGTTTTTCACAGCTCCAGTTATACTTACTTTTAAATCAACATATTCCTTTTTTTTTTCCCCAAAATGATTATACCATTTTTCTAACAATGCAGCTCTCCAAACTTCCACTCCATGTCTGTCCTTTTGAAGACACACATGATGGAATTTTTTGATGATTTTTACCAGAACATTATGGTAGGCTAATAATTTTATAAATAATTTTATTTTTAACTTTGCAAAATGTGTAGTTTTGTCTACTAAAAATTTGCTTTCTGCTCATAAACATATGAAAGATTATTTTAGTCAACACAAAGAGACAGAAATATATTGGATTAAATGCTTCAGTTTAGCTCAGTACAATTGCAGAAGGGATCCATTTTATTTCTCTGCTTAAAATAGATCTGAATTTATTTAATTGATTTCAGTCTAATGTTAATTTTGTGATGAATATTTAAATGGCAATTAAAGTTACTGGTTAAATTAATTAACTGGTTAAGTACTAGTAAATTAGGAAATATATTTACTTGGCACTGTGAAAAGAGTTTGGGTATATAGCCACCTTATTATTCAAATATTTAAAGCTATTTTGAATACTACACTGCAAGTTGGGGTAGCTAATTAGAGAAAAAAAAGTACTTTAGACAACTGCTGAGTAAAACAGTTCTTTTCAAATTAGTATTCAATTCTAAGCACCTAACTCCTTAATTCAAAAGAAAAAGAAAAATACCAACATAGTTTTTGATATTTACTGACAATATATTATGTCATATGCTTAGAAATTTTTTTAATAAGAAAGAAGAAAACAAAATATTATCCAAGTTGCAAAGCAAAATAATTGCAAGGAAATGTCAGGGTTCATATTGCCATTAAGTCATCCACCTACATGTGCACCGTATCACTGCCACTAAGCACATGGTTTAAAATTAATTATGGATTCCATGTGACTTTTCAAGGACTAACATGAAAAGTACACAACGGAGAATTCATACAGTTAGCTCCATACACTTTGCTTTATAGGCAAATACTAATTTTCTTCGAGATTCTTCCCTGCAGTGTCAGGACTCTGAGGAAACCTTCCTGGCTCTGACAAGCTTCAGCTGGTGGAACTGCCACCCACCCCTGTCCATGGTTCCTCTGTTTCAACCCCCCCTGAGGCATCCAGACCCTGCTACAGCTCTGTCCCTGCTAACTTCATTAAAGCGTGGAATTTCTTATCGCTAGTGCAAAAACCTCTGTTTTTTCAAAAGCTGGGCAGTCAGAAAATTGAAAACATATTATCAGTTTAGCTGAAATTATTCATTTAGTACAACACAAAAATAATGATAAAGACAGAAATTTGGAAAAAAAAGGAACAGAAATGCAACGCTTTTATTCAGAATAGGAGTTGGAAGTATTAGTTACTTACCAAAATAAGGTCTAGACAATGTTTTTAAAAGAAATCCTAGAAAATCAAAACCTGATTTTTATTTTTTATTATTTTGAGGGTAGCTAGTTGTATAAACACGAAACAAAGGGCACACAAAAATCACAAACATGCATTGGGAGGGCAACAAGAAAGCTCTAAAAATAGACAGTGTCTATGACATGACCCAGAAATACTCCCTAGTATGAAATTTTGCCAAAAGCTTGGTTCAAGTACAGGAAGTAACATTGTCTTTCAGCAAACAAACTTTTTATGCAGGTGATTGCAAATATGATTTATGAAAAAAACATTTTTTTTTGTAAAGTTCATAGTTTTAAACTAGTCTATATTTTCTGTATTTATAGTTTGAGGTAAAGATTATAATGTGAAATATACTAAATCAAGAATGCATAATGACACAAAGATGCAAGTGAAATATTGACTACACTTTCCGTGATGGTCATATCTGACATGCTTCTTTTCCATTTGTTGTTTAGCTGCCATTTATGTGCTATGCAAATCAGTTAAAACTGTTGAGCAATCACCAAAGACATTCAGTGACTGTAATTTCAGTAAGATTCAATTCTGAGACCAATTAGACAAAGTACAAAGCTGGATGAGGAGGGAGTCAGAGGTGATGAGCTTCACAGATAATTGAACTGCAAAATCATTTAAAGTTATACAGAAAGTTATTCCACAATATCAAAGTAAAAAAACTGAAGTAGTGGCCTTGTCTATCCAAGACAATTTTTTTAGCTGTCCAGTTATATATTTTTTCAAATATACATGTAGTCCCCTGCAAATATTTTTGTCTGTTAAAAAATTAAAGGGAGGGTGACAAGTGTAATCTGATTACATTTTCATTAATGTCACCAAGTAAAATGACAAAATCCATTGTTATGCTAGAAGAATAGTTTCCACCAGCAACTGTACCTCAGTAAAACTTCACTTATTTGTGAAACAAAAACTCTGGGAAATATCACCTCACTAATTGCTACAGCAATCTGAGAAAATAAATGTCACCATGAAAGATTTAGTAAAGTTTACATAATTTCACCATCATGTTTTCTTAATTTAAAAGCCAATTCTCCACTCACACAAATGTGTACTATTCTTCTGCAGCCACCCTCTTGCAAGACGTTGTAAGTCTTGCGAAAGTAGTCTATTTCAAGCCCTATATTGAGGCTTAATCATCTTTTCCTTTTTAAATGCTCACCGATTCTATTCTCTTCCACATAACTCCTTCTTCATCAGAATCTAATGGCATCCTAAATACACAGTATCAAAACTTTCAAGCATGACAGGTTCCCTTGACTTCTAAGATACTTTCCTCTAAAAAAAACCCATATTCTAATGCTCCTGCATTGAAGGATTAGTTTAATTTAAAAATAATCTTGCACACATATATCTATAAATGCATATAGGTATCTATATATCTATGTATCCAGATACATATACATATATGCAAATGTACATGTGCACAAAAATATATATAAACCTTTCCAGCAGTTTGAACAAGACATAAAGAAAAATAACTCTGCCTTTTCAAGACATTATTTTCATCTCACTTTCACCCTCCTAACTACCTTCACCTGTTTTCCCTGATTCTTATTTAAACTGTAACTCAGTGAGAACCATTAGTTCCTAACTGGAATAATAGTTTTACTCTTTTGCATTTTTGCAGAACATTGCTCACATACTCCTTGAGATTGCAATTTAGAGTAGATTCGCCAACAGAAGTTTTGACTGACAGTGAGGTCATTTTCAGGCTCCTACATTTGAGAAAAACCTCAGTTTTATCTTTTGAGGAGTGGACAGGAAGGAGAAAAGTTTGTTGTGGAAGACAACTCTCAAATCTTTTAGCTGTGGGTTCCCTCTTTCATACAGCTGATATCAGAATTGCATTCAAACAATAATGAAACAAAAAACAGAAATGGAAACACAGAAGTAAAAAGAAAAAAAAATCATTAGAGATACATTTCTCCATATTTGCTGTTAACCATTTAAGACAATTTATATCCTGCACAAATTTGAGATGTAGAATTTTATTGTTCTAATTTCCTTCTAGTACCAAGTTACATTTTCCTTTTAGTGAACAGATACCAGATTGTTATTCAATAATTTAAAAAAATCATTACCAGCATATCAACACTTACCATACAATATTATGAAAACATATCCCTTTGCTTGAGCAGCACTGTGCAAACTAAAATGGAACTGGATATTCCCTGATTAGGAACAGCTATTACATACTTTAACACAGAATCAAATCATGGAATAAATCATTGATTTGGTTTGGAAGATCACCTAGTTCCAACCCCACTGTCATGGGAAGGGAAATCTTTCAGGTTACTCAAAGCCAAGGCTTTTCTGGGCAACTTGTTCCAGTATCTTATAATGCTCTTTATACAGAATTTCTTCCTCATATCTAACCCTATACATAGAACCATAGAATTTTAAGAGGTTGGAATGCACTTTTAAGATCATTTAGTCCCAATGCCCCCAGGGACACCTCCCAGTAGACCAGGTTGCTCAAGACTTTATCCAACTGTCTTTGAGCGCTGCCAGGACTGCAGTACCCACAGCCTGTTCCAGTGTCTAACCATCCTCATAGTAAATTTTTTTTCCTAATATCTTAGTTGAATTTGCCCTCTCAATTTGCATACATTCCCCTTGACCTATCACTGCAGACCCTGGTGAAGAGTCCCTCTCCCACATCCCTGTAGGCCCCTTCAGATACTGGGAGGTAGCAAGTCTCCACACAACTTTTTCTTCTCCAGGCTGAACAGCCCCAGCTTTCTCAGCCTGTCTTCACAGGGGAGGTGCTCCAGTCCTCATCTATGTTACTGGTTCATGTCCAATTTTTCATCTACCAATATCCCCAAGTCTTTCTCTGCAAGGCTGTTCTAAATCCATTGATCCTCTAATCAGTATTGATACTGAAACTGATCAGGATATTACATGTGGCCTCACTGAATTTCATGAGGTTCTCACTGGCCCACTATTCCAGCCTGTCAATGTCCCTCTGGATAGCATTCCTCCCCTTAAGCAAATCAGCTGCATGTCCTAGGTTACAATATAGATGTATTTAGTATTCTATTACCACCAGCTGTGGGACATTAGCTGTTATCTCCTGCTATGACTCACCCCTGATAACAGTCAATGGGCCATCAAGAAGCCACTGCATGACTCATGGAATTATCTCATCCTATTGTGAGATGCTCTGCCCAGGAGGGAGGAGCCAAGCATTCCCACCTGGATATAACCTGGCTTTGGAACTGACCAAGTCAGCCCTGTCTACTGGGTTCCTAGAGGATGAGAGCTGCTACTTGGTCTTCAGGTAGAGACCAGACCTTCTACAGGATCACTGCTTCAACTGGACTGCTACCACCACCCTAACAGGGTGTCAGGTTGTATCTGACTTTGTCAGTGCTTTTCCTTCTCTTATTGCACTTACTTCTTAATTTTCCTATTAAATTTTAATCCTGACCTGTGATCTCTCACTGTTTTGTTTTCAAATTAATACACTGCACCACTCAACTTGCTGCTATCTGCAGACTTGCTGAGGGTGCGCTCAATCCTGCCGTCTACATCATTAATAAAGATATTGAATAGTGTTTTTCTGAATACAGACCTCCTGAGGGACATAACTTGTCGCTGATTTCCAATTGGACTCTAAGCTGTTGACAGCAACATTTTGGGTGTGGCCATGTGGCCACTGTGTTATTCATCAAACAGTCCACCCAATCAAATACATATCTCTCCTATTTAACAAGAAGAATGTTGTGTGGGGCTCTACCAGAGGCCTTACAGAAGTCTAGGTAGATGAGAAATTGACTTACAGAAGTCAATGTAGATGATAGTAAAGATAACTAGCAAATGTATGACTAATATATCTGCTGCTGTTGTAGAATTATTATGTGTTCCATAAGCTGCAGCCTTCCAGAATTGAACATCTGGGCTAAGACTCTGAAGTAGGCTCTGATAGAAAATGTTCTGTGACACATCACACTCTTGATATTTCAAACCATTTTTTTTTCTTTTTGTAATTCCTTTTTGTTAGAAGATTCTCATATGCAGACATATACATAGAAAATTACCTAGTCTATCTTACGTTTTCCTGATCTCCATAAAAAGCCTCCCGTTGCAAAGATTACGAAAGTTCCATTGCTACTAGATCATGCAAACTGAGACCTCCACAATCCCATGTTAAATTTACATTAATTTATCCATGCTCACATGCTTCTTAATTCATTTTACTTTGTTGAAACAACTTTTATGAGGGCTAGACCAATTTCAGCATTTATTTTAACTAGAATTAAAGCACATTATATACATTTTGACACCTCTGATTAATTAAAGGAAGCTCACCTTAAAGACTAAATAGGAAAGAATCCATAATTTAAGAAAAAATAGCTTTAACTATTTTATCATATTTTTAATAGATTAGTACAAGTTAGGTTTTAATAATATTTATTCTTTACCTTGTCCTAAAGTTTGCCGGGTGAGGATGCCCATCATATAATGACAAATAATCATATTCTTCTTCTAGAGCAAAAGACTGAAAGACGATCTGTATTCTGTTTCTTTCTTCTGCTATTATAACCCAGGTACAGTTTGCACCATTTGGATATCCATATGGGAAGCCAGGGCTTTCTATAGTGCCATTAAGTCCTTTTAAAGTTCCACCACATGTATAAATAAATCCTAAAAAAAATACCAAGGAAACAAAAGTTAGTAATCCATTTTTATATCAACCTTCAATAGAATACATAATGAGAATTCATGATTTCTGAAAAAAAATCAAAATATTTCTTAGCAAGTACTGCATTTAGAAAGGTAAAGCCCTTGTTTTAATACAAATGCTGGTCACTTAGTGCAAAACAAACCCACCCACCTAACAAATGTGTTTTCCATACTGTTTAGCTAAAGACATATGGTAGCATCTTTGAAAATAAATATATATATCAACATATATCAACAATTCCCTTTTTTTGTCAAAGGGAGGGGTAAGAAAGTCTCTTCAGATACAGGTCTGATCCAGGTTAAACCTATTAAATCTTGTGCTTTTCCTCCATATATTTTGTCTCTGGAAAAGGCTGAAAGTCTATTTATAGTGAACGAGCTTTTCCCCGTCAGTAATTTTGGGTTATGAAAGCTCTGTACTTAAGGGCTCAATCTGAAATAGCCACTGTTGCATCATTATATTATCTCATGTAAATATTGGCAGTTTATATGTTTTGACTGGCCCTACATATTTGTTGTTTTACTACAGTGATCAGGTAAGATTCTAGAGCTGCTTCCTCACAAACCACCTCCAGATTCCCCCTCTGTTCCCCTACAGTGGGATGGAGGAGAGAAAGAGGAATGAGAAAACTCGTGGGTTGATACCAAGACAGTTTAATACGTACAGCAAAAGCTGTGCATGCATGCAAAGCAGATGAAGGAATGCATTGGCTACTTTGGCAGGCAGGTATTTAGCTACCTCCAGGAAAGCAGGCCTACATCAGGCCTAGTGGTTACTTGGGAAAAAAAACACCGTAACCCTGAATGTGGTCCATTCATCCTTCTTCCCATCAGTTTTCATCACTGAGCAAGATGCCATATGTTCTAGAATATCCCTTTTATTGCTTGGGGTCGTCTGCGTCGACTTCTTACCCATTCCCAGCAGTAAGAGAAGCAGAGGAGGCCTGGATGGTGTGTAAGCACTGATAAAATGTCCTTGTGTTATCAACATTATTTTGGTCACAAATCTAAAACATAAGACCATAGGATCTACCATGAAGAAAATTGTCTATCCCAGCAAAATTCAGTACAATGGGTCAAATCTGAAAGCTTGCTCTGCTGAAAGATCTTCTATAAAATGAACATCCTCAAATATCAGAAATTGCCCCTACATTCAAGCCCCAATTTCTTTTGGACTATAACAAATTTCCTTTTCATATAGAACATCCATTTTCTGAGAAAAATAAGAGAACAATAATAATTATGAAAAGTCAAGTCATCATGTCCTAGCAGGGCACGTCCTTTTCTATACTTTGTTTCAAGTTCTAATGCTCAGTTATGGCAGTTCTTAATTCTTTTGGGACTTTAGGATGTTTTTTACTTTTCATCAGTTTTGTAGTCTGACTGGTGGTCTACATCGCCTCTCCAGGCTTTCTGCTCTCTTAACCCTTAAATATTAGATCAGGCTTCCTGCTTTGCCTTTTGCACCCCTGAAACTTCTCTTCCCCAAGAATGCTAAGAGCAAGCCCTCTCCGCTAGTGGGTGGATTTCATCTGGGAAAAAGCACAAAGCGCTGAGTTGCTCTTTCACAGAAGTATGATATACATTTGAAAACATGCTACAAACAAACAAACCAGATGCCAACTCTCAATATATACACACATGTATATATTTGAGCTCATTAAATCATCTTCTTCATGGCACATTCACAAGCTTGTCTTCAAGTTTAGCATTTAAGTGTACAGAGACCTCTTTCTCTGAAGTACTAAGCAGAAATCTCTGGAGATTTTACATTTCGTATTGCTATGCTGTAAAGTAACTTTTCTTGACAACAGAAGAGTGGCATACACAATGTTTTTGTCTCGGCTTTTCATATATATTTCCAATGGTGAGAAAAGATGCCTCTTATGAAGTATGACTACTTTTTTAATATAAATATCAGTGTATCATGCTTATATAGGACAAAAAGGGAAGGAAAGAGCCTCTTGGAAAGTAATTAGGGCTTTGTTTACCTCATATGAGAGGTATAGCAAATTTTACCTTCAACTGCAAATTAGCTTAGAGAATTCATTCTCATATTAGTGCCTGCACAACCTTCACAGGTGGGAGTCTGTTTTATTTATTTCTTTCTCCATCTCCCTCATATAATCGAACTATTTTTAAATTCTCTTTATGTGTTATTGTTTAAGCTCTGCTGTTTTATTTAGCACTTTAAAAATCTTTTGGAATACAGTTTGTGCACAAGTCACTTTAGAAAATCAAAGGATTTACTCATCATAAGATCTACATATTAGAAATTTAACACTTCCTACCAAATACAATCACTGGAATATGTCTTTTTAAATAGCTGTGTGCACATATTTATTAATCTATTTTTTCCTAGAAATCTCTTGCTGAGGCCTACTTCAATAGAATTAGAGAATCAGCTTAGAGAGAGACTTGAAAATTAAATAGCATACACTTAATTTTCATGCATCTCTCCAGACCAAGTGTGGAAAGTACAGTGTAAACCTAAACTCAAGATCTTAATAGAGCTCCACAATTCATAATTCAGAACTTTTGTTGCTGTACCTATTTCATGAAAGCTTTCAAGTACACACGGACTATTCAGTCAATTCAATACAAACTACAAAGAAAAACTCATCTATAATAAATCTTCTGTTACAAAAATAAAACTGTATTTAAAAAAAAACACCCCTCCCCAAAAAAACCACCCAAAAAACAACTAAAAAAACCCCTGAGCCACAACTATGAGTGAGCAGAGCCTTGTGAGATAACATGCTACTTATTAAGGAGTGTAATGCCTCATAGTCGATCCAGTAATTACTCCTATTCATACATATATATGAAATGTAAACACCCATGAAATATAAAAGTTCCAATTACTCTTTTTATTCCATATTCAAACTGTAACAAAAAAGAATTATTCATATGCTGCAAGATGATATAACTTGGATGTTTTTCAGATGACTGGCAGAATGTAGCACACCTATGCATGTGTCAGAAGATACACTTTTAATTCCAAGAATGGAAAAAAAACCCAAACAAACCAACAGTGAAGTTTGATTTTGATAGGTCTACTCTTTTAGTCTGTAAAATTAAAAATCATGCCAACAGAATCCATACAACATGCACTTTAATCTCTGCTTTCATATGTTAATACATTCTGTGATGCTCTTCACCTTGGCAGTCCAACTTCGGTATGATCAAAATAGACAGCATGCATTAACTGACTGGTCTGATCAAATGTGGAAAACATGACATTTATTTTCAAGAGGTAAAATTCATGCTGAAATAACTAGTAGCATATACTGTGATCTTTTTCATTTAGATTTCAGAACCAGCATTCCAAGCAGAATTTACTTGCAAACTGCTTTTCATTAAAGGAAAGGCTTTTTTCAAAGCACACAATAAAGAATTTTGAAAAGCTTGAAGTTAAACTAGAAAAGAAAAATTTTTGTTGAAGTAAGTATGAAGATGAACAACACCACTCATGATATTCTCTTAATAGCTAGTATGATTCAGTTTTCATTGCATTGTTTTCTACCAGATTTTAAAATTCAGATGTTTAATTCTCATCAATTTTACATGGATAAATACTTCTTGAAATCAGAAAACACAGCTCCTCTTCCTGATTTCAGTCATCTTTTGATTCATTGTGGGATTATAGTGAGCATCAGTAACAGCAGTTCTTAGTCCATTTATTCAACTTCCATTGCCTTCTAACAAAGCAAGTAGTATTTACATCACATCCATACCCCTTGCCCTTGAATGTCCCATAATTGTACTCACTCAATACTTAACAAGGTTATCTTTGGCTTTTTCTTTTCCTCCTGACCATTCAATTATGCTGTTTAATAACATATTTCCACACCTTTCACCTTCCAAGTACTCCTCACCTTTCATGTAATCTCCCTTGTTGAGTGTGTTCTTTAATAATAGTCATTACCATAAGATAATTATACTTAGTCTGCATTGATTAACACACTTGCACATTTCTAAGTTGCTTGTGTATTTCCTTTCAAAAAAGTATTTAATACTAGCTGTCTTTTGTTTTAAGAGCAAACCAAGGAAATGGAAGATGATTAGTTCATTTGCTGCATTTTTCTTCAGTATCTTTTCTGATATTCCCATCTCATTACATTTCTTTCACTTGCACCTGTCTTAAAACACAGTCAATTATGTCTTAAAGTATTCCTTAGCCATGTCATCCATGTTCATGTCCATTTTTTTTGTGCAATATACCTATTTGCAAAATTATCCTTTTCCCCCTAAATGGTGGTTCTCTTCCATTCAGAATACATCTACTTTATTCTCTTGTTGCTCCTCACACTCATTGCTTGTTTCTATTTGTGATCTTTGATCACCTGACCGTATTTGACAGCAAAAGCAGTTCTTTTTCATGCTGACCATAAATCAGTATGGACTGTTCTCCTAATTCTTTTCTGTTTTACTGGATTCTCTTTCTGTTCACTTGTATTATCATCACCTTAGCTTTTATGGTTCCTGTTGTAATACGTTCTTCCTTCCCCTGACCCCGCCCCCTTGACCCTTCTTGACTAGATGATGTGAGTCAGGACCGTCTCCCAGCCCCGGGAATAAAAACCCCAGCGAGACCTGGAACGAGCCTCTTTCATTCCAGCCTCGGTGGAATTCACTTCCTCCCTTATCCTCCCTCCCCCCTCCCCAGCGCCCCAGCCCCTCCCCCTGTTATCCT
>VZRM01000193.1:171831-240770 GCA_013397955.1 Grantiella picta | reverse complement strand
CTTCCCGCGCGAGGGGGGGGGGGGGGCTGCCCGCGGCTTTACACTGCTGCAGGTTCCTATGTGTTCATCCTTTGTTTTAGCACTTCAAAGAACCTACTGGAGTGCAACAGGGATAGATTTCATAGTGATGTGAACCCATCCCTATGCTGAGAATAATTTTCTTCTTCTATCAGCCTTACGCAGTTTCGGAAAATATATATTCAATATTTATTTCTAAACCATTCCAAATTCTCTGTAATTTTAGTTTTCTTGACATGCCTCATCCCCAGATCTTTGAGCCCATTTATAAAACTGAGAATAGGATGCTCTGATCAGATGGAATGACTGCATTCTACTTTGGATTGTGTTTGAAATTTACTTTTTTATCTTTTCTCATTGTGTCTTAATTCTCTTTAGCTTATTCTTTTCCAATTCCCACTATGCCTCTTTTCACCATAAAACAAGCCTCCTTTCACTAATTTTAACTTACAATAAAATAAAGGTTTATTGAATTTTTCACATGAGTACAAATATGAAAGGTAATCATCTCCTTCAATGTACTGGACTTAGTTCCTGCCTACTCTCCACCTTTTTGTCTTCCTCCCTCAAGCATCAAGCAGCTTGCATGCTCTTTCTTATTCTACTGTGTTTTCATATGAAAAGACTGGTGACTTTTACAGTAAGGACACTCACTGGAGTCCCTTCCTACCAGAATATTGCAACCCCCTCTTTCTTCACGAGGTTACTGCTATTTCAGAAAAGAATATTTTGTGTTCCTGTATATCTCTTTGCCTGTTTAACTCAATATTCTGTACTTCAAAGAATCCTCACTTTTATCTTAGCTCCAATAGCAGCTTTTATAATGAGGTCTCTACCAGCTGAACAAAGTGTACACTTAGTATCTTTCCACATATAACTGTTATTGTCTTTTAAGTTCTCAAAGTAATAAAAACCTAGAATCATAAAATTGGGTTGGAAGGGATCTTTAAGATCATCTGTTTCCAAACCCCTGCTGTGGGCAGGAACATCTTCCATTAGACCAGATTGCCCAACCTGACCTTGAACACTACAAGGATGGAAAATCCACAACTCGAGGAACCCTGCTCCAGTATCTCACTACCCCCACAGGAAAGGCTTTCTTCCATATATATCTAATCTAAGCCTATCCTCTTTCAGTTTAAAGCTGTCTCCCTTTGTTCTATTACTATACATCCTTCTAAAAAATCCTGTTCTAGCTTTCTTGAAGGCTTCCTTTAGGTACTGGAAGGCTTCTGTATGGTGTCCCTGGAGCCTAAACCACTCCAATTCTCTTGGTTCAAACTTCTGTCTGTTATGTCTATCTTTTTGAGTATTTTTTTACTTTCTATTTTTGTAAATCATTCTTTTGGTTTTTTACATATAAAGCCTATTTCCATGATTTTAGACTATTTTCTTTAGCCCGAGGAAATCTCAGACATTATTAATAAAACCTTATTACAAAAACAAACAAAGAAAACCCTAAAAATCTTGTGTTTGTGAAGTGCACAAAGTAAGAAGAATGTTGAAGCAACTCGGTGAAAATCAATTCTTAGGAGTTCAAATAAACTGAGGAATTCTTAACTAAATTGCCGTTTTATTTCAGTTTGTTCTTAAAACATTTGCTTTTTCTAACAAGGTGTTTGGGTAGGTGCCTATTCTCTGCACAGCTTACTGGAAATTGGGACATTATGAAGTTTAAACATCACAAAGTTTTCAAAAGAAGTTTAAGGCTTTTTTATCTGTGATTTGTATCCTTTTAAGGCTATGAGAAAAGATACTTTTGGGCAAATAACTGAGTAAGATAGATTGTGTTGACTTTGCATAAGCTATAAAAAAGTACCAAAATTACTTTTCCAATCTTTTGGCAGGGTTGACTTGAAACTGTACAACTTAATCGGTGGAACTAGTACAGAATACCAGTCAAAAAGAAGCGATTACTGTATATTATCACCACATTTGAAACACTTTTGGGATATACTGCTTTTCCTCCAGAGAATAATTTCTTATCTCTGTTTCAGACACATTTTCTGAAAGAGGTTTAGAAATATTTTTTAGTCTTGTCTTCCACTTGCCTTAGTGGAGCAAAAGGTTCTGTTCCCTCCCATCAACACTGAGTGTGTTACTTCTTTAAAGAAATATAAGGTCTAAAAAACAGAAGGACTACTCATGTTCACATGGAATACATCCTGAGGAGCAGAAAGCTTAAAATGGAAAGGTGGCAAAATAAGCAACTGGATCTCAGGTTGCAAAAGTACCCATAAAATGTTTATTATATGTATTGAAGTAAATATTTATTGTCATTGTTTGTATTTCTTACTCTACAACAGAAAACTGTTTGTCATTCCTATAACTGAAAACAAACAGGGTTTAACTTCAATAGTGTCATCAGTCTGAGCAAATTTTAAAAAAAGAAGAAACATAAATCTAGCAACCTCTAAGTAATTCAATAGAAGATGATCACCTTCACAGGAAAATAGAGGGGTTTTATCTCACCTTTAGGCATTTAATTACTTTGGTTAATACATAACTCTCTGATATGGAATAGTCTTCTGCTTCTATTTTAAAAGCATTACCAGCACCAACACAGATGAAAGTCTGGTTTCAACAAAGTCAGCTGAAATACACCCAAGATTTTATCCCCACTATATAATTAACTTTCCTTCTAAGGATATTTCAATACTTCTCTCCTATTCCTCACATAATATCTCAATGCCTTGTAGACATGGGATCATCTGTTCCAAAACAACTGCCTCCTTGCTCATGCAGCCAGATAAGGGTAACCTCTCAGATGTGACAAGCATCTGGGCGATAGAACTAGACATAAAAACAAGAGAGGACATTTGGAATCTCATAACAGAACAAATTAAAAATACTCTCTGGGATTGAAATCCTGCCATATTTAATAAATCCTCATACATGCTAGCACAACAGACTTGCAGGGCAATAATTTTTTATGCTTGGGAAGGGTGTAGATAGGTATTAAAGGGTTTTGAGAATTTTTTTGAGATAATTTGGATTTCAAATAATGGAATTGCTTGTCTCAGTGGCATTTGGCCATCCTGTTTCTCAATCCTGTGTTTCAGAATAAACTTTCTGAGCTATGACTTTCTCATTTTAGAAGAACTAACTGTGAAAAGTGTCTTCATTCGTATTCTGAGCCTGCACTCTTTTCTCATCATCTACCTGCTCTTCCTGCAATTCTTCCACTTGAAAACTGGAAAGTAACCAGCAACAATCAGAAATTGTATCAGGAATCCTCCCAGCAGCCCTAAAGGGAACACCATATCAAAGGCATGTCTGAAAATGAATTCATGCAGATTTAGTGCTTGATAAGATATGAAATTTACTCTGTGGAAAAGATGTGAATGGAGATTCCATTGCAAAGAAAAGTTGTTGAAAGAATTATATTTATTTTATATTTCCTTTTCACTATTCCTTTTTCTGCAAAGCTGACCACACGTCCAAAGATTTTTAGTGCTCTTTATTTTCTGGGTTTTTTTAAAATTCAAATACATGATCTGAGAAAATGTTAATTTCATAATTAAATTGTGATATTTGTAAAGTTAGCTTTGAGCTATCTCCTAGCCTCCAAGTCAAAATGACAGGGCTGACCACTCACAGACTATGAACTGGCAAAACACTCACAGACCATGAGCTGGCAATAGTATTTTGAAGTATTATGTTCACTTAGAAATAAAATCTTGACTTGCAGAGATTTCACAATTGATTTTCAAATAAAATACCTTAGAGTAAAATTTTCATATTGTTAAAATATGATGATAAATAGTCAAGTCTTTTCATGAGAACTTCATGAAGAAAATTGTGAGGTACAACCTCTGCAGTAGCAGGTCAGAATATAGCTTCTAAAGTAGTTGATAGTTCACTTTGCTGTAAAGCACAGGTCTCTGGGTGTCTAGGATATAGATACATAACAGGGCTTGGTGAAGTTTTATTTGCAAAAATTTAAAGAGTAAATTTAGTTTTGCATATCAGAATAATTAATTAACAATACCTTTCAATTGGTAAATAAGAGAATTCTTAATTAAGGGAAACAGTCACTTAATGAGGTGTTTGATGAGTCTTTACTCTTGGCAATAGTGGAATATAAGGTAATATCCTCTATAAATTAAGGACTGAAACAAAAGTGACTTCTGAAGAAATTAACATATATTTAGTACTATACTTTTAAATTAAAATTCAAATGTCCCATAGCATTAATTAGTTTTCAAACGAATTGTAATGTGACAAGAAAACAGACAATTGCTGAGCTGAATTCCCTAAATTTAAAGTATTGGCATGCAAAGCAAACCTCTGTCATTATATACCTGGTTCTAGGATCTGGGATCTGGGCCTCTCTAAAGAGATTTACATAGAGATAAATCTAGTGAAGAAAAGAAAAAAAAAGGAGAGGGAAGGAGAGAAAGGGAAAGGGAAAGGGAAAGGGAAAGGGAAGGGAAGGGAAGGGGAAGGGAAGGGAAGGGAAGGGAAGGGAAGGGAAGGGAAGGGAAGGGAAGGGAAACACAATAACAGTGTATTTCCTCTGATATTTGAAATCTTGCAGCAGTTTCAGGTAAGTGACAGAAAAGATTATTGTAAAGCTAAGTATTCTGCTGAAATTCATATACAGCTCTAGAGAAAGACAGAAACAGTCCCCATAAACCTTCTAAAACATCATAGATTTAGTCAAACTCAATAAGGGAGTGGGGAGAATTGATGAAAAAGTAGAATGAGGATAACGTTTTAGTGAGCATTCAGATAGGAAATAAGCACTATCAAATAAATACAATACTGGTTTGAAGTGACTTCAACAAGACTAGAAAAGATTTTGAAGACTCAGTGCTTCAAAAATCAGGACAAAATTAAGGCTCTGTTTTAAGTTTCTGCCAATCGAAATTGAACATAGGAATGGTTCAGTATTTACTGTACACTACCACAGACAGTCTTCCTATATTCTAATTCCTTTTCCCAAAAGGAAATGGATGGCCTTCTATGGCAGCTCAGATTACTGCAGACGTAAAGAGCCTAGAAAGTCTCCTCATTCACTCACAGGGATGACCTTCAAAATAAATATGATTAAAAAAAAAAAAAAATTCCACATTCCTACTTTTGATCACATGGAAATTCAGACCTTTGAAACTCTGCTATAAACGTGAGAAGAAAAAATTACCTAACCAGTGTTTCATGCTGCTGAAACATTACCTTCTCCAGTGAAATGTCAGATTTCACAGTGAGACATATATAAAACTTGATGTCAATTGCTACTCTGATGCCATTAATGTAGAGTTTGGACTATTATACCAAATGCACTCCATGTACTCTGCAACAACCTAGATCATCCAAGGGTGGCGAAATTAAAGTTATGTTGAGAATTAAAGGAAGCAGCAGCAGGGAAAGCCAACTATATTCTTTGATAAACTCCAGACTCCAGGAGGTTTTTTGCTTTTCATTTTCTAGATCACATTATTCTGAGAAAAACCCCAAAACCACTTCAAAGAGACACAGACTGTGCAAGGGTCAACTGAATGCAGGGAGTTAAGGAGAACTTGTCATTGAAGGATTTAACATTATGGGGCAGTTTCTGTCAGTTCTTAAAATGAAGGGAGCACAATTTAAAAATCTTGGAAAAAAATTAAACATCTTTTACAAAGATTAATTAATTTTGTCTTCATTTACTCTTAAAATTTCTAGAAAAGGTAATTTTTGATTGAAGCAGCCTCTTAATATATTCAAAAGTTAATTCTGCTCATCTAAACATCTACAGACTGCTATGATTTTTTCAATGGTTTCGGGTATCTGAATTCAAAGGTAATTTTTCAGGTATTGTCAGTTCTGCTCAATTTTGCATTTTGAATTAATACACATTTTATGTTTCTGAATTTGCAGGAGGTCAATATATAAACATCTTTACCATGTACTTCTAAGTGTCATAAATATGTATATATTTTTTGTATCATAAGCCAGAATCTAAATTTCAGTAGTCTGTTGGGATAGTTTAGATTAAAGAAAGATCAAAAATAGGTTAAAGACTGCTGTTAGTTACTGAGATGTCTGAGCTTGTAAGGAGTTTTAGTGGTAGCTCATTTATTGATATCATGAAAACAACTTTAGTATCATCAATATTGTTTATATAATATATATTATACATAATATATTATATAGTATTGTATTAGAATATATATTANNNTTAGAATATATATTATAAAATATAATTATATGTTACACATTATATTACACATTATATATTATGTATTATATACCTATATATACATATTATATAATTTTTTCCCCCACTAATTATTTATATATTTAGAAGGCAAACATCATCACCAGAGGGTTTGACTTTAAAATATGTAGTATTTAACAAATAAAATAATTTTCCAAAACGTAAATCAGGAAATAACTGAAAATACTTCAAAGTCATGAAAAAATTCTTGACAAGGTATTAAAATTGCTGATAATACTGTTCTACAACAAAAGGTGTACAAATGTGTCCAACCCTTTAGCATTGATAGCTTGTTGATTTTTGGACTGTTTAGTAGAGATAACAATGCTAAAATGCTATACAGCCAAGCAATACAATTGAGTATTGTTTCAGATTTTATTCTGGTCCCAATATTCACAGGACTATTGAAGCTCTTGCTATTATTCTATATGTTTATTCTGATCCTTTCTGGAGAAAACCTGCTTCATTGTAGAGGACGATGGATGAACTTCATACCCCAAGTAGTTAAGGAGGAAGTCAGCATATTACGGCAAAATGTTAGGAACTGATGTGAAAAAAGAGGTTTTAAGCATCAGCTGATGCACAGCACCCCTGGGCAGCTGTCCTCACCATGACATTGAGTACAGAGAGACAACAGAAACTGATTCATCCACCCCAACTGATTTTGCCAGCGTACCATGAGAGATAAACATCACCACGCAGAGTCATCACCATCAAGAAAAGAGTAATTATCTCTCTACCTGTTTAGATAAAGCTTGAAGCTACACAGTGACCATTTGCAGAGAGGGGGAAAGAGGGATAAATATTTAATGGTATCATTGGTGTCTTCTTTTCCCTGCTCCATTGAAAACAACAAACACAGAAACAAACAAAAACCCAACCACACCAGCTCAGGATCAAAGAAAAACCCATTTGATCTTGAGAACTGACCAGTTACCCTTTTCCATATTCCTGCTAAAGCCTGGTGATTTTTTGCCTTTTATTTTATATACCATTTTATACATTTTTATATCCTTTTTATATTTTCTGTACCCTTTATACACTCTTTGCACCCTAAGCCTACATGCTTGTAATTTTGTAGTCTGATATTCTACCTTAGTTTTGAGGTCCTGAAAGGCAAAAAGACCAAACATTCACAGCAGGAGGCCAGAGAGCTCTATACTATCTCAAAACTCTAGGCTTCAGCCTTGGTTGAAGCCTTCTTTCTGGAAAATATTATGGAAACTGGGCCCTAGCCTCATTTTGAGGGGGATGATTAAAATATGGAGACAATTACTTTATTTATTAAGTTTGTCGGGGAATTCTAGACAGATGTGCTATTTTGCATGGTCCATAAAATTGTATACGCGTTATATGGTCGGTGCATGCATCTCGGTGTGTTCCACGTTGAAGAGCTGTGCACCTAGGATTCTATTAAAATACTGAAATCTTTTATCCCTTTTAAACCGTGTCTGCGTCATTTCTAAGACCAGCTGAAAGGCAACACTGCTAACAACATCTTCTAGCCAAAAATGCTGGATCACCTCAACTGGGAATGCAGAACAAAGACAAAAAGGTTATGTGAACAGTCAGATTGAAGAAAGGAGTTTAATGATGTTTAACAAAATGTTTAATGATAGAGAAAAAACCTAAAAGAATAAAGGCAAATATTACAGCACTGAAGTAACAGAAACAGGAATGAAAAATATTTAGGTAAATTGTTCTGACTTGGACAGTATAGTTTAACCTGGAATGTAAAATTGCTTTAGAGGACAGTTATACCATTTTATTTAAAAAAAAATTTTTTGTAAATACTTAGATATTATTGTTAGCGAAATGTCTTCATGTTCATTTGTATGGGAAAAAGGAATCTGGCATATTACTTTCTGCAATAGCTGCTGATTGGAATTTAAACCGACTTTGTTAATGTGGTAGGTATTGTGTATTCACTAATGCCTCTTACATGCTATTACACTAGAACTACTCTCATGCAAACAATTTATGCATGGGAAAAATGTAAAGGTCTAGACTGAGTCTTTCTTCTTAGGTTTCAGCTTATATGAGCACAAAAAAAAAAAGAGAGAAAGTGCTAATTATTTCTTGAGACTTAATGACAATTTGATTTGTTATATAATAGCCCAAGGCACAGTCTCGGACATTCAGTTCCTCCCTCCCAATCATTAATACTAAGCAGGGTCCAGTGTTTTTTCTGATCAAGTAAGCAAAACATGTCATTTTCTATTAAATTGGTGACTTTGTGTCTTTAATTGATGTGTTCCCAGGCTTTAGCTTATTTCACCTTTTGGCAACTCTTACTCCAAGTGTCTCATCCATTTTGCAGTACTGATGTCTGCTTTCAGTAGCTAATATTTCTGAAATTAATCAGTACCCTACATTTTTTAAAAATTGCTGGTAATATTGCCAGTGGCTTATCATGAATAATCATCCCCTCTGACATGACAAACTAGCTCTAACAGGAAAGCTATTACTTTGAAACAAATTGTACTGCACTGAAATATTCCCAGTAGTAAAGAATCTCAGTAGAGTATTAAAGCTTGTTCAATTGAAAACAATGAGGAGAAAGACCTTTGCATCTTTCTCAGGTCATATTCTATTTATTAAATATGAGATAATAACAGTGTTTTAGCTAACAAAATTTTAAGGAGGGAGGCACTTTTTTTTACTTTCATTTATATTCTGGCATTAAAAAAATAAGCATTGGATCCTCTTGGCACCTTAGTATAAATATCAGGGACCTTACTCTTCTTTATGCTGTTTTTTTTCCCTAAACCAAAGACGTTATTATTAGTTACTGATTCCCTACTTCTTTGCAGCAAAGGAAAATGTCTGCTTATAAGACAGCAAATATGAATACAGAGAGAGCATTTTTCATGGGAAACATTTTAAAAATATTTGATTTCTGTATATATGCATGTGTGACAATGCAGGTAGACAGACAGATAGAGAGATACAAAGGCAGGAAACACACATACTTATAATACTTCTCTAAGAAATTAAATATTCTTTTTAATAGTCCACAATGATCATTGTGATGAGGAAATGCTCAGTCTCACCCTGTGTACAGTGTGGGAGTGGAATTTGGATTGAGGTTTGGTAAAAAAATACCAGAGAAGTGGGGCATGGTAAAAGACTGTACCAGAGTCAAAAAACTTTGATTGTATCAAAATACCTTTCTCAGAGGAGATGTGACCACCTTGTGTGGCACTATCTCTTCAGTGATGGTTGGTGCAGCTGGAAGCAGAATTGATCAGAACGTTTGGATAGAACTATTTGTCTCTTTTTGTTTTCCTTCCTTGTAATAAAAATTTGTTAAATCAAATCCTCTTTGAATGTATGTCCAAATACATTTTTATTAGGGTTTCTTAGTGCCAACATGAACTTCTGGTCTAACTAAGAGTGACATCCCATGTAATAGCTTGCTGTTCCTATTAATTACTGGGATATACGAAACTCAATTTCAAGTCCTTGATCTCTGTGTTCTCCCAATTTACGTGTCCCACAGAGTATCAGACATAGGTTAATTGCAAGTCAGCTTCATGCTCGTATCTTCTGGAGTGTCTTAGATATCATTAAAGTTGTTACTTACGAGGAAATCCAAATTTGCAAATTGTGTTTCTGTAAGAGCAGATTTATTTTTCAGCCTTAACTGTATGTCCAGTAACTTTTTTGCCAGAGTAATCCAGAGTCCTCTAGCTACTGAATGCAGTCCAGGGGTTTAAGTCATCTTTATGTTCCAGTCCTGACATTTATTCTTCTCTCATCTGCTTACAAATGAGATATAAAGAGCAGAATTTGATTAAATGTGGGTGTTTACAATGTCCAAGCAGCAAGGCTCCTGTTATTATCAGTGGAGTCCCAGACAATAGATTTAGTGATGCTTAGTTCTGTATATGACTTCAAGCAAATAAACTGACTCCATACAGTTTCTGTTGGCTATAACAGAAATTTAAATATCTGGATCAACTTAGACACTTTTTCCACAGGTGACTAAGTGAAGTGAAAGTGGAAGATGGCCTAAGTGCCATCAAGTGAAAGAATCCTGCCTAAGATACATCTATAGTTTAGGCCTTTACAATTTCTATATTATTGACTGTTTTCTTTTCAAGAGAGAAAAGGATAGGAGTAAATTCAGGGAAAAGTGGACAATTGCTTATAATCCTCAGTATTTACTTGTAATTTTACCTATAAGGTTCACTGTGTTTCTTTTACTCTGCCTTTTTCAGAAAGAGATAAGGGCCAGATATGTGACCAGTGCATTATGGTCTGGTCTCCATTTCCTACTTGCACATTACAACACGGAATTGCCATCATTGCTGCCATCACTGTAGTATGTGCAGAAGAATGCAACATGGCCAGAATAGCAAGGAGAAATTTGTCAGCATTTTCCAACAGTAATTACTGAAGCCATCATATCATGATAATGGCAGGACTATCAAGCTGGTATGTTTCAATTCCATATAACAGATCCAAGAAGTGCAGAAGGTAAGGAGGCTGCTCAACTGCTCTCTATCTCAAATCGAAAATCAGATCTTTCTGTGCAGAAGGTGGAGTTGATGGAGAGATGGTAATGAAGACAACAGTGTGTTAGAGCAATACTGCTTAACCAGCTCTTCAGGACAAACTGATAATTGTATTAGCTGTGCAGCAGTTGCAAATGAATGCTCTGCACTGGGTTTCTTCAAGAGTGCGCCACCTCCCATTACCCCAGCGAGCAACAGCAACATCTCTATGGGAACAATATTCAGCATTCGAACAAGTGCTAGACAGCAAGAATAGTACTCACTGAAAAACATCCTAGCAGTAACCCTCTGTCTCCTTCCTTCCCACACAAAGGCTTTTGTTTTGTTACAAAACTTCTGTATTGGTGCAAAATGTAATGCAATAATGAATTTTAATTAGTCCTTAGTGTGCCAGTAGAAGTTTCTTCAGGAGTAAGGGGTGGTATATTCTTTTCTCTTTTATTTACTATGTCTATAATTAGGACTATGTGATTATGCTATCAGTGCTGCGAAGCAAAAATGAAATCCACATCCAGTGTGAATTATTTACCCAGTCTGCACGGAAATTACAGAATTTTCAAAAAAACGTAATTACATTTTTATGTTTCTCTTAATTATTTTGTTTTAATGTGAGGGATGCAACTAGGCATTAACACACTGTAATGAACTGAAGTCAATGCACAGTGAACCCAACTTCTAAGAAATAGCACTGACTTCTTGGGTGTAAAGGATGTATTGACTTTTTTGAATTATGGTGGCAAACTGCATATGATTGATGCAGCAGGGATGGGAATACAGCTGCTGCCCAGTGCATTCAAAAATCCAGATTGCTAGGATATAATTGTGTCCTACTGAGACAGTGTGATTGCTAATACTGGAAAGGCTTTTTGAATATGTAATAGGAGCTGCTATATTGAGGCTAAACATTGGTCTGAGTTGACTTATAGAGTAACTCTTAGAACTCACCAGAAAGCTTAGAGAGGATCTCAATTTGAAAAATAGATATCTCTATGCATGGATTCTGCAAACTTTTTTCAAAGCTTAGAAGTTCATTAAAGCTCTCTGAAAGTTCATCATATGTGCAATAAGAAAATTCAGAAAGGACTTCTCAGTACTTCAAACACAAAACGAATCACCACTCCAAGACATTACCTTGGAAAAGAATAATACCAGAGTGCATTGTGTTGTCTTTGTTTCAAAAATGTTATAAGAACCAAAGGAGGAAACAGAATCAATTTTAATTGTGATTTAATTTTTTAAGAGCCACTGGACTTAACACATTAGCCACCAAATGAAACCAATCCATTAGCTTTGATTTGAAATAGAAAAGTAGATACCAAAAATGTGTATACCTAATATTCAGAAATGCTGAGAATAAGGCTGTTCCTGATAAGAATGAGAGTATTTATTTACATGAAAAAAATCAATATGTTTTTAGATTTCATTTCAGAAAATGTGGGACATGTTGTCTAGATCTTGTTTCCATTTTACACCTTGTGGTTTTGTTCACAAAACAACCTCACAAAAATTCTTCACTTGAGCACAAAACCCTCTATAGTCCAACAGGATTTTTAAAATAATGAACAAACTCCAACCCTATCCATCAAATAAAATATATAGCTTAACAACACTGAGGTATATTTCAAAATTGTATTCAGATTGGAGAAAATATGAAGATTTAACTTACTTCGTTTTTTGTACTTTATCAACACTACAGAAAAATCTGTTTATTCTTACTTTTCAAAACCGGTCTATCATTAATTGAGGATAACACCTAGATGGAACTGTTCAGCAAAAAAATTATGCAAACTCTCAACACGAGACATTCTATTCTGTTGTGCTTCTAGATCTGATTAATATTTTCCTTGTATAAATCTGTAATCCTGAATGTGCATAGGTTAATGACCCCATGCAGACACATAAAAAGCAAGAATAATTGAAATAATCTATTTAAAATTTTTCATGACTCTATGAAATTCTGAATTGATTTTTTTCATGTGAGCAGTAGTAAATCAAAACCACTTGTTTCTTGCAATTCACAACCAATTGAAGATTCTGGTTTTATAAAGATACAAGATAAGGATTTTATTTTAATTTAAAATCCATAAATATTGAAGGCTCTAATATTTTATGCAACCTATACTTTGGAAAAAGTTCCATGTAATTCCAGGCTGCTTAACCGATTTCTTTCTAGGTGTTAAGCACTGTACTAAATACATCTCAGTTTTTGAAATAGCACAGCACCCAATTTGTGCCATCCATAAAGTGCATTTCTTTAATGAGCATTTAAGTACAAATATTCTCTTTCAGCTACCTTAATATACTATACAACAGAAGAAAAATTTAAACAAAATTACATTACTTATTGACAGTTTCTATATATCCTTATGTTTTATAATTAATTTAACTTAGGGTACAATGTACTAAAAGTCCCATATGAGGGGAAAATTGTAAAGATTGCTATATTTATATCAGTGTATGAGATTTTAACATCTTGGTAACACAACGTTTTCATATTTACTACTTTTGTTTCATTACATATTTGTTTCAATCAGCTACTAGATTTTTTTCTTGAGTACTTGCTTCTAGCTTCTACATGACTTCTTTTCTTACACAAGTTTTTATTGTAATAAATTATATGCTGCATTTTTGGACAATTTGTTTAAATATTATTTCTCTAGTCTTCATATTACTGTGGAAATGAAGAAAAAAACGGTGGAGATAAGTAGTTTTAGGAATGAGATAAAAAAACATTAATTATTGTCAACAGCAATTCTTTTAAAACATATAATCAGAGAAAACATCTCTTAATCTGCCTTTTAAACTTCACGTTGTGGGAATTTATTGCCTCTTTAAACCAGTAACCTTTCTTTAGCTTGCACTACCTGCTACAGGGGAATATGACATTGAGATGATGTCGAGAAACATGCTGGAATATTCCATCTGGCTGAGTTACAAGATTTGCAAAATGCCTAAGGAATAATGCAGAAGCATTAGCTACAGTTAGCCTTCTCACCAGTCCCTGGATGTCAAAAAAAAATTAAATCTTAACAACAGGTAAATATAATCATATCCCGGAGAGTTTTACACTTCAATGACTGACCCAGAATCAGGAAGATTATTACAGCTAATGAGCTCAAGAAAGATGAAAGAACACTTAATGATTTACACTGAGCTGTTACTGGGTTCACAAATTATGACATTCCTGGTCACTTTTCTCTTTAATTTTCTCTAACTTAATGTTCCTTGGGATTCTATATGGCAAAACATTTATATAAAAAGTTAAGACAAAGGAGTTCATAGATCATCATCATTAGTTCATAAGAATCAGACCTAACTGATAACAGAATGACATAGCGACATTGACTTTGAACTAAGATAACCATTGCCACCTTGCCTTAGGGAAAAAAAAAAGAAGAAAAGATTCTACAGCTCTACACAATGATATCTATAAAGTTCATTGCCCTTCAAACAGCTGTAAATGATTAATTAAAAAAAAATTCTCCAAGAGAAAGGAAAGGAAATTCCTACCTGCAAAATCACAAAGCACTTCCGAATCAAATGTGCTTTTCTTTTCTGCCACTAATATTTTTTCTCCTTTATTACAGTACTAAAGTCACAATATTTGTTTCATTATTGAAACTAAAATATATTTAGAACAAGACAGCAGAACTGCATGTGTTGCAGTCTACACAGTCTGGCTGTAGGAACTTGTTTAGGAATTAGAACATTTACATTAGATTTGGAAGACCTCTGCTCAAAAAATGTGAGGGTAACTTTCATGCTCCTCATTCCACTTTTCTACATTCAGGAGAAGAAAACAAAAATCATGTGTTATTCAGTTTATTTCTTTTGCAGTAAGATTGGTATAAAATCCTCTGATAATTTTTTTTGAAGTGACATTCAAAAGACATTTCAGATGCAATGAGTTAGCTAGCACTATCATTTCAACAAGGCTAGTAAGGAAAACTGGTAGGTAAAGCACCCATTTATACTTTGATTTTTGGAAAACTCATAGAAATAATAAGGAAAGTCATGGCATTCAGAGGAGCATAATCCATACAGTTAAAAGAAAAAAAATTATATTTGAAGATGGCAGTCTTCAAGAAAGTGTCATGGAGGAGAAAGAGCAGGTATGACTTATCTGAATGCCCGAAAAGCTTTGGACAAAGTCCTTTACAAAAGCCTTAGAAGACCATAAATTCATCAGCAAATCAGGATGAAAGATAGTTCATTGATAGAGATGGTAGTAAGGAGATGAATAGAAGTATATATTAGGTCATGTTTATTTTGGTGGCATCTAGAATCGGAGAATCATTTAGGTTGGAAAAGACCTGTAAGATCATTGAGTCCAACTGTTAAACCAGCACTGCCAAACCCACCACTAAATAACGTCCTTAAACACCACAACTGCCACCACACCTACACATCTTTTACATATCTCTTGGGATGTTGACTCCACAAATTCTCTGGGCAGCCTCTTTCAATGCTTAACAGCCCTTTTGGGGAAGAAATTTTTCCTTATATTCCATCTAAACCTCCCCTGAAACAACTTGAGGCCATTTTGTATTGTCCTAACATTGTTACTTGGAAGAAGAGACTGACTCCCATCTCATTATACCCTCCTTTCAGGTAGCTGTAAAGAGTCACCTCTGAGCCTCCTTTTTTCTAGAATAAACACTCCCAGCATGTCGCTGTTGAACCACTAGCAGAGAGAAAAAGTCCAGGTTCTCAGTGTGGCATCAAGAAGAGTTTTTTAAATTAATTCCAACTTATATAGGCTTTTCAAAGGTCACCCAGATTGGTCAGTTCGAAACCTCCCCCTAGGCCTGATTGGCCAAGTCTGAACTGTCCATATCTCGAGAAACTGTTTTAATAACATCCAAACTTTATCTTTGTTGATAAAAACACAGGAAGAAGAGAGAAAGAATTCTCACGGGAAAGGTCTGTGCTAGCCACACCAGCTCCCTCAGCATCTCCTTATAAGACTTGTACTCCAGCCCCTCCACCAGCTTTATTCTCCTTCTCTGGACACATGCTAGCATTCAATATCATTCTTGTAGTGAGGGGACCAAAACTGGACACAGGATTTGAGGTGCAGCCTCACCAGTCCCAAGTACAGGGGCATCATCACTGCCTTAGCACCAATGGCCACACCATTGCTGATACAAGCCAGGACCCCATTGGCCTTCTTGGCCACCTGGGCACATGCTGCTTCATGTTCAGTCCCAGGTTGTCTTTTGCTGAGCAGGTTCAAGATGCTCTGTCCCAAGCCTGTAGCACTGCATGGAGTTGTTGTGACCCAAGTGCAGGATATGATATTTGGCCTTTGTAAATGGGACACAATTGGCCTTGACCTTGATCCAGCCTGTACAGATCCCTCTGCAGAGCCTTCCTACCTTCCAGAAGATCAACACTCCCACCCAACTTGGTGTCATCTTCAAACTGACTGAAAGATCACTCAATCCCCTTGAGTAAATCATTGATTAAACAGGGCTGGTCCCAGTACTGAGCCCTGGGGAACACCACTTATGACTGGCCATCAGCTGGATTTAACTCCATTCATCACCACACTCAGGGCCCAGACACAGAACCAGTTGTTCAGAGTGAATCCATCCAGGGCATGAACAAACAGTTTCTCCAGGAGAATGAAGTGGGAAACTATTCTCAAATGCTTTACTAAAGTCCAGGTAGACACATCAACAATGTTTCCCTCATTCACTAAGTCGGTCATCCTGTCACAGAAGGAGATCAGGCTAGTGAAGCAGGGCCTGCCTTTCATAAACCCCCACTGACTGGACCTCATGCCCTGAACATGATCTTCTCCAGGACCTTCCCTGTCACAGAGCTCTGCTGACAGGTCTGTACTTCCCTGGATTTGCCTTTTGGTCCCAATTGTAGATGAATGTCACCTTTTTTTTTGGTGGTGCAGCATGTCCCTGATCATTTCCTCTTGGATTACGGGGGCTTCATTCTGCTCCCCATCCCTGTCTTCCAGCTCCAGGGTCTGAGTACCAGAGAACAACTGGTGCTCCTGTTAAGGACTGAGGCAAAGAAGTCAATTAGTACCTCAGCCTTTTGCTCATCCTTTGTCACTAGGCTTCTCCCCAGATTGAAAAAAAGGATGGAGGTTCTCTTAAGCCCTCCTTTTGTTGCTAATGTGTTTTTTAGAAACATTTTTGTTGTCTTTTACAACAGTAGCCGGCTGAAGTTTTAGTCAGGCTTTGGTCATTCTAATTTTCTCCCTACATAAACTCACAACATCCTTTTAGTCCTCCTGAGTTGTCTGGTCCTTCTTCCAAAGATCATAAACTCTCCTTTGATTCCTCAGTTCTAAATGAAGCTCTTCTTTTATCTAGAATGGCCTTCCACCTGACTCCTCTTTCAGTGAATGGGGATGTCCTACTCCTATATCTTTAGGATTTCCTTCCTGAAGAATGTCCAGTCTTCCTGGACTCCATTGTCCTTCAGAACTACATGCCAAAGGACTTTGTCAACCAGTTTCCAAAATAGGCCAGAATCTACCTTTGTGAGGTCCAAGGTGGCAGTTCTATCAGGCCCACTCCTTACTTCTCTGAGAACAGAAAACTATTATTTCATGATCACTATGTCCAAGATGGTCTCCAACCATCACATCTCCCACAAATTCTTCATTCTCAATCAGGTTCCTTCCGTAGCTGTCTCCCTCACCAGCTGCGTCAGGAAGTTATCTTCCACAGATACAAGGAATCTCCTAGGCTGCTTCCTCTCTGTTTTATTTTATTTCCAGCAGACATCTGGCAAGTGGAAGTTCCCCACAAGAGCTACTAAGCATGAAGTGGAAGTTTCCCATGAGAGCTACTAATCGTGATAATTCTCCCAGCTGCTTATAGAATATTTCATCCATCTCTTCATCCTAGTTGGGTGGTCTATAGCAGCCTCCCACAGTGATACCTGCTTTGTTTGCCTTCCCCTGATTCTTACCTGGAAGCACTCAAACTCAACAGCAGCAAATTCTAGAAAACTGAAACTCTTTTTAATATAGAGGGCTACCCCACTGCCTTTCTTTCCTTGCCTATCCCTTCTTAGGAGTTTATAGCTATCTATGAACAAAGCAAAAATTGAATTTCATTGTTCTAAATTCGTATGAATACAGAATACCTTCAAAAGCTGGTGTAGAAAAGATCTACTTGTATCAGGCTGTAAGTAGTGTGAGTTTGAGTGGAGAGAATGAACTGTACTGCAGCTCTTCTTTCTTTAAATGGATACTGATTTTTGAAAAGAGAAAAGGAAAAGGTATCAGAATTTTACAGAGATGAAATAATTTGAGAGACTGAGGATGGAAAAAATCAGGAAAATGTTTGCAAGGACCACGAAAAAGCATTTGAGAAAATGAAAGTGGGTGAAAAGGAAGATAGCTTGATATGATTTAACACATTTCTGAAAGAAAATTAATTGTTTTAACTGGACATAATTTTGTTCATCTGAATAAAATCTTAATTATACATAAGCAACGATCTAAAATAATTTTTAAGTAAAAATTTGTGTGAACACACAAAATTAATTTAATTTTTTTTTTGAATCAATGCACCTGAAAATTCTTCCCCTAAAGTATTAAATCACATCCTCTTCTAATACATATTGGCATAAATCCAGTGAAGCCCAACAAGTTACCTTGATATAAGACAACTGAATACTGCTCAACTACATTGATTTCTCTTTAGAAATAATACAGGAATGACTAGAAAGAAATGTGCAGAGACACTGTGAGAATGAATGAAAGGAGGCAATTTAAATGAGATAAATAAGAATGGGGTATATAAATGATGGAGTGATTAAATGATAGGTCAGGCAGTTCAGATAAGATGCTCTGAAATGATTATTTTGTCTAATTCTTGAATATTAAAAGAAGATAATTATACATTGTAAAGTTCTGTTTAACCAGTGTTCTGTAGAAGTTGTTCATGCAAGAAAAGATTTAGCACATGAATTTAGTAAAAATGCTAGATAAGTTATCTCAATGGAAAGAAAACCGTTCCCACAATTACATTACATGGGCATACAAGCAGTCACGGTCCAGGTGTTAATGCCTATTACTACATTATGTGATTACAAAACTACAGCCACTGAATTTTCTGGTATAATTTCTCTAGTTCTATAACCTCTAAGATTAAATAAAGATACCAAAGCCCTTTCTTCAGAAATCTTTTCCTTTCTTAAACCTAGAGCATCCTACAAAAATCTTTTGGATTAACTACTAACTGAAGCATCAGTCAGACTGGCAGATGTAGCTCCATCACAAAGTGCTCTAGAGTAAACCTTTCTATGAATTATTCTTTCCTTTCCCAGCTACACAATGATAATGAGTATGAAATTATTCAGTCCAAATAATAAATGAAACACAACTATTGTGACTACACTGAAGTCTCTGAATCACTGTATATTGTTAATCAACTCAATGAAGGAAAATGGAATAAAATACCAGCTTATTTATGTTTATCTTGTATTTCTTCTCTGTATTAATGATACCACATCACTGTACCAGATTATGGACTCACTTTGATGGCTACCACTGTCTTTTTATGATCTGCACACTCACTTCTTTTAGGTTTTTTTCTTAGTAAATATTGTGTTATATTTTTTGGGTTGTGTTTACTTTTTTGTTAACCAAATATATTTGTGGGGTTTTTTATTACTTTATTTTATACACAAAGAGATGCATTCTCCTTTACTTACTATTGCATACAATCCTCCCAACCAAACAGTAGAGGTTCTCACTGATGGCCTCTCAGAAAACAAAGGAAATGAAGAATTGGGGGGAAAACTGGTATTGGCTGAGATTGTAGGAAAACTTGTATCTTTGATTTCATCCAGATTCTCACAAACATATGGGAGAAAATAAAATGTTTTAACAAATTTATCCCTTTCTATAAAATCTTGAAAAGTTCTAATATGCTTTTTTTTCAAAAACACATATCTTGAAATTTGTGTAAGATTTGACCTTTTCAGTATGAATAACTTTGAACTGGTTTGTGAACCTTCTGTCAGTATTGCCTTTCTACAATTCCTTCTCTGGTTTGAGAGAGAAAAAACCAATTTTATAGTAACTCCTGCAGAATAGGAATATTTGTTTTGATCTTTCTCCAAGCAATGATTCCACCAATGAACTATGATAAAGACATCAACTCACATCTTCCTACATAAAAACAATAGATAGTTATTCATCATATTTTTTCTTATGGTATTACTTTTTTTGATTTATTTTTACTCAAGAGAAGATGCAGCATTTTAATTCAAAACTGATTGAGAAAATCTTTTCAGAGTGCTGAAAGGTGTTAGGCTGGATATATTGTTAATATTGTTTTGTCATCACTATTAGTTTTGAAAATATTTTTGAGATAGAACAGTTGAGTTTTGGTTTTATGAATTCAAATTGTGAGTGCAGGAAATGCAGTAAGTTGTACAAAAAATGTCAGGAGAAAATTATTTACCTGGTGAAATAAAGATATCTGACATGATTAAAATAATATTGAAAAAATATTTCTGCTCAGCCTTGCATACAAGATTTATTTACAGAAGTATTCCTCCAGAAAAAATGAATGTTGTTCAGATAAGGAAAATTATACATTAACATGATTCCTTCAATCATTACAAACTGTAAGAATGGAAGGCACCTTTGCCTTTGTAGACTGACTGCTCTAAAAAGATCCAGTCTTTATTTGTTTGGAAGGGGTTTGTTTTCTTTGTGGAGTGTTATGGGGTTAATGTCATCAAGCACTTATACATTTTCTGGTAAGTCTATTAAATTTAAACAGGCCCAGGAGCTATAAATCCAAATAAGAAAACAAAAGTCTATGTTTCTAATATTGAAGAACTTAAATTTTCCTCCCAAATGAAATAAAACACCACCCTTCAAACAAAAAACAAAATATCCCACCCCTTTAAGATAATTTTTTAAGCTTACTTTTGGTTTAAAAGTAGAAGGTAGCCTTTGCATTTCTGAAGGATATTGTTTTATACAATGATTCTAACTGATGTTTCTTCGTAAGAATTCAGACATATGTCAAGATAAAGTAGCATCAGAACTTTATTTTTATATGAGTTTATGACCAACAAGTTATAGGTCCCAGTCAGCTCCTCTGCACTGAGAGATTGCTTTGCAGTGGGGAGGGTGGGGTAGGGGTGGCAAGGGATTGCTGGATCCATGATGTCTGAGTTTCTTAGGCTAGCTACTGGAGGGATTCACAGTGTCATTCATATTTTAATGTACAAATTAATTTTTAAAATTATACGTGGGACCAATAGAAGAATGAAGATTAAGTTTTGCACAGGATACAGTCTTACTCTAGCTCTATATTAAAGGTAAAGCCTATTTTAGTCTCTAGAAATTATATAAATCATAATTTCTGCTAGATAGCACACAGAATATCTATCCTAAAACAACCAAAAGTACAAAGGCTATGAATAGAGCACTCTGAATAAGATGAAAATCGGAAAAAAAAATAATTTCCAGAAAAGTTGCAGTATAATTAAAAGAGATTTTTGCAAGGGGCTAGATTGTTTGCATCACATTTACATAAATCTGCTTAAATTTTGGGAATATATAAAAAGTATACTTGATAGAGAGCTGCACCCACATTTATTAATAATATTATAGAAATAATATTTGGAAATGTAAGATGTTTTGCACAACAGTCGCTTCGCTTTTGAATGTTTCTGAGCATTTGCTGCTCAAAAGGCGAAGTGTGGCTGCTGTGCAGGAGGGTTTGGCTCCAGCTGTGCCAGCTGTGCGCTGGAGCTGGGCAGAGCCGCAGTCACCGGTGACACACTGGTGACTCCATCTGGTGGCTCTCGGGCGCACGGCAGAGGCGCAACCGCGCTGCCTTTCGGCCAAGGAAGCTCCCGCTTTCCCCTGCAAACCTACACCGAGCAGTAGCATCAGTAATATTTGTCACAAACACGCATTCCGAGAGGACATCTATTTCTTCCATCCGCAGGATCGTGTATTAGCCACACGATGCACATTTAGCTGTTCATAATTGGCAAAACTCTAAGTGTTCCAGAAGTTAGAGTATTATGGATTTCTGTGTTACAGAAATATGGAAATGCCAAAAAATCTGAATCAGTCATGTGGAAAAGTTAACAGGGTTCAAAATACCAGAATTATTTTTAGTTCCCCTTCTGTCCAACTCCTATCATAGTATCTTTCCTGATCAGAATTTAATAAATTGTTATGGCTATAAAATTTCACGAACCCACACTGTGTAATACAAATTGTTTGGGAAGAGATGTGCTCCTTTTAGCCTTCTACCAATAAGAGCCCTCGTTTCATTCCTTCTCTGTTACATCTGCTAAGAAAAATAATGTTATTGAAGGACTTCATACACAGCTCTGGGAAAAAAAATAGATTTGGTAACAATAAAGAGCTGCATTAGTCAGCCAAGCAAAAATCTGCATCGTTATAGCAAAGGTCAAAATATCTCCAGACAGAAGGTTTTATGTCTAGATTCTAGTTTTGAGTTCTAGGCAAGTGCAGATGCCAAACTTTCATGCTATGTAGCAAGGGATAAGAGGGAAAGAGCACTTCAGAGGTAGGAAGCTGCTAAGTACCAGAGAAGAATGCTGTTACTGCACAATTCCAAGCATCACTATCTGTACTGGACTCTTGTCTTAATTTTACAAAAAGATTTTGAGAAAGATGCCTGTGTATTTTCAGCTAGAACCTTATAATTAGTTTGAATTTTAGTAGTTCATAATAGCAAACACATCAGTGTTCTTATTCTGTTTTTTCTGTGAAGAAAGAGCACCATGAACTTAATCCAAATACTTACTGAAAAAAAGAATATGAAAATTGTGTGCAGTTATCCTGTGTTACATATAATTTACTCTAGTATATTTTTAAAACTGAAAGCCAAACTTTATCTGGAAATGCACATAGAAGTTTTGAAATTGCTCTGATACTATAGGTTCTTTAATTTGCAAACCTAGATATGTTGAAACAATATAAACTAAGCTATCATACTTATACACAGCAAATGCTAGAAAATAATAAAAAACGATTGTATGAAAAGGGGTGTCAGTATGGATCTCTAATTCTCCTTTTCATAATCACATTGAGTAGTTCCCCTGAAATCATTACAGGTTTGACTTTAGATTGGCAGACTTCAAATACTTCAAGGCTTTTTAAGAAAAATTCATATTTCTTCCATATATTTGAAAAATAATTTTCAGACAAAAAAACAAAAGGAAAACAAAAGCTATATTTTGCTCCTTTGTACTTGAAATATTATTGACAGACGACACAAATATACTATATTATTTTCACAATTATTCTAGTGATTATATGCTAGAAAATGTGAGTAGTTATACAATACATACTACATGTATACTTAACTACATGCCAAGTACATACTTCTCTCTGTGTGAATGTGCTTTTATAAAATTTTCAGCAATTGCAGAACTGGATGGAAAGCATAAGTATGAAAACAAGTTAAAAATGGCAAGAATAAGGTAACTGCTACGAGTAGAAACAAGGATTGGAAAAGGAGAGCACTAAGTATCGGAGAAAATTGTTATGACTAAAAGAACTTAATAACAAGTAAATCACTGCAAATTCTTTAAGGTATACTCTCAGTTCTTATTCTATCATTTTTTGTACTATGTTGTGGTCTTAAATAAATTTTTGTGATTCTGCATCCCATTTACAGAAATAGATTATTAAAAATAAATCTTTTCCTCAGGCTTACATATTTAAATTGTTAGTTCCACAAAGCACAAGCTAAGTATTTTTTCATGTCTTTCATTTTCTCCAGTACTGTTTGTGAAAAAGATACTACTGCCAAATATTAAAGGTCACTGCTGCTAAATTATCTGATGCTAGGAAAGATACTATTGGAAACCTTAAGAAGTCCACATCCATAAACATGTATTTAACTTAATTTTTATGGACAAGTTTTTGTGAGCTGGACTTCCATATTAAAAATTCGATAATCTTCAATACTGACATTAAAATATTAAGAAATCTTAACTTCTATTTAATTCGAACCAAGGTGTGACTTACCAGCAGATATATATACTATTTTTTGGTCAGAAGAGATTCCTGTCATTGGTCAGTAGTAAAACTAATACACAGAAGTTCATTTGGGACAATCTATTGTCACATATGGGAAGCACTTAGTTATAGAACTGGGTTTTATTCTTTGGGGTTTTTTTGTGATATGGTAAGTCATATTGGCAATAACCAGCAAAGATCAATTGGTCAGATTTACCAAATATTTTTATATTTAAAATAGTATAGCTAGTTTTATATTCAGTATTATAGGTGAATATGAACTGTACTTTACATTTTTTAAACAAGCGAAATTATTTAGTAATGCTATTTTAGTTTATTCAATGAATTTTGTGAAAACTGAAGGTTCCAATATTGTGTTCCTTTCCAAAATGAAGCAGGTTCTGAAATCACAGTATTTACTTCAAAATCATTTGTAAATGGCAACGCTAATGTATTTGGCAAAATGCTCTTCTCTTAATTAGCTTTTTATGTATATTATTTAATATAGTTCTTTAAAAATATATAACATCTATATGTGGGCAAGAATGTTACTAATGTGTTGCACTCCATCTATTTAGCAGTTAATGTAATACATCCCAGGCTTTGTTTATCTGTGTAAGGATGCCTTGGAGTCCTTGCACCTTAGGGCACTTGTAGAACTTGGCACTACTTTTGCTTTCAGGCATGGAAATTAATTTTCTTCTCTAGGGATAATCGTGTCTGTTCAGCAGCAATTCAAACCTGTCATTTTCAGCCATAGAGATACCATTCCCAGCTGGGCCAGTTTTTGGTTGACAGAGATCCTAACAAATTGGCCACCTCTTGAATTGCATGCCATTCTTCTTAAGCAAAGATCAGGCATGAACATCCAGATTTAGTATTTTTTAAAATCCGATAGTAAAACAATATGAAAAGGTTGGGAAAAAAGCCTGCATGTGAAATGGCAGACATTTTCACCATTGAAATACAGTGCCTGTGCCTCAGATAGAGCAACCTTTCCACAAATATTCAGTTACCAAAACAGTAAACATGGCTTCACAAAAAAAAATCCATACTAGATTAGTTAATACAGTTTACAGGAGAGGAATTGAATCCCATAGTCTTAAAATCCAAGAACAATTACAAAGTTTATATTTAAAGTCGTCTCATTTTTCACACTACTTAGCAGTATGCAACCTTTCATGAGTTCATACAAGTACAAAAGCACTATACTGCCAGCCTCTGTAAGTCTTAGTGCTCCAGAAAACAGCCTTTAGGGCCTTGGATCAGTTACTGACAAAAACAACTATTGACTCCTTTAAAAGTTTGTTTTAAGTCACTTATCCTTAAGGACTCTGGATCACAGGAAATGTATGGGGATTTTAGACACCTAAATCCAGACTTCTGATCCTGAAAATCCTCACTCAGCTTAACACAGGAGGTGCCCACATTTCATTGACAAATTAATTTATCACTTCAAGCTCTTTAGAGGCTTAAAAAGGCAATCTTATCCTATGATGATTTCCAGTCTAAATAGTGTGCCAGTTTGTCCTAATTATTTCTCTGTGGAGCCATACTTGTTTTCTGTTCATATCTGGGAGTAATTTGTCACAAAGCTTTGTTGCTTAGTGTTGTTAAGGGGCTTTATAATCTTCTAAAGGAACAGTTATAGATGTGTGAAACGTTACTGGGATTCACATGTTTTCTTTGTAAAGAAATGAAAACAACTTTTGAAGTCCCCCTTCTACTTTGTAAAGTATGAAAATCCTGAAACTAAAATATTAGAAATGTTAAGAATTCTAAGTGCTGCCTACTAAGTGACCAGTATCTGTACCAAATGTAACCATTTCATTGTCACCTTTAACTGTGAGTCCTTCTTTCCAACCCTTTCGTTATTCTATGTGTATCATGCATCTCTTACTGCTCTCACTACACAACAAAAGATCCATTGATGCAGAAAAACACAAGAATAAGGGTTTTTCTATCATTGACAAAAATTAATAGTAGCACCATCTTGCCAGTAGACAGTAGAGTATGTTATTTTCCTTTCATATTTTTCTCCCATCCATAGCTTTATTCTCTGAAAGTACAAGGAAGAACAAAAAGGTTTTTTTTGAAAGTTGAATTAATATTCCTGTTTAACTCTCCTTGTCTTGGTGGAACCTGAAAAGCTATATATGCTTATCCAGCACAGTTTAAAAATAGTTCTTTCTTTTAAACACAAAAGGTTAAAGAGACTAAAAGATCTGGGGTTGCAATCCCTGAAATACTTCCTCTGCTGTCCTGGGAGTCTGACAGTCAGCAGAGATGAGCTGCTTCTCGAATCCGTTGCTATGCAACCTCTGTGGCATCCCACGAGCTCAAATGTCTCTGTCCTGTACTTCACGTACAAAATGGGGAGAAGAGCTGTCAGCTTTGGGGGTTCTATAAGTATTTTCAGCTTACTATTCAGTAGAGAGAATTTGTGTAGAAAGATCCAGAAAAACTGAAAACGAAGACAGAAAGTAACTTTAACCATGGGGAACATGGTCTTAAAAACAGTCTCTATCAGAAATTTATAAGAATAGCTGAATAACACTTTGTTCACTTGAATCCTTGTTGGGTTTTTTAATGACTTGTAACAAGAACTGGACAGGGATATTTTTTATGAACATCCAGTAAAATCTACATTTCCAACAATATTCCCATTCAGAGGAAAAGAAGCTGAGCTGAAAAAAGGAACATAAGAGAAAGAATAAGATAGGAAAACAAGCAAAAGGAAAATAGGAGCTTTCATTTGTTTCTCCTGCATCCCAATCTCCATTTCACTGACTGTTACATTTCTAATTAAAATAGAAATGAAGCATACTTTTTCTATTAAAAAATTGCTGAATTATGAACCGTAAGCTTTTTTTCTTTCTGGTTTGCCTGGGGTAGTCTACTTGCAGTGCTAACCCTCTATTCCTGCTTCTTTTGGTATTTTTACAGACAATTTTACAAGCAGCTTAACTTTATAGTAATGTATGCAGTTTCTAAGCTACTTCAGTTCACCTGCATTCATAATGATAATATAACCTACTTGGAAACCAAATATTTTTTAGGAAATTATATGATACCATCTAATTTTATCAAGAACTGGCACCAAAGTTAGTAACTCCATGTGTAGTTAAACCTGGGTGCTTTATGGCAACATAACCCAAATAATAGCAGAGAAACCTTGTTTTATTATGTCCATATTATGCATAAAACTTAATAAAAAAATCCAGAAGTAACTTTAGATGCATAATATTGGCATCTAAGAAAAAAAAGGTTTTTAACTTTGTTTTACCGTACTTATGAGAGCATAGTAGATTTAACTTCAAACCTAGCAGCCTCTATAATCACTAATTGTGTGATATCTGCCAGCACACCTTGCTTTAGTTTTTTCCTCCATTAAAAAAGCTTTCTTACTGAAATGTTCCACTGAAATGCAGCACACTGAGTGGGGCCAGGCAGAAGCAGGTTTAGCTCATAAAAGTTTACAAGGTTCTTAAAACAAAGGCTGCATTAACAGCAGCTGTGCTGTTAGAGGAGTAGAAGACAGACATGGATTTCACAGGGTAGATACCAGAGTATTTTTTTTTTTTTAAGTAGAGAAAAATGAGCCATTTTTAGAAGTTTATTTACAAATTCAGTGTGAAATTTTGAGTGTTCCCAAATTGGAAATTTAAGTCATATATTCAGATCATTATCTACGTATTTGGAACAGTTTTATTTAGGTCCTATTTACATTCCCAAAACTTGTTCATTTGAATTCCAGTTCTAGAAAGATATTTCTCCTGCATACTTATTAAAAGAAGCAAAACAGAGAATGACCTATGAGTTGTAGCTGTACTATGCTAATCTTTTCATGGATTCTGCATCTTTCTGACTACACACTTTGCTGTATTTTATAATAGATTAATGAAGTAACCTCACATCCAGGTTAGTTCACTCTATTTTTTCCAATATATCCTAAGTCATTTAGTTTTTGTGGTGGATTACAGCATTTTAAAAGAGCTTTTACTAAGTATTGATTTTTACATTTATTTTCCTCCCACTTTGTGGTGTCATCTAGAAACTCCACAACCTTATTCCAGTCATAGATAAAGGTGGCAAATAAGACAAGCTCGAGACTCTCCCCTTTTATCAGCCTCTGCACAGTGTCTGACCCATTAACCACCGTTCTCTGAGTTTAGTCATCCAAACAGTTTTTACCCATCTGATTTTCCACCCATCCAGATCGTAATGTTTTATGTGGGTGAGAGTATTACAGGCAGAGCTAAAATCAGTGTAAATGACATCCACTGCTCCCTCCTCATCTGCATAACCAGTCACTTTATCATAGAAGAAAATCACATCAGCCAGGTGTGATTTACCCCTGGTAATTATGTCCCAGATTCTCTGCTGAGCTGCACATCATGTTTTGCCTCTTTGAAATTACCTTGGACTGACTTCAGCAGTCCTGACCACCTCTTTTTTTCATCTTCCCCTCAAAAGTCTCTCTCAGATTGTTTAAACCCAGAATTTGGTAAACAGTTGCTGAATTTACATTAATGTCACAGAAAACAATTTTTATTAGATGTTGCATCTCTTGGTGTCCAAACTACACCTGCACTGGAGGTTATGGCTATATATTCACAAAAACATAAATATATGTTTATATATAGAGAATTTTCCACAGCAAGACTCCTTATTGCAGACTTTGATATAATCACAATTAAAAAATAAAGTAGAAACCAACAAATTGCAATTCCTCTTATATAGTGTAAATACAGTATAACAATGCTTAATGCACTTAATTACAAGGAAGATTTGCAATGCATTTTTTTCTTAACAATCTTCAGAGAAAGAAAAGGAAGACATGTAAGTAGTATTGTTATTTAGGAACAGATACAGAAATAGAGTTTTAAAGACAAAAGTCAGCATTTGAGAGAAACTTTGTTCTACACAGATGAGATTTTTAATATCTACTGTCTTGATCTTGAAGTGTTCTGTACAGGTTTATAAATTTAAGTCATTGTCCACACATATATTTGGACATTGTATTCAGAACAGAGTTGAGTTCTATTTTTATCATTGCACTTTGTTTTTCCTCCACTGCTTGGACATTATGCCCCATTTTGACAGTGCTTCTTTTAATGGGAAAATCAGAAAATATTTAAGTGAAATTTTGTTATCTCTCAGATGATCAGGTTGCAGAGGATGCTTCCTTTCCCCTTATGTGACAATTTTAAGGGACAGCCAGGTACTTTTACGTAAGGAAGATAAGTAGTTGACTAGATCCATTTCCTTGGCTTGTTGAAGACTTGTGCATTAAGGAACAAGGTTAAAGAAGAAAAAGGAAAATAAAAAAGTTTTCTGATAGCTCTTACAATTCCAGCTCCTATACTCTCAGGAAGAGACTATGTGCATAGAATAGATATGTCAGATTTACAAACTAATGCATTCAAAAGCAAATAAGAGAATCCATAACTTATCTGACTGTACAGGTAAACTGTTCATAAAGAAAATTATTATATTTCTTACTTATTTGAAAGGAATTCCAGGAGTTCTGGTCCCTTGCAAGATATAGGCAAGCCAGGGATGAGACATGAAATGCCTCTGACCAGCTTACTTCCTCATTTTCATTATACTAAAACAAAGCTTTGCTATGAAGGAATTCATAACCACAGGTAAGTGTTTTTCTTGCTCCAGAAAGACTAAGATGCAGGTTACTTAACCAAAACATTACCATATCCTAAAATCACCAAGTGAGTGATACCCACTAGGCTGTAAAGTTTATTTGTTTAACATTTTTATTAAGGTCACTGCCTTAATAAAAAAGACCCATTTCTCTTATTGATTCACTGAATGAAATTAAATGAAGGAAGAGACAATGAAAAGTTAGGTTTTGATGTCTTTGTTACAAATGGAAACAGCTGAAAACATACTTTTCATAACCCCAGTTCTCATATTCCTACCTTTGTTTTTAGTCAAGTTCGTGACATTTAGTTCTAGACATTTTTGATAATCAAGACTGGAGTTCCACAAGAGCAAATTTTAAAAATATTTGTGTGCAGTTCAAATGTTTATAACTAGCAATCACAAAAGAGTACTACAAGTGCTTAATGCAAATAAAAGATGTGAATTCTCATCCTAATGCTTAATGGAACATTCAAGAGGACAATTAATACCATACTCATAACCAGATTTTTTAAGAGAACTGTTTACAAATTTCCTTTTAAATGTACATTCTTCACACCTTCACTTTCTCCAAAACCATTATGTAGGAGTTTTCACAGTGCAGCATTCATGTTCCACAAGCTTAGAATGTCAGCATTTTAGAGGTCATTGTTCAAAAGATTAAATTAAATTACACATGTCAATAATGTCAAATATTATTTATAATCCTGTGTTTATACATATCTGATGTTACTGTAGGCAGTTAGAAGGTCAGAAAACTTTCTAAAGAATCAATCTAATGATTAAAAAATAAAATATTATTAAAAACTGTGGAATCAAAGAAACATAAATTTTAGGAAGGTATGAGGAAAAAAAAGGCTTTAAACTGATCATAATAATGTATATGTTAAAGCATATATTGAAATGTATGTGTCTCCATCCTAAAAGTGCATATTTCCACTTCTACATATTTCTGTAACCTGATTCCCCAAACCACACAGTCTTCTCTGCAATCAAATTCAATTGTCCAGTGTTACATATTTAAACATACTCTTCCTCTTCACTAGGATTATACTTGCTGACTGGAAAACCTGCAGATTGAGGTAGGTCAAATTCAGCTTTCACACAGTTCCCCATATTTTTCATTATGTAGAATGGGATATGTACACATGCACATGCACACACACATACATTCCTTACTCAAACTTTGAGGCTTAGTCATCCCTGAATTGCTACCATAACTGTCATTCAGAGCACTCAGAATACAGAGCTGCTTGCATGAGAATACTTTCTCTTCTTGTTGGTTCTCATGATACTATCTATCTTTAGAGATCGAAGAAATAATCTAAATAATATCTAAAATCATTAATACCCACAAAATTTTTGAAACATGAGCCATAAAGGAGAGGAGTTTCTCTTTGAGTCTTGGAAACATAGGTAATGACAGCAGTATATGACTTCTGTTTCACATGCAGGTTGCCTGTTCCTTTAGAATCCATTAAAAATCTCCTAAAAATGTACCATGCAAAAATTCCATTCTCCTTCTCTCATCTGGAAACCGAGCCTCAGGAATTTATTCAGAGAAATAATCCTGAAGAATGGTCACCTGAGAAACCTCCTGCTGTTCCCTTCCTGCGCGTTGCCCAGCCACACAGCTTGGTCTCTCCTGTTCTGGTTCAGACAGGCTTCTAAGGAAGACCTCACAGTCATTTTTGTGAAGAAATATTGAGAAGATCTACATTGTAACTTGATCCTTTTAGATAGGTTCACACAGGTTGTACACATAGACTTTAACACATAGTGCATCTAATCTCTTTGCAAAACCCAACAACCCCTCATGGAAGTCCAACAGTGCATTCTCCATGATCTTGAAGATTGTAGGAATAAAAAATTTTGAATAATTTGGAACTTCTAAATGTCAAATAAGTTTGCAGAATGATTCAAAACAAATACATGACTACCTGGGAGGACACAAAAGCACAGGATAATTATGAATAACTATCTACATATGTAGAACACAACTATTGTAAAGTATTCAAAGAGGAATATTAGCAAACATTACTAAAACAATAACCTGAACATGGAGCCACATGGAGGTACAAAAGACATCCGACATGTGACATCTGATATCACTTACTGATATGAGGTAACAATAGTTCTGATTCTCTCCTACTAGTCTTCATTTAATCACTTAAATGATGTTATTCAATTTCTGAAACTGAATTATGATCAAGAATCTACACAAGAAAAAAACCAACAACAATAAAAATGAAGAAAAAGTAAACCATCTTGGCTGTATTGAACTGAAGGAAATAAAAAGAAAGAAATTATGATCCTCAGTAAGTTACTGAAACAAGCCATCAGTGACTGCAGGACTCCAATCTTTTGTTGTCTCAATGCAGAAATGAATGTCTATCTGGAAGATACATTTCAGACAAACATCACATTGCCCTTATGTGCAAAAATAATGAAATAATCTTCTTCTAATCCTGTTATACAAGAATAAAAATGGTATAATTTAATTGTAACTTTGGCCTTAAAAGCAGCCTAATTCTGACAGTGTTAAATTATAATTCCTAAATCAAATTGCAGCACAGACACTGAAAGTAGTAAGACAACATATTTTTCTTTCAAATAATTTTTTAAAATAAATTTTTCACATAGAGACCTCAAAGAACTAATTTGAGTCAGATTTGTAGCTATCAAAAATCTTAACAGTGTTCCAAATTTAAGAACATCTTATTAGGACTTTAAAAAAAAAAAAAAAGGAGAAGAAACCAGAGAAAACTCACGTCCTCACTGCCAAATTCTGAAACATGCTGTGATATTTAAAGCTTCTGGTTCTTTAGAGAAAAAGAGACAAGAGTTCAGTAAACATATTTTACCATCTGCTTGGGATTCCATAAATTAAAGATGTCTGGGTATTTTTAACTGCATTCATACAGACTTGGGTATCTTCTCTGTTTTGCATCTGTCATGTTTAGCTTCTTGGTATAAAACTAGCAGAGGGAATCCAAAAAATACAGAACATGCTCTTACTTCTGGACTGTGATAGAGTGCAGAAAGATACTCACACTCTGCTTGGTTGAAGATGTTAATATTTACTATAAGGTGTTTACTATCTTTCTATTAAACCTCAAAATTCTTTTATCATCTATTATCTACTCATTAACAAATTCCAGAAACATTAGAAAGAAATAAAAATGTACAAAGAAAGAACAAGCAATCTCAAAAACATTTCCCTCAGAAAACAAGATGTCATTCACTGAGTATATTATGGTTTTTAAACAAATACACTAGTATTTAGATAATAGATTTAGATTTAAATTTTAGTTTAGCCATTTAGAAATTAAAATTCAAAAAAATTTTAATTGAATTCAGAGTTTTTCGATGATTTTGCTGCATTGAATAGTAATTTTTTAGTTTCTTAATGCTTTCCTGAAAGACTGTGGAATTTGGGTAATTAGACTACAGTTAGCAACAATTTTCAAGAAGAAACTATTAGAAAAACCCTATGCATCTAAGTTACTGGAATGTGTAAAGTTCCTATTATAGTTTTTAAACAGACATCCAGTAGAGATAAAGGAAGGTTTCTAATGTTTTTTTCATTTTTTTAGTTGATGGGTGATAACAGTCATTACCCTTTATTTTCTACTTTGTACAATGTGGAAAGAATTACAATATAGTGACTGCATTTTCTGCAGGACAATCTTTCTATCATAAAGTACACCTGAAATACTTATTTTTCCCAGAGTGATCTCTCCCAGTCCTCACAGAGAAGCTGATGAAGTATGGGTAAGATGAGCAGAGACTGAGGTGAATTGGATGGCTGCACCCAGAGGGTGGTGATCAGTGGCATGAACTCTATTTAGAGTGCAGTAACTAGTGATGCACCCCAGGGGTCAATTCTGAGCCCAATCCTCTTTAACATCTTCATTGTTATCTGGATGATGGTGCAGATTACACCCTCATCATATTTGCAGATGGAATTCCAGCAGCAGTGGTTCTTGGTATCTTTCTTTCTATATAACACACCAAAATTTTGAAGAGGAAAGCATAAAAGAAAATGGAACATTGTGAATGGAATATAGAACATAACACTATGCATGTAGTATTTCCATAGGCATCATAATGCAAAACAAGACCAGGAAGAGGTAGAAAAGCTCCAACACAGCAGAGGTGTTGAATGAAACCATGCCTTCATTAGCTCTGGCAGGTCGTGTACCAAAGAACACAAGAAAAATCTGCACATCAGTTCACATATATTCACCTCTTCTCACAAAGAAACATAAGAAAACATATAGTTTTATTTTATAATGGTGTTTGTACATCACAGTCTTCCCTGGAAAAACTGAAGGAAATAACCTAAGAAAGACTAAAAGCAGTAATATTAGACTTCCACCAGTTTCAGTATGGAAGAAAAAAATGGCTGCCAACTATCCTTCCTCAGTTTATGAATCCTCTGCTACTAGTGATTTAATAACAACACATGGTTCAAAAGCAAACATTTTGCATAACAAGTTCTCATAAATGCATCCATCCTCTTAGGTGCACACTGGGCAAAAAAGTCAATTCCTTTAATGGCCCTTGCATAGATTCCTTTACAGCAATTTATGTTTTCACATTACTTATTTTCTTAGGAAGTGGTAATTTATGTTGTTATCTCAACTTTCTTTTATCATGGGAACATAATGCAAGTTTTCCTACCACTGTGAATATAGGCTGGGGCATGAGTAATATTACACATGTTTTTTTTGCATTTGGAAATCACACATTTGTTTAAAAATGTAATTTTCCTCATATTGCTATTACAGCCCTAAAAATGAAGCACAGTAAAACTTAGATGGGCCTATGTACATGATGCATTAGTCAGTAAATTAAATTCTTGGAGAAGAGTATGAAACAAGGTAGCATGCAGTAAAACTTCCTTGGCATATTCTGCAGTCAAATTCCTTGGAAATTTATGAACTTAAGACATGTTCCTTTATGTTTAATATTTCTCAAGGATTTTATTTCCCAATAGTTTCTAGAAGGGAGAAGCAGACATCCAATTTAATACAGTAAAGATGTGATGTATATGAACTCACTGCTTTTAATACTAGGAAAAGCAAATTTTAAAAATATCTCAACAGAAATTACCTGTGTAGGTTGGGGAAATAAAACCAAATCAAAACACAATTCCTAAAGAAAGTACCAGAAAAAAATACATTACGTATAACAGCAATAAACTTACTCTATGTGAAAACCAATAGTATCAGTTCTTTTAGTTCTTCTCATGGATCACTATAATCACTTTCCCTAATGGATGAATCGGGTTTGCATGCCAAGGGTTTGGTGCAGGAGGGACCTGCAGGGCTGACTTTTGTGGGAGGGAAGCTGCTGGAATCTCTCCTTATGTCCAACATAGCCAAAGCCAGCCTGCTCCAAGAACGACCTGGCCAAGGCTGAGCCCATCACAGATGGTAGTAATGTCTCTGTGGTAGCATATTTAAGAAGGAAAAAAAAAAAAGTTATTGCACAGCAGTAATTGCAGACAAAGAGTGATACATATGAGTGAAACAGGGTCAGTGAGGAAAGAGGGGGAGGAGGTGATTCAGGCACCAGAGCCCAGATTCCCCTGTAGCCTGCGGTGAGACAGCTGTGCCCCCGCGGCCCTTGGAAGGCACAGGGCAGCAGAGATCCACCTGCAGCCCTGGAGGAACCCACGCTGGGGCAGGTGGATGCACCCAAAGGAGGCTGTGACCCCGTGGGAAGCCTGTGCTGGAGCAGACTGCTGGCAGGGATCTGCAGAATCGTGGAGAGAAGAGCCCACACTGGAGCAGGTTTGCTGGCAGGAATTGTGACCCTGTGGGGGACGGACATGGGAGCAGCCTGTTCCTGAAGGACTGCATCCTGTGGAAATCGACCCATGCTGGAGCAGTTCGTGAAGAACTGCAGCCCGTGGGAAGGACTCACTTTTGACAAGTTCATGAACTGTCTCCTGTGGGAGGGACCTCATGCTGGAGCAGGGGAAGGAGCCTCCCTGAGGCGGAAGCAGTGGGAAAAACAACTGGTGGTGAACTGACTGTAACCCCCATCCCTCGTCTCTCTGCGCTCCTGATGGGGAGGAGGTAGAGTCTGGGAAGTAGGGAGGGCTGGAAGGAAGGTGTTTTTGAGATTTGCTTTACTTCTCATTATCCTGCTCTGGTGTTGCTTGGTAATAAATTCAACTAATTTCCCTAATTCAGGTCTGTTTTGCCTGTGATGGTGATCAGCGAGTGACCTCTCCTGCCCTTATCTCAGCCCTCCAGCCTTTCATTGTATTTTCTCACTCCTATCCAGTTGCAGAGAGAAGTGATAGAGTGGTTTTAGTGGGCACCTGGCATCCATCCAGGTTCAAACCATTACAATAAACACTACTGCTGCTTACTACTGCTGCATTGATAAGATTTCTTTTAATTAAACCCATGACAAACTGAAACTATTTAAAAGTGCTAATTTGCTCATCTTTTGCTATCTTTATTCTGGTTTACTCTCTCTAATAGTCCAAATTATTTTGGATGAGAGCATTGCTTTGCATTGAAAACATCTGTTTCATTGAAACCATACAAGAAGAAATACAAAAAGATGTAATGAAGACCAGGTCAAGGAAGAAATGCTGAAAGATCAAGAGGGCTCATGGATACATGAACTATATAAATATTTTCCCCTCCACCTCCTTAATAAATGATGACAGAATTGTATTTTTCTTTCCTAATTTTGCCTTTAAAAGACTCATATGATTTCCAATTAAAGTTGGTGGCAGAAAAAGATAGTATTTTTAAAAATTCTTTCTCCAATTAAGAATAATTTTCCTTGCCTATACCCAACATATGCTGTTAGGACACTGTAGTTTAAGAAGTGAAACATCTGTATCCCACAGGCCCTGACTGCATACATTAGAGACACACTATTTTCCATAGTTTATAAACCAGTTCATCCTTCCATGTGATGACAGTAAATGCTTGATGAGGGTTGGCATTAAAATCAGTTAGGGAAAAACCTAAGCAGTGGAGTGTTGTTCTGAGTGGTTATCACATTGAGCCATGAATTGCTGTAGATGAAAACCAAATTCTATGGTTATGAAAGAGAAGTAAAAATACTTTGCAGTGCAGGTTTTTGAACAATGTATTCCTTCTCCATTCACATCCATCTGTTTTAACTCTCTAGTAATTAAATGCCTAAGTTGTAGATTGCTTCAAGGTTTCATGCGCAATAGACCTATCACTCATATTTTTAGTAGATACTCATGAGAAAATTTTTTGCAATGTTACCTTCAGACTGAGCAGTAGTGTGAAGGCTACTTAGCCCTAATCATTGGCCTTGTGGATGAACAATGAAAATGCTGCTTAGCTTATAACCTTGCTGTGCAACTCTGCAAAGAAAACTTTTCCAATTTAACCATACATTCCCCCAATATTCTTTATCAGTTTTCCTCTCAGGGTTTTGTTACTTTTCAAGTTTGGTAGTGGGTCAAAAATCTACTCAGCTCTAATATGCTCATTTTAATTTTCCATCACAATTCAGCTATTTTTGAGGAGTGTGCACATCCAGAATTATTTTTCTTGGTAATTTGCACTGGGAGGGATTGCTGACATTGGATTCCTGATATTGCATTATTTCACAGAGAGTGAAATCAATGCATTATAAGACAGTGCCATATTTCAGCCTCAAGTTTAACTAGTAAAATTTATAAAGTACATTATTATGAAGTTAGTACGTATATGTGTATGGTACAGACTAGCTGTTATCTACATATCACCTATAAACTAGAATTAGAAGGGCAATTAAATATTTCTGTTATCTACATTAAGACCGGAAAACAGCATTCTACTAACAGGATTATTCATATGAGAAAGCAGTCTAGTGTCCTCTGAAGTCCTGTACCAAGTTTTTGTTCTGAGTCTTCAGCCCCTCCTTATTTAAGAAGCCTTGCAAAATGTTACGAATTCTGTTCAACTTGCTTGCCATAGGCAGAGATGGTAAAATCTGAGGAAGGCAGAGGGGATTATTTAAAACTTCTAAGGGACCAAGTAAATATAATAGCACAAATGTAATTAATCTTAATTTGACATGGTTTCATAAGGTCAAATTCACAACATCATGATAGACAGAATGTATTTCATCAAGAATAAATACCTGGCTCTGAGAGTGGAAACACTTCTGCAGCCATATAACAGGGACTGCAATGTTAAAAGAAGTGCAAATGCTTATCAGTACCACATAAAAATCAGAGAAAAAGCTCAATGATTTCGACATCATGAGGCCTGAATAAAAAACAGGTCATTCAGCCTTAAACTAAGAATTAAATGTGTGTTTTCTACCACTTGCTTCTTATGTCTACATAAAATTTAATGACCTTTGAATTGAAGGTTAGGTATCTGCTGCTGCAGAGAGAGCTGTAAATTAATTTATGCACCATTGATATTATTACTACATCTGTATTTTCTGACACTTCTCCATCTTTAAAATCTTAGAGTTTTTACTTTAAAGAGGATTATTATAGAACAAGATACATCCGTTGTTATGAAAAAATAAATTAGTCAGGAGTTAATTCCTATGTGCATGAGGAAGAGGCAAAAAAACGCCCAAAACATGACTCAGCTTGAGCTGAGCACCAGTTTGAATCTCCCAATCAGAAGAATGTGTGTGAATGTAAGTGTAGACTCAAAGTCAGAGAAATGAATAGCTTTCTATGCTGAGGTTTTCATGATGAATATGACAGCTACAATACTCAGTTTTGCAAAATGCATTTACTGTACAAAAATATTTTTATTCTGGAACATATTTTCAGCACAGTGTCTGGTTTTAAAGATTAAAGATGCCCATCCTTAGGAAATCCTGGAGGAACAAGTCTCTGCAGAGGGAAGGAACCAATTTTCTTTAAAGTTTTCTTTTATCTATTTCTATACAATTTAATTGTGATGACCCAGATAGGTACTTCATGCTATCATCTTTTGTTATATTCTGGACAGGGAATACAGTTTAATGACAGCTACAGAAAATAGGAAAATATTAACCACACATACGAAATGTTAGCAAACATCATTATATACATATCACGAGGAATTGTTATTTATGGAACAGAGAATGAAAACACATCTTGAAAGCAAAAGATATAAAAATAATTTCTATGGAGAATAATGTAGACTTTCAAATGAAGTTTCAGTTTCAGTCAGCTGAAACAGTCAAATTTGAGGCACAAGAAACATCCAATATTATAATTTATAGAGCACTGTGAACTACATGGTTCTTTGCAGAAATAAGAAAAAATGTGGTATCTTTTCCTGGAAAAGGTTAATATTTTATAGGACTAGTAATTATAGCTTTATTGGATATAAAAACCTGATATTTATTTTCAGTCTACAAACTGGGTGAAAGCCAGCATCAGTTGTGTTTCCTGCACTATACATCATGTATAAACCTGAAGCTGCATTTTAATAATATCTTCTAATCTCAGTTTTTCTATCTATTATTTAAGGCTTAGTTTAACCACTGCTCACTAGAAATACTAAAAGTCCATGTTAAGAACAACTGCTTTCTGCTTTAGATGAACTTTCAATGTTTCCTAAGAGACTACAGGGTTACCTCTTGTTTTCATGGAGGTAAGTAGCAGAAACTGGACACAAAGGTACGTGATGTAGAATTGTTCTTCATGAAGACAAAATTAAGAGTAATCCATGCTGTACCACAGTCATCCAAAAGGGTGACTGTAAATACAGCTACATCTGGTAAGAGATTATGAAAGCTAAAAGCAGATGATTTTTTTGTAGACAGAAGGATAAAATTGTGATTTCTCTAAATTTTAACGGCTGTTCAGTTAGTTTTTCTAACTTTTACCTATTTGGGATAACATTGTTTTCCTCTTACAATATGGTCCTGGAATTCTCTAAATGCTTCATTCAAGCAAGCAGGGACTGCGTATGTTCGTGTCAAGGTTAAATTTAGATGTATAGGGCAAATTATGTTCTCAGTTTCATTTCACTGTAAATACTGAGTAATTGAAATCAATGGACCTACTCCTGATTTATACGAGTGCTACTAAAGGCAGAATTTGATGTCTCTGAGGTCAATACCAAGGGTCTTGCACACAAACAATTACATTAACCTATATCAGCTCTGCAGCTATGTCAAGGATACCACCATGTGTAAAGTTGCAGCATTTTATCCAGGCTGAAGATTAACTGAATCCAGAACAAAGTCCTCTTAATGGCATTAATAAATTTCCATAATGGAGGTGAAATAAGTTGCAGCAACAGTAACAACCCTCTGAAATATATAACACAGTCACTTTAATGCTGATACAGTATACATTGGCAATCAGAAACATAAACACTACCTGCATGAATATGAAGTCATTCCAACATTGAAAAGACCCTTTGTTTCCTTTTATGACTTGAAAATACTAGAAAGTTTCATGGAAATAAATCATAGTGAACAGGTAACCAAAAAGACTGCAAAGATTAGACACAAGTGGATATTTTTAGCTTCTATTTGAAACCTTATTGTCAAGTATCACTGAAGATTATTATACATTCAAGTAAATTTTATAGATGAAATTATTTGCCATCCATTAAAAAAATTAATTTTAGTACTTTAATATGTGACCCTGTTAAACTACTGAAAATTTAAAAATTAAAATGAGACATAGGCAATATTTTCAAATGGGCCAGCAAAAATAAAGGGGTTAAATCAATGCCTGAGCTTCAGAAGTACTTAGATTGTAGCAGATTTTTAATTGTAAATTAGATTGGTGCTGGAAACAATGCTACAATTCTATACTGCATATTAGTATATTTCAGTAGCAGAAACCAACCTGCACTAAATTAAGCTGCCATTGATGGATTGCTAAAGTAAGAATAAATTAGCAATGTCATTGACCTTAGTGGTAATACGTGTGCTGCTTGCAGCACCATTACATACATGACAAACTAACAGGACAAATATCTGGGTCATAAAGCAGAGCTGGTGAATTGGTGAAATGTGAAGAACATTTTTATTTCCAAGATAGAAAGATTAATATCCATTTCCACTGGGGGAAAGCATGAATTTAATGCAAGGCCCATTACATTTAGTTTCCCTTTTCTTACCTCAGCTTTCCTTGTTATCACACTGTAACTGACCTGGACTCTGCAAATGTTTTTTTTTTTCCATTTTGATTTCTATCTAATAAAGATTTTACCAATTACTTTGAAAAGTCCTAGTTTTTCATCCTTTTTGTCAAGACTTCCAAATTGCTATTGATAACCAGAATGTTTTCTATATTATTCTACCCAATTCTACCAAAGGACAATTGTGAGTATATTCTCTTCTCATTTATTCAATTTCCAAATAAGAATAAATTTATAAATTAAAAAACACAGTGAAAATTTTGAATAGGTAAGGACTTGTCATCTAAGGCAAATCTGAAACCTACATTTTACTTCTCTTCCCATTCCTGCAGCTTTCCCTTTCTTCCTGTGACAGTCTGCTCTGGCACACACACACAAGGAACTCTGCTTGCAGTTGCTCCACAGCAGTCTTTGGCAGGGTCACTTCTTCAACACAGATTTAAGCCAAAGCCAAGTATCTTCACGTTTGGAAAACTGAATAAACACTCTGAAATAAATCAGTCTTCTGTGTATGATACATGTCTAAGAAATGTGAGAAGAACTCTCACTACCTCTTGGAAAAAAGAGATAAAAGGAAAAAGAAAGCACAAACAGAAAGCAGCACAGAAACAGAGAATTAAACAAAACCAAGAATAATTTAAAAGTGAGTTCTATAGCTTAAAAGAGACTGACTTTTCTGGAAGCTACATGCTTCTGTTTTTCTACACAAAAGCAGCAATTCAAACTCTCAATCCTATCCACATTAGTATGACCTGGAGTGGCCACCTCCCAAGCCCATCCTTCCTTATATCAGACCTGTCAGCAGTACCAATATTGGCTGTGTGAATGAATTTAGTGCAGTGGATACTCTCAATGTTTGATTAGATTAACCAAAATATGACACAAATGAGAAAAAGCAGCTGAAACAAGGTAGGTATTCACTACCAAAAAAACACAAGAAAAGCACTGAAATGGAATGGAATTAATTCTAAAAAGGACTTTTTCATTAAGAATCCTGCTTACAATTTTCAGGAAAAGTGCAAGTGTAGCAGAACCACACACAGGCAGCTCACCATCTTTACTCCCTCCCTGTGCTTGCTGTCATTCTCAGTGTTCCCTGAATACTTGAACTCTCAAAATTTACATTCAGGCTCTCTGTTTGGTGTTTGTGATTTTGAAATGTTTCAAAATGTTGAAAATGCTAAAGAAATTTGATCTTGAACTCCTCCAAGCCCAAATTTCTGCAATAATCTAAATTTTCTTTTTTATGAATGACCAAGTTACCTGTCATTCATGTTGTTCAAGTACTTTCACTGAGAGAAGAAACAGAAGTAAATCTGATTGACAGACCAGTGGACAGTGGAATGAAATTTAAATTAGAGAGAGAAATCCAGACAGCCTCTAATAGGCACAGCAGTTATATTTTTATGCACTTGAAGAGTTTTTCAATTCAAATTGCATAATATACTTTATAATGTACTCATTCCAAATGCAGATCAGAGGATACAACACAAGAATTCACAAGGGAAATATGGTGGCCTATGTCTGAGTAAGAGATTTAAAAGTTCTATACCTTTACTTGAAATTTATTTGCTCATTTAAATTACACTATAAAGTGTTTAATTTTAAAAAATTGTAAATTTTAATTAAAAATTAAATTAAATTAAACTAAACCAAAAATGTATCTGTAGAAGTTACTGGTTATAAAAATAATGATCAGAATAAGCCTCTATTTTTGACAATCAAGCATCAAGCATCTTTCCTGTTTATCTCTCTCAAAACCATATCAACTTATTCATCCTCATTCAGTGGAGGCAATTTTAACTGAAATTGATAGGTGGCACTTTCAGTTCTGTAAGCGTTCGTCTGAAGATGCAATTTCTTGTCACTCACTGCTGGAATAATGAAATGTCTAACTCATAAGTCATGAATTTTTCCATTAAGTTTTTTATATGACACTTTGTATTCCTAAAACAAAACAAAGTGCACAAGTACAACTAAAAATAATGTATAGGATTTACAGTTGCACTCAGTCCTGGCAGAAATCCCTTCTTTTACAATCCCTAGAGCTGTCCTAAATGAGAACAATATTAGGTCAATATTAAGGGTTTTCAAAATCTTACCCCCTATATTATTCCAACCTAAAAACTATGCACCATAAGAAGGAAGCACACTATCTACATATTCATATTGTGTCCACAAAGAAAATAATTCTCTCTTTTAAAAGGAAAAAACTTTACTCTGTAGACTATAAACTAGCTTGTTTACATTAGCAAGTAGCCTGCATTCTTCAGACACCCTTTTTCGCTGTTTCCAGTGAAATGAATTGGTAGATTTTAATCTAATTTTTGTCAGTTTTATTTTCAACAGTGGAAGTTGCCAGAGGAAAGGGAACCTCAGTCCATCCCACTCCTATCAGTTTGATGCCGGGGCCAGCAAGAGATTCCCAGAACCTAGTGAGGTCAGGTCAGCAGGAGAAGAGCTGAAGAGCAGCACAAAGGAATTCCATCCACTCCAGCCAGTAGGGCAGTTTCACTGGGGCTCCAACTCAAATACCTCTATGCAAAGGGACACAGCATGTGGAATAAACATGGGGAATTAGAGATGTGCACATGCCTGCAGGGATGTGATCTTATCTGCATCAAGGAGACACAGTGGGATGGATGTCTCCTATGACTGGAGTGTTGAATTTAAAGGATACAGGCTCTTCAGGAAGGATGAAGTATTGCCTTCTTTGTCAAAGACCAGCTGGAGTTCTTGGAGCCCTGCTGGAGGATGGATGAGGAGCAAACCAAGAGCCTATGGATCAGAATTAAAAAAAGGGCAAGGACAAGTGACATATTCACAGGGATCTGCTACAGGCCACTCAACCAGGAAGAGAGACTGGATGCGGCCCTGCACAGAGTGATGGGAGCAGCCTTTCATTCATGATTTCTGGTTGTCATGAAGGACTTCAACCACCTGATACCTGCTGGAGTGACAACACAGCAGGGCATAAGCAATCCAGGAGATTCCTAGAATTCATTGATGATAATTTCCTTCTCCAAGGGATGAAAGAGGCAGCAGGGAGAGGTGCTATGCTGGACGTTGTTCTCACCAACAAGGAGGGGCTGATGGGGAATGTGAAGCTCAAGGTCAGCCTTGGCTGCAGGGACCATGGATTGGTAGAGTTTCAGATCCTTAGGGCAACAAGGAGGATGAGCAGCAAGCTCACCCCTGGATTTCAGGAGAGAAGACTTTGGCTTCTTCAGGGATCTGCTTGGTAGAATACTATGAGAAAAAGCCCTAGAGGCAAGAAGGGTCCAATAAAATTGGTTAATATTCAAGGATCACCTTCTCCAAGCTCAGGAGTGATGCATCCCAACATAGATGAAGTCAGAGGCCTGCATGGATGAACAAAGAGCTCCTGGACAAACTGAAATACTAAAAGAAAGATTGTCTGAGAGAAATTGTCTGAGCAGCCAGTGATCAGGTTAGGAAAGCTATAACCCTGACAGAATTAAATCTGACCAGGGATGTCAAGGACAAGAAGACAAGATTCTGTATGTATGTCAGTGGTGAAAGAAAGACTAGGGAAAATGTGGGCCTTCTATGGAAGGACACAGCAGACCTGCTTACCCAGAATATGGAGAAGGTTGAAGTACCCAACAGCTTTTTTGCATCAATATTCAGTGGCAAATGCCCTAGACCACCCAATCACAAAAGGCAAAGGGAGTGACTGGGAGAATAAATAAATGTCTAGTGTATGAGAAGATCAAGTTCAAGACCACCCAAGGAACCTGAGTGTGGCACAAGTCCATGGGACATGATGAGATGCATCTGCAGATCCTGTGGGAATTGGCGGATGAAATTGCTAAGCCACTATCCAGCATAGCTGAAAAGTCTTCACAGTCCAGTGAAGTTCCCACTAACTGGAAGAGTGGAAACAAACCTCCCATTTTTTTAAAAAAATGGAAATAAGGAAGACCCAGGAAACTACAGGGTGNCAGTGGCAAATGCCCTAGACCACCCAATCACAAAAGGCAAAGGGAGTGACTGGGAGAATAAATAAATGTCTAGTGTATGAGAAGATCAAGTTCAAGACCACCCAAGGAACCTGAGTGTGGCACAAGTCCATGGGACATGATGAGATGCATCTGCAGATCCTGTGGGAATTGGCGGATGAAATTGCTAAGCCACTATCCAGCATAGCTGAAAAGTCTTCACAGTCCAGTGAAGTTCCCACTAACTGGAAGAGTGGAAACAAACCTCCCATTTTTTAAAAAAATGGAAATAAGGAAGACCCAGGAAACTACAGGCTGGTCAGTCTCACCCCTGTGCTTGACAAGATCATGGAGCAAAACTTCCTGGAAGCTATGCTAAAGTAAATAGATGATCCCCAGTATAAAAAAGACCTGGACTGCTAGAGAGAGTCCAGAAGATGGCCATTGAGATGATAAGAGGGCTGGAATGCTTCTTTTATGAAGAGAGGCTGAGTGAGTTTTGATTTCTCAGCCTGAAAATCAAGTTAGGGCAGTCTTCCAGTAGTTATAGGGGGCCTACAAGAAGCTTGAACAGGGACTTTTTGCAAGGCCAATGGAAAGGATAAGGGTTTACAGATTTAAACAGAAAGATAGTAGGTTTACATTAGCTATTTCTTCACTGTAAGAGTGATGAGACACTGGAACACATTTCTCAGAGAAGTTGTGCATGCCCCATACCTGGTGGTGCTGAAGGCCAGGCTGGATGGGGCTCTAACCAGCCTGGTCTAGTGGAAAGTGTCTCTGTCCATAGCAGAGGGGGTTTGAAACCAGATGATCTTTAAGGTCCCTTCTAACCCAAACCATTCTATGATTCTTAGATCCTATGAGACAGGCTGTTTACCTGCAGCCCATGGGAGGCCACTGTGGAGCAAATAATCACCTGTATCCCATGGAAGACCCAGTACTGGAGTAGGTGGATGTGCCTGAAGGATGCTGTGACTCTGTGGGAAGACTGTGCTGGAGCAGGCTTATGGTAGGACCTGTGGTCCTGGAGAGAGGAGCCCACCCTGTAGCAGGTTTGCTGGCAGGACTGGTGACCCTGGCAGGGACCCACACTGAAGCAGTTCGTGAAGAACTGCATCCTGTGGTAGTGACACACATTGGAGGAGTTTTCGAGGTCTGTCTCCTGTGGAAGAGATTCCACACTGAAGCAGCGGAACAGTGTGAGGAGTCCTGCTCTTGAGGGTGAAGGAGTGGCCAAGACAACTTCTGATGAACTGACCACAGGCCCCATTCCCCATCCCCTTTTACCACTGAGGGGAAGGAGGGAGAGAACCTGGGCATGAAATCGAGCCCAGGAAGAAGGGAGGGGTGGGGGGAAGGTGTTTTAGGTTTTGGTTTTATTTCTCATTATGCTACTACGATTTGATTGGTGATTAATTAAATTAATTTCCCTAAGCTGAATCTGTTTTGCCTGTGATGGTAACTGGTGAGTGATCTCTCCCTGCCTTTACCTTAACCCATGAGACTTTTTTTATATTTTCTCTCCCCTGCCCAGTCGAAGAGGGGAGTGATATAGCTTTGATAAGTGCTTAGTGTCCAACTAGGGGTGAAGCCACCACGTGCTTTTTTTAATACCTCAGAGCAGAAAAAGCTGTCTGTTGCCCAAGGATGTTGCATATGATAATTGACAAACTTCTGGAAAAAGTAGGAAAAAATGCCTGTAATTCAAGGAAGTTCTTAAATTCAATTGTCTAATTTTAAGTATGTGCTGAATTCCTATGTATTTTAATGAAACATCAGCTTTTTACATAAGGCTGTTGAAGACATTTTCTGGTGCCAAATGGGAGCAAAGTATTCCTTTAAAGGGTTAATATTTGTTTACTCTGATTTTTCTTCCTTTCCTTTGCTTTTCTGCTCCCTGTTCATTTGTTTGTACTTTCAAGTGGCTTTTTATATCTCCACTTTACCTAATAAGCTTTGAAAATCATCTTCTAAAAAAATAAGAAGAAATTTGATTTTTTTTTTCAGATGGAATTGCTTTTGCTCTAGTATATTCTGGGAAATAGTCTCTGGGAAATATGCTCTTGCATGCAACACTGAAGTGTTCTACGGTATGATAATTAAAACAGCTTCAAATTTATAATTATGTAATTGATGGGTACATGAGAAATGTTCTTACTCAATGCTTCTTTTAGTCAGCATTTTTGTTTATTATGTTGGTTAATTTCTGAAGGGAAAACCAGTCTTATACATATGCACTCATTGCATGTCCCTTTTGCTGCTTTTAAGTGCTTGGTAAAAGCAGATGTGCAGACTGCCAGGTGATCTCTGTAAAATCTATAAAATCTGGATGAAAGGACTATTGAATTTTTGAAAAAAAAAAAAAAAGGCTGGAGGCAATCTAAGCTTTTACCTAAGTTAAACACAAGTCACACACAGACAGGAGTAGAACAGCTCTGTTGCAGCTTAAAACATGCTTTTTTTAGATGGCCTCTGGAAGGAAGTGAGGGAAGGCAACAGTACTAAAGGAGCAAGTAAATGCTGTTTGTTCTATGATACCCGTGTAATTGAATCTAGCCACACAATTAACTTTACATATTAAGAAATTTGTCTGGTTCTTCAAGTCCTGGGGGAATTTTGCCATTCAGATCAACAGGAAGAGAACAGGAAAGAGTAAGAAGGATTATTTCACTGTAAATTAAATTAAACTTTTGTGTGCAGGATCAGACATAGAAGTAAGAGCATACAGATAGGTATTATGCTGCATAACAGATATTTCATAATTTTCCCTAATATTTTGGCTCATAATAGAATCCTTTGCAAATATTATTTGGTTCCTATGATATACTTCTAGGGAATGAAAAGGAATTTTCTCTGCTTACAAAAAAAATTTCAGTAAAAGTGAAGCTGTAGCAATGAATTATTGAAATTTACATAAAGGTTTCAGCATTTATTTTACTATATACTATGCACTGGAATTTTTAAACAAGAAGAAAATCTATGTGTAGCTAGTAAAAAGGATGTTTTATTTATGATAAAACTGATGCAATTCAGAATTCACATAATGAATTAATCTCGTATATTTTAGACCCACAAACAAAGATTTTTAGAGAAGTCAGCTTTATGACGATAAATTATCAAATGCAGGATAAATAATGTCAGAAGCCTGCCAAGAGGAGCAGACTAAAGAGATGAGAGACTGACTTCTCATTATCAAAATGCACTGACAACAGAGCAGCAACCGTATCCACTATTTTGAATACTGAAATAATATATTAGTATTATTCTTGTGATCATTTCTTCTTAATCAAACAAACCAACAAAAAACTCCAAACAAACACACCAAAACCAAGGTCCAGCTGGTTTAGTTTCAGTAGCTGTGTACAGTAAATGAAAGCAGTTCTCTTTCCCAGCAATATAGATGACAAACAAGGTCCATGTGCATGCCAAGTTTTTCTGTGGACGATGTAGCACAAAATAGAGAAGGTTTAATCCCTAATAGCACAAAGAGTTGCATTGGCTTGAACTCAGCTACAAGAAACAGAGCAGTTACTGTGTTTTCGCACGTAGCAGTTTCATGCACGGCCAGTGAATTACTTCTGATGCATTCATATTTTGGGAATTTACAAAACCAGAGGGAAGGAAGGGATAAACATCCACAGGAAGACAAGATAAACACACTTCTTTAAATACTTATCCAACAAACAGACAAAAATAATAAGTAAATGCAATTCCTTGAACAAACCATCTATTATTTGGCAATAGTTGTTTAATCCTAGTTATTAAAAGAATTCCCAGTGTAAGAAATGTAAGCCACGAGATTTCAATTCAAATATTTTTCATAATTATTACGACATATTTTTACTATGTGTTATTTTGACTTAGTAAAAAACCTTAATAAAAGGTTTTCCAGTTTTCCTGCCTACAGATCTCCCAAACATATGGTGATGGATCCATACATAAAGATATATAGTAAATCATATTCATGATTTGTTCTGTCTACTGGATAAGTGTAGATGTTATCGAAATATTCCTTTCACCTACAGGATTTCTAGAAAGTATCGGGTATACAGAAGTTCTGAACTAAGCTGGGGGTTAAATAAGTTATTTCAAGGCCACTGAAGCAACTGGAACTGGAGTCAAAGTACCTCTGAATATTTGAACATCTAGAAAGTCTGCTTGGCTGCCACTAAAAAAAAAAAAAAAAAGGACAATAAAATTAAAAGTGTGGGGTTTAGTATGATGGAGTTGAGGTGCTGAGAAGTTCTCTGATACTTATCCCGGACCAAGGCCATCCTTTGTCTCATGTCTTCAGAACATCTAGTAGGCTTTCTCAAAAGATGTCGAATAGACCTGGTCTCTAGTCTATACTGATCTTTTGTGTCCAAAAAAGGGTAACAAAGATGGTGAAGAGTCTAGAAAACATCTTAGCAGGAGTGGCTGAGGGAGTTGGAATTGTTTTGTCTGGAGAACAGCAGGCTCAGGGGACACCTCATTGATCTGTACAACAGCCTGAAAGGAGGTGGTAGTGAGGTAGGGATTTGGCCTCTTTTGGCATGTCTCAAGTGAAAGAGTGAGAGGAAAGGGCCTTAAGTTGTACCAGGGGAGGTTCCGATTAGTTATAAGAAAAAAAAAATCACTGAATTAGTGTTTATGCACTGAAATAAGTTTCCACCATGCCCAGGGAGGTGGTGTGGAGTCACTGTCTCTCGAAGTGTTCAGGAGGGGTCTGGATGGGGCACTTGTGGATATGGCTTGGGGGTGATTGTGATGGTGCTGGACTGATGGACTAGATGATCTTGAAGGTCTTTTACAACCTTGATGTTCTGTGATTCTTAGAAAATGCTATGAGAGTCATAACTTTACTCAAAAGAAATCAATTAAATGTAACACTTTCTTCCCCTTTCTACTCTCAAAAACCTCCTTGAGAGAAAAAAATAAGTAGAAACACTACAATGAAGCTTGTAACTATGATATTCTTCCTGGTTCAGAAACTGCTGATTCTTCCTGAAGGAATTCCCTTGTCTTTTAGATTTTCTGAAACACCAGACCTTGATTTTTGGACAGTCTCCAGTCCTTCATTTTTAGTCATTCTATTGACTGGCAAAAACTACAGAGAGAAAAAAAAATACATTTGGACATAAAGGAAGATCAAGAATATAAGCCACAAAATGTCCTTTGTTCAAGCACTAATAAACACTTGAATATTTTTTCTTCACTGTCTCTTGAGTTATACATCAAACCAAAAGATGGCTATGAAAGCATAAGAAAAATTCCCTGCCTTGAGTGTTAATAATAGCTGTTGGCCAATACAGCTATAGAAAACATGGACAAAACTCTCCAAAATTCAGGGGGAAAAATATAATTTAAAGTTTATATTAATTTGAGTTTGTAATGGATATAGCAAATATATATCAGAACAGACTATTTACATACACCTGAGATACCAACATGCAAAAGTGCAAGACAAATACCAGAGCATAAGTCTCCATTACTTTGCCTCTTGTCTGATTTTCTATAACCTTGCAACCCCTTTTACTACTGCAAAATTTTTTTAAAAAAAAATAGTATCTTACAGACATGACTAAACAATAGCAATGTAGTGGAGAAGCATATTAATAATAAATATTTATTACTAGTAGTATTATTAGTATGTTATTTATTATAACAGTGAATTCCATACTGGCTGTTTGGTTGGCCTTTTTGCATACATATTAGAATGTATACCAAGGGTGTAAAGAAAGTTTGGCCCATTTTTTTTTCTAACATTTCTGCAGGTTTCAGCATATGGTGTAGCTAGTTGCATTTTTCTGCAATTCAGGGATGGAAGTTCAGTGTGTAGATGTCAAAATTATCATTGATGTTTGGCAAAGATGTGTTCCACTTTTATTAAATTTAATGTGGACTAGAATACAGTCCACCACAATTCATATTTGAGAAAATATTAATATTTTCAGACTGCTAGGCATATTTTTACTGCATATCTAACCTTTAATGTGACAATTTGTTGTTCTTAGATCATGCTTAAAAATAAAATCCTTCAAGAAACCACCACATTTTTCTTCATTGCAGACTAATAACTGATTTATTATGAGAAAGTTCCAGTTAAAGTATGAAGTTGTTCATGACATTGAAGAGAAATATTTTCCATTTTGGACTTTAATATAATTAAAAAATCTCAATAAAAACCAAACTAATTTTGAAGATAATTAGGGTATTGTTACATGTATTTTGATTAATCATTAATCAGTCTATTGAAACATGCTTAAGAGATTAACAACTTTTGAAGTCCAGTTTATTTACAGGCCAAGAATCCCACAGAGAGGATGTCTGATCTTTCATCTGTCTAAATGTCCTTTTGACAGTAATGTCTTTGCAAAATGGACATGAGTTGCTATTGTAATTGGAAATGCAAAATTATGATTTATTTATAGCAACTCTGCCTTTCAAAAGTGACAAGCAGGTGATAATTAGACCCACAGAATCAACTACATGCGTAGTTTCCACCATTATTATGTGACAATATTTCCAAAATATTGACATACACAAGGTGTTTGTTGTGCTACACGCTGCACAGAGACAGGAAAGACACCAATTTCAATTTGAAAACACTGCAGACTAAACAGAATGCAGGATACTGCAAGTGCATGCAGACTAGACAGCACAAGAGCATGCAGACTAGGGAGCACAAGGAAAGAATGAGATGGTCCCAATCACCATAAAATGCAGTGGTTTCAGCTCAACAGCTGCCAGACATGTACCAGGTTTGGAGAAATTGTAGCAAAGAAACATCTCAAAAAGGAATCATTCCTAGTGTGTGTTAAAACCCCCTAAAAAGGATCTTTTTTTAACTAGTCTCATTTATCATATCCTGCACATACGATATGGAAGTACAGTTATTTGTATATTGTAGTCAATAGTAATGATTCTCAAAAGCATTCATTGTATGTGTGTCCTTTTCAAATGGCTTTGACTGTATATCACTTTGTATGTCCATTCAAGCTTTTAAAGTTTATTAGAGAAAGTAACGCCTAGAAATTAAAGACTTGTGTCACTGCCACGTTATGAATTATTGCACTAGTCCGATTATTTAATATGGAAGGCAGATCAGTACTGAAAAGTGGCATTAAACCTAACATCTTATTAGAAAAAAATAGCAGTTTGCAATAATATAAAAACCGCTTTGGACATTGTTTCTTTATACCAGGTAACAACATGGTTAATATTTTATGCCACTCATAGAAAAGGACAGGATTTATCATGGACCATTGTTAATAGAAGTGTCCTGGAATCAAGAGACATGGCTTCAGCTTTCTGCTTCATCAAAGACTTCTGTAACTTTGGGAAGTCACTTGGGACATTTTTTAAATTCTTTAAGAATTTTAAAAGGTATTATCCAGATATGGCACAGCATGACTTTGAGAAATGTAGTACCTAATCCCTATTGAAATAATGGGTCTTAGACATTTAGGCTTCTGTCAGTTCCGCTAGGAAGTTGCCTGGATCATTAGGTACTTAAATAACCTGAACAAATCTGGCCCATAACTGACTTGCAGAAAGATTTTCTATCTGCAAGCAAGGTAATAGGTAATAGTACTCCCTTATGACATTGGTGTAAGGAAACATGCATTAAACATTATAGCACTGCTCGATATTAAAGCATGGGATGGTGTATCAACATGTAAGACAGATCATTAAAAAGTGTCATTACATAACATTAAGGGTGCAGTCGTATCTAGAAAACTACATACAGTAGCACCCAACCTGCACCAGAGATGACTCTGCAGAATTAAAGGTGCTTTAAAGACTGCGACAAAAGGGATGAGGTGCATTGAAAAAAAGGTTTGAACAGAACTTGAGAAGAGTCTCAGAAATGGAAAACCAAAACGAAACCAAACTTTCAATCAAGATCTTATGTTAAATTTTTTGGTATGCTCACTGTTCTAGATGTCCTGTACTTTGTATCAATTTACTTGCATTCACACATTAGATTAACATGGTTTAGATGTAGATATTTTCCTTTTCTCCTTTCTTTCTGATGCACTGTATATCTATCAGATATTCTGTAATAACAAAAGTATTTTTTGTTAAAAGTCAATATCTGTATGTGTTTAATTTCAAAGCCTACCTTTTGGTCTGTTTTTTTTTTTTTTTTTTTGTTTGTTTGTTTGTCCTGAGTCGGTCATCCTCTTTTCTCTATAACTACTGATCAGATCAAAAGGACACTTCAAATGTCCATTGAAACAGGTGTGAATTTAATGCATGGCACTGCTAATGACTGAAAATTTTGCATGGACTTTATGCATGGATGAAATAACAACTGTTAATAAACAGTATGATAGAAGATAATCAAAAATGCAATGCATGATTGAGTTAAAAATGTCATAAATACTCTTCCAACATGACAGAATGATCAATCGGTTCTGGATCAGCTGCCTTTACAATTTTTTCTGGAAATATTTTTCTTATTCTTTTATTTTTCTTACCAGTTCTGCTTCACATATACTGCAATTGGATTTCTCTAACACTTCATACTATTTTAGAGGTCTTTTGGACCAGGATTTCCCACAGCAGCATCTTTGTGTCATTGTTGCTTTGTTAGTATTTGAAAGTAAGGCTGTTGACCTGAAATGGAGAAACCTTCTTTTGGCATGTGAGTAAAACAATTCAGTTAGAAATGTGTAAGGTAAGGCAACTCTTATTAGGAAAGAGAGTGAATTTAAAAATCTCAGTTTCCAATAAATCACTTTGAAACAGAGAATATGACGAAGAAATACCACTAAGAAAAATGGACCCGAGTCTTAATTACCACCAAACATTTTACATCCCACTAATAGTATAAATTTATGTGACAGTTAATGTGTAGACAGAGACTGGAAAAACAAGAGCAATTACAACCCTCATAGTCAGCTCGAAAGTTTTTAAAATATACTTCAACATTCACTAACTAGAAAGGACTATCATGTTTTTTTTAATATTTAAGCAGCATTATTAAAATCCTTTAACAAAAAGTTAACTGACAGAGATTATTAGAAAACCAGTATTCTGTGAAAGATAATGTTTCCTTAGTCACATCTCAAAACAGTGACAATATTTAGCTGACACCACATGAAGTGCAGCTTTTAAACATGCTGCTCCTAGTCAGTGGTAGAGAGAACTTGTATCTTGGAATAAAAATAACCAAATCTGCTCAGGTGTCACCTTCTCCCCTGCATACTTATTTTTCTTTCCATGACTTCAAACGTAGAATATTTGGGGCTTATTCTGAATGTCAGACCATGACTATATGATCATACATTGTAATTCCTTTTTAGCAATGAAAAGGAAATATTTTGGTGTTTTATAGTTCTTAGCAATTAGTAATGATTTTATATATTTTTCACTATTCATTGCTGTGATGTCTATTTTGCTATGGACCTGAAACGCTGTGAAGTCAGTGATGGGCCCAATGAACTTTGCAATGCTAAGTAAAGTGACATTTGCTTCACTACTTGACAGTAAAAGGAACTGCATGAAATCCACAAAGTGTGGTATGAATGACAATCTTTGTGAGACACTTTGTTTTAAAGACTTGCTGTGAGATCTTTTATTTTTTTTCTAACTTTAAAATTCTTACCACACCTAGGATATTTGAAGCAAATAACAGTTTCATTAAATAACTGTTTAATTTTGATCTGTACATATTTTAGGTCCTTGCTAATCTGTCACGTAGAGATAGGAAACAATGGACAGAATTCTTCTTCAAAGAACATTTTAAATTTTTCTCAGTCCTGACACAGAAAGGTTCAGACATTTCCCTTTATAAATAATAATAACACCACCTACCTGAGATATTTTTCAGGTAGTGAACTCCAGAATATAGATCTCCTTCTGCTTTAACTTTGCTGGGTTGAATGATTTTGCACTGAGATCTACAGATGGCTCCCTGAAGCTGTGATTCCCCATTACATCTCAGCATGTCTGCAGCTCAGACATTGTCAGTAGTGAAAGCACTTGTAACTGTACATAGATTAACTTGCTTTCGTTATGTTCCTCTCAGAAAAATCACCTCCCATTCCCTTATCATTCACATGTCCTTCAAAGTCCAAATTCTTCGTACAACACAAGCACAACACAATTATTTGCATGAGCCAAAGAGACCCATGAACACTGTAGGGTAATGAAGCCTGTTCTTCTTCTTCTATGTGAGATGGGAAAGCATAGGGGCTGCTGCCTAGGGCATTATGAGCCTGAGAAATCTTCTTTAAGTTCTAGGCAAAGTGACAATGATAGGAATATTGAAGTCATTGAAGAATTTCCTATTGAGTAAGAAAGTGAAGAGTTTTGTTTTTTTTTTTTTTAATTTTGTATCACTTTTATCTTAACTTCTCTGACTAGCTTGGTATAAGCTGGTAAAACTTAATTGTAATTTATTGCCCATGTTTTTACCATTGTGTAATTCAGTGCTTATATCCAGGAAGAGAATAAAGGTGGAATGGAAAATCTCTTATGTTATGTAACAAAACACTAATAGGAGAATGCAGATAGAATGGGCAACTTCATGCAGGCAGAAGAAAACATCCTGGGAAAAAAAGAAGCATAAAGAAGACAATTTGAAAATAATATGATGTTTGTATGCAAATAAGATGCTGATGATCTTCCTTTTCTTACAGTATTTTCAAATAATTTGCCACGAGGCAATGTAAAAAGAGATAACAGCGAGCTAGTAGAGTAAGGAACCTTTAAATGTTCAAAGGAGACATTCAGTCATTTAAGGCTCACAATATAATGTGGTGTGAAATTATTGTAATACAGTGGGAAACGGCCTAGTTAACACAGAGGATGCTCCACTCTGCTTTGTGCTCTGTGGAGGAGCAGCCAGTGCTCCCTGCAGGTCTGCTTGCTCTGTAGAGGTGAAATGCTAGGCTGCCTCACCAGCATATAAACCTCCCAGCTGAGGTGACAAAACAACAGAAAGACACCTGAAAGAATTGTGTGGCAGCTATTGAAGTAACACTTACACAGAAGTAGCAACTTTTAACCCAAAGGACCACAAATTGTACAATGAACTGAAATTCAATCTGCCCTTTATCTGTTTTTACAGAGCAGCATATCTGGAGTCAGGCCAGAACATGTTGCCCTAAATGCTCACACAAGGATTGTTTGGCTCTTTTTTCCTTCCTTCTCACTCCCAACAGAGAAAGTCATGCCTTGTTTGTGAAAGCTTGTAATTATGATGAGAAAAAAATAACTCCTAGATTGCTTCTGGAATAAGAGCTAAACAACCAACCCAACCAACCAACCAACCAACCAAAAACCTACCACAAGGTTTATAATGCAAACAGTAACAAAAATTGATTTTGGTAAGGTTGCCTAAGCAGGATTGATGAACAGGTGTTGAATTGTCTTGAGGAGGAGAAGTAATATTTCAAAAGCAAAACCATGATTATTCATTTAGTTGAAGTTAATTAGCAAAGTGCAGTGCATTCTTCTTAAAGTGCAGAAACAAGCAAGAATTACTTCTATTATTTTTGCAAATATAGAAATTATTTTCTCAGATTTTTATTTTAGTCTTGGAAATCTGTAGAATGAGAGGCATTTGAATCCTCCCTTTTCCATTATCTGAAATTCAAACTTTTTTTAGGAACTGACAGAAATAAATTAAAGAAAAAAAAAAGGAAAAGGTATGCTATTACAGATGACTGAGTTCACAACCATAATTGAGTGCAAGAGGAAACAGACACACTCATAAGTTTATTTTGTAGTTGTGTAACAGCAATTCAAGAACCTGCTGCCTCTTTTCTGAAATTATGTGTTGGAATGTAGGAAGTAAATTATTTCAGCACTTGTAACTGTGTTAAGTTTCTTTACACTGTGGTATTCCCTGAAATGCAAGAATGGACATGGAGAAAGTTTCAGGAGCTGACATAGACAGTCAGCAAGCTCAGAAGGGTGGGACACTGAGCAGATGCCTAGGTCTAAGTACCCATGTTGACACAGTTGTTTGGCCGTGGTTTTAATTTTTTATATATTTCAGCATTTAATATAAGATTATTCACTCCACTGGTCCCAAGGAAAATGTTTGATTTCAGATGCAAAATCATGATATGTTAGTGAGCTCAAAATCAGAAATAACCCATATATAAATGCAAAATGAAACCTAATACAATTATGAAAGTGGAGTAATTGTCAGGAAAAAAAATCTCTTTCATGTATGAATGAATTCTTATTCTGGCAATTTTGAAAATGCTGCACAGTTATATTCTCAAACTGTACAGTAACAGATTCACACCACCAATACTGAGACATTTGTAAACTGTATACTTAAAACTCATTGAAGCTCATAGAAATCAAGCACTATCAGAACGTTTATCTGAAGAGAGGTATGTTTTTTCTCTCAGTGAAAAATTTAATTTCCAGAAACTAATTCCCAGTTGCCCTCTTAACAGCATGCATTAGTGAAACACAATGATAAAAATGAAGAAATAATTAGAAGCTTGGAAAGAAATCCTTCAAAAAAATTTGATCTCAAATATTAGATTTTTTTTGGGCTGTCTGCACTGGATTTGGACCCATGCAACTTCTCAGGGCAGATATAAAACAAACCATTTATTGCTGTTTCTTAAAGAGCAGATATGAGGTGATATTACTTGCTCTTTTTCATTTTGCTATTTATGTAACTGAAAAAAATCTTGCAATAATACCCCTTGAAACGGCATATAAATAGGATTTTATGAATAATTATTCATGATTTCCATCTGTTTAAAGTAATTAAAGCAGATGATATTTGACCCACTAACTTCAAGATTTTATTTTTGTTTTTTCTCTAGCAAAGGATAGTAGCAATTCCCTTGGAGCTAATTTCTTACACAACTATAAAGAACTGAAGACTTCAAAGTGCATTTCGAACTGCAACATATATACTGAATTTTTTTGGCAATGTAGTGGTAAATTGCACACCAAAGTACCTGAAGTTTCACAAACCAACAGATAATGGAGCTGTTTAACAGAGAAATTAACTCATTCCATTTTTCTCCTGTTCATTATCTTAAGAATGCTGCTACTTGCTTTGGAACTGTGCATATTGTATTAAACTCACATTTACCAGTTTTTTATTATTACAAGAAACTAAGCTAATGAAAATTCTGTACTGAGGAGGCTCCAAAGTAGCAGTTAATGCAGTTTTTGGCAACAGTAAGTCATAGCAATAATCAGGCCAAAAAGTTCTCAGTGTTTCTATAACATCAGAGAAATGGAGCTATCCTCAGTCTTCAAGATTGCAATCAACTCAACCATCTGCACTGCAATAACAGAGTTTTCTTAGAACCAGATTTAAATGGTTTCTCAAAGGGCTATAAACAACCTCTGCTTCTATTCAATCCAGACATGCATCAACCCTGTGAACACATAATTTGCACACAACATTATGTAAAATGATCTTGTTATTGTGCTTTTTTAAACAGATTGGACTGAGCTTAGACATAGTTTAAGTAGACATGAGTGCGTATGATTTTTTTTTCTTGAACTAAAATAATGCCAAACAGTACCAGGAGTCATAGAATTATTATGCGGGTTGCATTAACTATTTTGTATTGTTCTCTGCAAAACCCACCAAAAAAGAAAAAAAGGTTTTACTGTGAACATGTACAGAGTATGCAAAATACAGGGTGGAACAATTATGAGCAAAAATGTTGACGCTGATGTCTTTTCTTCATGGAAAGCAAAAATCTTTGGGCTTGATAGAGGACATTCTGTGGGAGGTAAATAAGGTTGGTAGAAATGCTACAGGAGAGGGTTTCTTCTAGTTTAATACATCTGTGTCATCAGGCCCCAAGAAAAGATGGAGATCGTGAACATGAGAACATCTTTTGACTCAAGACATTTCTGTGGCATCTCTTTGCTTCCTGTCTCTTTCTTATTTTGCTGAATGCTGCTACTTACAATGGGGCAGGGAGGGAGAAGCAAATACCACTTTTGATGGAACCATGAGCTGCAGCTAACAAATTATCCTTAAACTAGTCCAGTAATTACAAATGTTCAAAAACATGTTGAGCAATTGGGATTAATATTGGATTCCCTTCCCTTCCCTTCCCTTCCCTTCTAACATTGAAACAAACAACTGAAATAGTATGTACTTAGCAAAATATTGTACTCGACTACATCTGAAATGTTTCCTTTTCATCCATTTATTTCAATCTGGGACTTCACTTCACAACTGGTCCAACTGACCCATTTTTTCCCTTTGATTTTTTTCATATCTGAGGAAGTTCAAAGCTTTGCACAGCTTTGCACTTTTCTATATTCTCCTGTGTACTACAGTTGTGTGTATTTATCCTTCATCTTGAATAAGAAATCTTTATTTCAACCTTCAATAACTTGTAACTTTTCCAAAACTTACTTCGTAGATTTCTCCAGGGTCATACTCCTCATATTGGAGGAGCATTATTGTTGATCTGAAATGCTTCCATGAACTCTTAATTAAATTGCAGCAATCTTGTTAAGAAAGTAGTTTCCTTATGGTTTTTTGCATAGTGTTAAGGAACTCTTTCTACACCAATGCTGCTGTGTAATTTATCACTGAGCACTGAGTAGTCAACACACCTTCTAAAACAGTTACTTTCCACTTACCCCAGCATTTAGAAGCAGCTACCTTTTAGATTAAATAGATCTATTATTTAATAATTCTCTGAAATGCCCCTCAGAAGATTAGAAAAGGAAGTGTAGAAGGTTATTTAACACACTCTGCTTAGAGGATTTAGATAGCAGACTGTAATTATCCAAATTGGAATTCAGCCAGCAGATGAAGGCTAATAACAATCTTCTGTGAAAAATACCATGCAATCTTTCAGGACCAGACATGCCAGCAACATCTCATCTGAAACATGGCAACTGCAAGAGCCTCTAACATTTTGCTTGGAATAGTACTTTAGTTTAAATTCTAGAAACTGCTTCCAACAGAAACAGCATCATTTCTTGCAACTCCAGTAATACACTTTTAAGTCAGCTATTAAAGTACTAAACAGTCTCATCGTACCTCCAAAGTACTATGAAAAGTGCTCTGATTTAGAAAATATTTATGGTTCTTCTGCATAGCAGAGAAGGCAACATATACAGGCAGCTCTTCTCCAGTTGTTTTAGGTCTTTGGTTAAAGCTGTCAAACAGGAAAATGGAATTCTGGGTGTAGATCCATTAATAAGAAAATATAATCTTTTGAAGTTTAGTCACTGTCAACATGCAAAAATCTTTTGACAAGGCCCACCACCAAAAGCTATTAAAAATAATTTACCTCACGACAGATAGAAAGATCCTTTTACAAACTTAAAGATGTTAAAATAAAAGACACAGAGAAGGGCTTAATGATCACTTACATAGATAATGAATTAAAAGTGGGATTGCCCTAGGAGTAGTGATGGGATCAGTTTTCCTTCACATCTCCATCTTCAATAGAGTAAGGAGCATGCAGGGAAATTTGCAAAACTGGAGATGTTATTAAGATCTTTTGGGTAATCAAATGAGGCACCAATGTCAAGGTAACCCAGAATGTTCTCACAAAACCAATGGGTGTGCAAATGCATGAGCAGGCAAGTTTTGGAGATTAAGATGCATACGGGAAAATAAAACTAAATGATACCTGCATGATGCTAAACTTGGATCTCAAGCGTTTTGACCTCAGACACATCACTGAAACTTCTCTGAAATTATTGACTTCATATTCCATGGCACTGCCACAATCAGGAAGGATAAGACAAAGAGTGAAATTTATCCCCTACAGAAAACACTGATGTTCCCCTATCTTGAGCACTGCCTGGAGTTCTAATCTCCTTATGTCAAGAAAGGCAGAATGATATTAAAGAAGATACAGAGATGGGCAAATTGCCGATCTTGCAACTGAAGTAACTTCTTCATAAACAAAAATTAAAACTCCATGTGTCTTTTTGGAAAAGGTGGAAGTTCAGAAAGAAGGCATCAGAGAGGTATATTTCTCATTTTCACTCAGGATATTTTCTTTGAGCTTTTCAATCCTTGCTGTGGGAACTCTGGACAAATAGATTTCATTCTCCCAGCAAACCACAAAGGCAAAAATGCTAGAGGATATTCTGTTTCCTTGAAGGGCTACTGTCATGTGTGAAAGCTGTTCTACAGGCACAGCTGTGTGCCCTGGCTGGTGCACAGAGATTGTGTGGAGCCAGAGCAAGGCTTGTATGTCTGAGTCATCCATCCTAAGCAATCTCTGCAGAGCAAATCCTCTCTAGCTTTTCAGGTGGTAATAGCCTGGACAAACTGGGAAATGTTTTCATGGGGGGAATGAAAAAGACACTGAATAAAAGCTCTTCCAGAGAATCTTAAAGACTGTATTCTAAGCTGGCAGCTAATGGAGTTTCTACATTACAGAATTTGTAAATTAGAGTCCAGATAGTGACCTTTCTCTCATACCATCTTCTGTTTCCTCCTCCATTCAGTGCAGAAGATTTTAGCACAGGTACACAATATTAGGGTAGTGAAACAATAATTTCTGTATTTTTTGTTGGTTGTGATTTTTTTGCCATGTCAAGTCAATAAGAAATTTTTTCTGTGATATAACCTCATTATCATATTAAAAATGGTTGATTGCGTCTGTTTAGTCATACTTTACCAGAAAGGTGACTCAAAAAGTTTGAGAAACGGAGGTTACGTTAAACTTTTAAGCTGTCTTTACATTTGCACAGATAACGCTATATTTTTCTTCAAGTAATTTTTGTGTCACTGCTGTCTCCATAAGTAGATGTCTGGAAGAAAATATAGCATGGCTACAGTTCAGCATTTTCAACACAAATTTCCTTTTTTCTTCCTTTCAAGAATTTATATATTAACTGCATTGTAAAAGATTAGACAGATAAAGCAGCTTTCAGCAGAATCACAATACAGGTAATTAAGGGTCTGTCAGCATTTCCATTATGAACTCCATTTATTATTAAGGGCTTAGCATTTTTCCATCATTTCAGAAAATGTCAAGCTGAAAGCTGGCATGCAGATTTGCAGCCTGGATGCAAATTTGTTTACACAAAATATTTAAATCTGCTCAGCTGTTTTAGATTTAGAGATCAGCCAGCAACTTTAAACTCTCAGGGCTTCTCGTGTGTTTCTGCCAAATTCTAGACCAAATCAGTTTAAAAAAAAAAAAAGTGATCTGTTAATAAACTGTTGACTCATTGTCTTCTAAAATTTTGATAGTATTTACTTTAAGCTTTAAAAAGGATTTTTGATTTTTGGTCATCTTGCAACTGTCTTCCTCCTGCTCTCTTTATAATTGAATGATAGATTAGAATAGGAGTTAAAAACTGCAATAAAACCTGATATTAATCTTATAGTCTGAAACATTGTTTCTGTCCACTCACTGAACTGCCCTCATAAGACAGTGAACAGAAATAGACCAAAGCCTGTAAGGTCTTTGAGAGTGTCAATAACTTAGCAACCATCGGAGGGTACGGGCAAAAAAGAATCTGGTGGAGTTCAACTGTTACAGTTTTTCAGTTTCATCAGTTCAGTATCATGCATGGTATAAACAATTTTGTAGAGCTGTCATGTTCTAAATAAACTCCTGTGTATTGAAATGAGTATTTTGCTTTTGAGTATCAATCTGCTCTGTACTGCTAAAAGTCAATGACAAATCTCCTCCTCAGTTCAGTGGGGACAAGCTCTAAAATAATCTAATGGTAAATATTTCAGTAAGGTTATAGTTGAATGGATGACCACTTTTTCAAAAGCACACTTCTCACTTGAGAAGTAAGAAGCTTTGAATGGGAAGACTTAGAGCCACCAAGCAGTGTGAAATAGAAACACTGTTAGAAACATTAACTGAGCCATCAACAGAAATGAAATAGAAAACAAGTATTGTCAGGTAGGATAAAAAAAGACACTAAGATTGTAAAACATGGATATTCAAGTGGATAATAGGCATATTTATAATACTGATAAGAGATGAGAAAAAAGGAAAAATCAATGATGCAACTTCTAGAAAGTGCACAATCATCCAAGTGTGCCAGACGAAGAATAAGAACCTTGCCCATAACAATCTGTGAATTAAAAGCATCAAAAAAGTATGGTACAAAAGAGATGGTGCAAATTAATTTTGTGCACATGAAGAATGGAGGAAGCAGATTAGGAGAAACAATTGATCAAATAAATATATCCACATCAGTTTGGTCAGAGGATGTTTACCTGCAGGACACTGTGTACTGGATTAATAATGCAAAAAATTAAAACCTGTAAGAATGAAGAAAACACTCTTCAGAAAACACCTCAACATTACAGCACAGTTATGTTTTTAGAAGTGATGATTCAATATTCATCATATGGTGTACTATATTCTAAAACAGATTATCCATTTTCCAGATAGTTACCTCAGATTTATCCTAAATTCTAGGAGGTAATTCATGTTTTCTTAATAATTCCAGTGGTTCTGATGAGCAGATTCTCTCCTTAGATGGTATCTGTGCCACACTCTGACTCTTAGATTAGACATTTGTGTTAACTCAGCTGTCAATGGATTTCAAAGAAGTGACGAATACAGGAGGCCCCAAAGGGAGCAATTTGGAATAGTGCCTTTCACAAGTCAGATACATAGCAAACTTTCCTGATTTCATTGGAATACACAAAGTTAATGGGAACAAGTGTGTAACAGTAGCCCTACAAATCTAGCCCTGTTTTACCTTACGTGATTTTTTTTCCTTTTCTCTTTCATTTTTTTATTAATCTACAGTATTATGTAAAAACCTGACTAGTCAGTTGTGGTCATCCCAGAATGATGATATTAGCAAAGGATACATGAGTAATAATAGATCTGTAAAATTTCTCTTACTGTGTCACAGGGACAGTTTAACTGTATACATTAGAGCTTGAAAAACCAAGAAGATATATCTTGGATTTCCAAAATATATCAAGTACTCAAATTTTAACTACCTGATTCTATACTGTTTATTTATACACAAGTAAGTGTAAGAATAAGCTGCTATAAGTTTTGAACATTTTTTAATAATGTGTTTTGAAGTTTTCTTGTTTTGGGTGAATGGATATTATTTTGGTTGCCAAAAAATAATCAGGTAGACAGGCACAGTATACTGAAAAACGAAAATAAATACAACTGAAAAACAACTCTTCTAATCTTGCTTTCTTGAAGATGATATAAACCCAAAGAACTTCCTGAAAAAGTTAGTAAGTCTAATCTATGACTGTAAGGCTGGGATGATATTTCATTTCCTAGCATATTACCCTTACATGATTATTACTTTGGGCCAAAAAAGGACTTTACAAATGACACAGAAACTGAAGAGAACTTTCTATATTTTACTGCAGGCTTTATGTTTTTGGGACTTCTCCAGCGGTACTTGTGGAGTGGGAAGGGAATTTGGGAAGGGAGCCCAGAAGTGCAGAGGAGGCTGAATAAATTCGGAAAAATTACAGGACCTAGCTGATGAGCTAGATTTGAGTGTAGTAAAAATATATAGACAGAGCTTAGGAGAATGGTGTTTTTTTTATGGGTAGCTTAATTTAAAGGTAGCCGAAAATAGTGTGGAAACTCATACAGATTTCAATGGCCTGCAACTGTAGTACTAGAAAAATTTAAGAATTTTGGAGCAAATCCTTAGTAAAGTTATGGAGGTAGGCCAGCAGGAGTCAGCAATGCCACTGAACTTGTTCTACATTAAACATTGATTATGTTGCCCATTTCTATATAAGATAAATAACTTTGCGAATCATAAGTTTGTCAGGATATTTTTGAAAAGACTGTGCGTTATATGGTTGATTGGTGCAACTTTCCACCGCTGACAATGAAAATGCCAATATACTTCAATACATCATACCAATAAAAATACTCTAATCAGGTGAGCATTTTTGTAAGCAGTATATTGATGCAAAGATTTCACTTCTATTATGAATTATTAAGTACATGTGATTCTTCTCCTGTGGCCATTAAAACTGCCATGCCATGCATGGCACAAATCACTCAGCAGTGCTGGGTTAATTGTTGGACTCGATGGCCTTTGAGGTCTTCACCAACCCAACCAATTCTGCCATTCCATGCAAGAAGCAATGCCCAAGTCAGGATAAGTCATGCAATTGAAGTGTCGGCACAGACATATTCAAGGGAAATCCCAGAAGATGAGCATAGCCATGAATTAGGCACAGTTAGTTCTTGACAGAGCACCCAGTTACAGATGCTGCTACCAGCAGTGCTGGTGTGTCTGTGCTCCTGCATGCACCTGGAGATGCAAGGAGAAAGCATCTATTGCCACAAAGATCTATTACCACAAAGCCAATGGGCAGGATTATGTGAGGTGGTCAAAGACTTTCTGTTCTTTTCTTCCCTCAAGGTATTTTGACCAGGCGGGCTTTCCAAAAGTCACAATTTTGACCTTTGGTTTCCACTGTAGTTCTTGTGATTTTGACTCAGCATTTTAGATGTGTTTTAACTGTGGCAGTGGCAAAACCAAAAAACATATTAGAAAATAAATGCATTAAAAATAATGTAGAAACTTCCTGATTTTTATGCTTTGGTTTTACCAGCTAATTCTCCATTTTCAAATATAACTACATACTGGAATATATGACAACCTGATACAAGTAAAACCAAATTGCATTTATAATGAAATTTGAAGCATTCTAAACTGCAATCTATTTTCATAAGTCCTAGATCTTCCGCAGCCATTAGCAGCATTGTGCAAATTCCAAAATGTTTTAGTGGAAAACAAAAAATTAATATGAAATCTTGAAAACGGAGGCTGTAATTTGGCATATGTCCTGACAAAACCAGGACTATTCTGTGGTTCTAAGGACTGCACCTGACAATGTATTAGCACACTACCATTACACTGAATCCAGTGGACTCATCCTGAGAACTGCTGATGTAACCATCAATGAAATGTGGAAAGAGCATTTTCTGACTGTATCCAAATGTATGATTTGTTTTCCTTTAATCATAAACCATTTACTTTTGTAACCTTTAGGTTTATAATGCAATAAGAGTTTTCCAAAGACCACTCCTAATAAAAATTTCTAGTGTATATTGTGAAATACATAGCTTCAGTTATAATTAATATTTCTGAGTCAAATGAGACATATGGACAGAAAATTGTAATTCAAAACTTAGCATGAAAAACAGGCAAATCTACTCTCAGAGATCTTATTCTGGACTCTCCTTTTGCTTTCAATGGGCTCAAACAACACGCAGTTTAGAAGCTCTTTTTATATTCTGTTTCGTAACATCTATTTACCTTTGGATCAAAGCTGATACACAGAAGCAAAAACAGAACTTTTAGCACAGACTTTTAAAAGAATACTTTTAATTAAACTAAGCTTCAGTTCCCAAATAAAACTGTACAGGATTCAAGAAAGCTAACTATGGTAGACTGTGAAATTTTTGTTCTGGGTCAAATTAAATAGTGGAGGAGATGTTTTGTAATTCAAGCAGTTCCATCTTAACACCATGTTCAATGAGAATATCTGTACTTTGCATTTATGTGGCTCATTTTCACAAAGGTCTCCAAACTACACTTTCAGGTATCTGCTTTCTGGGTTTGGAAACATTTCTGTGAGGAGATAATGATCAGAGAGGGTTCATTTTAACTACCACTGAAATACAGCCACCTCTGAGATATGATATGTCAGCCTCTTCAAATGATAATAACAGTATTAAAATAAATCAGAAAATAGCACAGAAATGTTCCTTTTTTCTTTACTTGAAAGGTGATTAGAGGTTTTCAATCTACTAAAAACAGTTTTATAGAAGCTATATTTGGTAAAAAAAATATCTCCAAATCAGTATGAATGAATAAGTCAGTTAATTCTTCATGTGCTAGAATCAGTTTTTAATTACTGGTTTTAGTAACTGGTGTTTTTTCTTTTCATCAAGCTTTCCTCCTAATATGTACTCCTATCTATCACTACTATCACTCTTCTTTTGTTGGTGAAATCAGTTATGTATTATAGAACTTCCTTCTGAGATTGGGAACACACAATAAATTAAGAGGTAATAGATAACTTAAAAAGTACATAAGTTTCAAGTGGTTACCAGTTTTTTTAAGCTAACAATGCAGTCTGTTGAAATTCTTTGTAACTTAACAAGATATACAGATATAATTTCTACACAGGCAAATTATATAAGCATGTGTACACATATATGTATACACAATTCCATAAGAATTAAAGCAAACAAGTTACATGCATAAAGATATACAAGGCTAATAAGATACATAAATATGGGAACCAGACAAAATAGAATTCAAGGTCAGAAATTGTGGTTCAACATATACGTAATCCAAGTAATCAACTCAGTCATTTCTGCCTCAAGCCTCCATATTATTTCAGTTCTATGTTAAAGACAGCCTGTGTTATTTACAGGCCTTTGGGGGTAAGAATTCATCACCCTAGGAATGCTTCCATGGTCAAGTTACTTACAGTTATTTTCCTTATTTCTATGATACAATGCAAACATGATCGATGACACTATGATGCGTTTTGTAGAAGGCAAGGGAAAATGGGCAGTCCATCTCTCTATGTCTGTGCTGGCTGCATCCCATCTTGTTGTTCAACAACACAGTTCTGTGAGAGGATCAGCCCTGCTGGAATCCCTTGTTAGCCATTTTCCAATACCCCAGGGCTCACTCTTTATGAGTAACACTGTTCCTAAATCTATAAACGTACCCAACTAAGATTTCAGACCCCAGGAAGGACATGATGAATTCCCACCATTTCCTTCTTTGACATTTACAGCAGTACTCAGCATCTGTAATGCTGAAATTATGAAGCCATAGTAAATCTTACACGTTCTGTGAGAACAAAGCAGTACAACAATGAATGTAAATCTGCCCAGGAAAGGTAAACAACTGAATGTAAACAAGTACAAATGTAAATGGTGTATCTGTGTGTATACGTGTATTTTAAATAATCTTCCTTATAGTCCTATATCCTTCTCCATTTTACTTCCCAGAAGAAAAGCTGGATATTGAGAAGGAGATCTTCAACATTTTCCAATACTGCTAGGCTTTTTTTTTTTGAAGGCGAAAACTGGTACATCACATATCACCCTGTCCTATTTAGATAGATCCAAGACAATTGCCAAATATTGTCCCTTGAATTTTTTTTTTTTTTTGGTAGAGAAATTGTACCATTTTATTGAGAAGGAAACATTCTTCTGTGAAGTTGTTTGAAAAGCATGTGTCTAAAACTTGTAAGAGTTCCGGATTTTTGCAATAAATCCTAGCATGGAAATTATATAACTGAAATGATGAGGTAAAGTTTATAGCCTTGCAATAATTACTCTTATCAGATGCTCCTCTGATTTGTTACTTAAATACTGTTTCTTCAAATATCTCACACAGTAAGAGCTGTCTTAAAATTGCAGGGGTCTAAGGACAAAACAACAGCTTAGACCAAGTTGTCTGCTCTCTGACTGCTCTTTCCTGGAAATTGCTTTGGTAAGCTGATTTCCCACAAAGGCTTTGTTTTATCCTTTCAACCTTAACCAATACGGTCAGAAATACAAGCTGAATGATACGCATCAGCAAGAAGTTGAAGCTGAGATGTCACAACCCTATTGAATTAGAACTGAAGTTTCCTATTAGTGGAAAAGGAAAAAAAAAAACCCAAACTGATTTTACAGCAGATCATTAAGCCTTTCTTATTCCTAGCATTCCAATTTATCAAATTCTGTAGAATTATTATTTTATATATAATTTTATTTTAAAGATGTTTCCTTATACTGTCTCTGTCTTAGCATCATAATGATGGACTCACTTGGCCTTGTGTAGAGGTGCTAACACATTCCCCAGACTCTTACTAAAACCACCTGGAATTATAAATGCTCAATACCTCTGAAGAACAGACAGTGTCCAAGATACTTTTAAAAAAAATTAAAAAAGGAGGGGTAGAAGGTTATGTTATTCCTCATAACATTTTCTCTGAAATGTTGTTACCATCAGGCAACTTTAACCATCCCCACAGGATATTTCAAATTTCTCTGAACAAGTATGTGCTTTTCCTTCTTGTTACTAGATACATGTGCATTCAATGCTTTCAAATCTCAGTTTTTGTGGGTTGACCGTCATAACACATCAACAAGACTGGATATAATAATGCAAATTTTGTTACAAGTGTTCATACAAACCAGTGCTTTCAGCCAGATGAAGAGCATAAAGAATGGAGGCTATACATGAATGCCATGGTGGGGAAGGGGAAGGGAAAGGGGAAGGGGAAGGGGAAGGGGAAGGGAAATGGGAAGAGAAGCAGAGTGAAAGAGAACAGGCAAATGAGTGGAGCACTGGCCAGTCCATGCCTTTTCAAAAGTGATGTTTCAAAATCAGCTTGTATCTTAGGGGACCCAAAGCAGCTGTCTCCTAAACCCAAGACGTGCTAGTCACTCAGCTGGCTGTATTTCTCCAATCTTTCACTAGGCTGCTGCTAATAGTCAGGGCTGGAGATAAAGGCCACTAAGCTAGATAGCCAGTTGACCCGGCTAGACT
>VZRM01000193.1:152574-166267 GCA_013397955.1 Grantiella picta | reverse complement strand
GGCTGGCGGCAGCAATCACAGCCTCGTTATTAACCACGCACACGCGGTGCTCGGGGCTGCCATCGCCACACGGGCTCGCACACGCCCGCTCGCCCGCGCCTTCGGGCACACTCGGCGCGGCAGCGTGCGCGGCCCCCGGGGATGCGCAGGGGGATCGCTCTGCGCGGGGACATTAATTACAGGCCGGGCGCCGCGGGCGCGGGGGAGCGGCGGGCACAGCCCTGCTCNCCGGCCGGGGCGGGGGGTTGCGGGGGCGGCGCCGCCCCGGCTCGCGGGGCTCGGCAGCCGCGCTCGGGGATGCCCTCCTCCGCCAGCGCTTTCCTCCGCTGCGGGAAGCGTGCGGAGGCGGCGGGCAGGCACCGCCTGCGGTGCGGAGGCGCGCACGTGGGTGGGTGCGGAGGTGTTCCACCAGCTGTGCGGGGGTGGTGCGCTGCATTTCTGTGCGGAACGGGGTGCGCCATCGTGCCGCGCCCCGCGGAGCGGTGCGTCCGCCAGGGCTGCCGTGTGCCGCTGTGTGCGTGGGAGGTTTCTTTGGGGGCGGGAGTGCGTGTTTGGGTGCGCGTGTGGCTGTCAGTGTTGGCGCTTGCACGCGTGTGTGTGCGCGTGTGTGTGTGTGTGTGTGCATGCATGCATGCATGTGCTGCCGTATGGAAAGTGAGTGCACGTGTATGCAAGTGGTTGTGTACTTGTGTGATTCTGTGCGGGCGTGTGTGCACACGTGGTTTGTGCATCTGTGCATACATCTGTGCCTGTGGGAGAGAGTGTGCATGGATTCCTTCCAGTGCATCTGTGTGTATGTGTATTTTGTGCACGTGTATTTGTATGAAATGTGTTCTTACGCATCAGCAAGTGTGTTTCTGACGTGCTTTTGTCTTGCATGTGTGTGCGTGTGGGTTTGCTCACACAGCTGTTCATTCATACAGGTGTGTGTGGGTAAATTTTTGCATGGATGTGTGTATGGTGCATGTGTGCACGTCTACGTGTGTGTAAATGCGTGAGCTGTATAACTGCACAATCTGAAGTGCCTGTGGATATGAGAGTGTGAGCTGGGAAATTTTGTCAGCCAGTCACAAAGCATGGATCTTTGCAGGTGTGTCCCCACAGAGGTTTGTATTTCCCTGTGCTGAACAGTGTGTGTGCAGGTGTCTTATGTGCATGGAGTGCTTTTGTGCAAAGATGTATCCCGGTTAGGAAGTGTTTTGAATGTGATCTGAGGCTTTCTAGATAGATGTAGATGCATGTATAAATTTGTATGACCACATATTTTTATATCTATATGATCCATGCAATATTACCACAATGCCATAGATAATAGTATTGAAGAAATCTGTAAAGGTAATTCACTCTTCACTCCCAAAGCACAATGTAGAAGAGGAGGTTTGCATGACTATAAGTCTGCTCCCATGTGGGTATCAAAGTGAGCAGTACACGCCTTCTTTCCACCTATACTTAAAACCATAGCCTCTTTCAGTGAAGCCAACAGCATTCACAGTGTGGCTCTGTCTGTGGCTGCCTGAACTCACCTCTGTAGCTCTAAGGCTGCATGAGAAAAGAACACCTTTTTAGCTGTAAATGCTGACACTAACCAGCCCCATTGGATCCATACATGTTTGTTCACTGGGAAGAAGCAAAGGTATATATTTCACAGCCTCGTGTACTGTCTTACAGCCTCTTGCAGACGCATAAGTCTTGGAGTGTGACTGCTGTAATTGAAACTCGGTAGGCCTGTTTGCTTGCTCTGCAGCGGCACAAGAATGTGATCACACAAGTGATGTAAGCCTTGGTGTTAAGGACAGTGCCATGTTAGGGTCATCTTTCTGTCAAAATTTCAGTGGTCCCTGTTTTAGCAAAAGTGGGGTAGATGAAAATCACTCTGTCCTAAACCTGCCTATTGTATTTATTAATTCCAGTATCTCTCTCTTTACTATATATGTGTATTTACATTTATGCATGCATGAATGCATGCAACCGGAATCCATCAAGAGAAATTCAAAACTGGAGACTTATGCTTTTAGAACAGCATAGATGGCCACACCGCAAGTATTCATATTTTGGCATGTGTGTGCTTGGAGTAAAATTCAGCCTTTATTCCCCCAAGAACACTTTCCAGTTCTGAAATTCAAAATCATTTTGGGGTAAATACTTTATCGGTTCTGGAGGATAAATAGATATTGAAGACATAGACTTACTATTTCTAATTCATGTGTTGCATTGCTCAGTACTTCAATACCTAACTTATTTAGAGGGCTTACTTTAATGTCATTAGAAGTCACATCTGTTAGACATCCAGCAAGATATATGCTGCGAGTTATCTGTATTACTTCTGAAAATGAAATTTTGGCTCATCAGTTGGACGTTAAACATGGATGAAGAAATGCTTACCGTTAAAAATTGAAGCAAGGATTTTTTTGTGGTGAAATTCCTACTAATTTTCAATGATGATTAGGTTTCTAATTCCTTTAGATGCATTTTAAAAATAGCACTTCAGCTACTAAGACAAATGTTATGCACATTTGGTAGTATTAATGCTAGCGATTAACTGGAATTTCTTTGTAGTATGCCCTGCACTCCAACTCTCCAACGCTGTGATGTTGCATTTTTCTTGTGATTGGTTTGTTGTTCAATACTAGTGTCCCAAAACCTTTTGAGTGATTCTGCGTTCAAGTTGTAGATTATGCTGTATGTTTTATTATATGTCCTTCTCTTAGTTTTCCTTCCTGTCTTCCTTCTCTCTCTCCCCTCCTTCTCTCCTTCCTCCCTTCCATTTCTGCTTTCTTTCCTCCCCTTCTTCCCTTGTTTTTCTCTTTCCTTCTTGTGCTCTCTTACTCTGTTTTTCTTCCTCCATTTGTGTTTTATTTTTTCTTCCTCATTCTTTTTCTTTCTCACACTCTTTTTTCTCTTTCTCCTCTCTCCTTTCTCACTTTCGGCGTGGTCAAGCTTATTGATCATTTGGGTATCAGTCAAGGATGAAAGTGACTTGGCAAGGACCATTAAGTCAATCACAATGATTAAATACTCCCAAGAATTTTAAAATGTGCTGAAATCAGAAATGGGCAGATACTTAACTGTCTGACCTGTCAGGCACATGAATATCAGCACTGCTAGTGGAAAAGTTGTATCACAGACCTGACAGGCTGTGATGCCTTAGTTACACTATCTGTAGGCAGGCACTCTTGCTTCTGAATCTCCAGGAAATAAATACTCCAAAATAGTTCTATGGAATAACGTGTTACTATTGGTATTCACATTTTCCCCGTTCACAGTTCCCTGTTCACTTTGCCAAGGCAGATCAAATTTAAATTTGATAATTACATTACGAATTCCTCCTACGTTTGCAGCTGCATTTGTTATTCTTCATTCACTGTCATATACTTTTGTGTAAGGTAGCTGTATTTTGTTAAATAGCTCCTACATTTTGCACCCAGGTGACTTCACTTTAATTGTAGATAGACTGATTGCTTTGCTTTAAAAATGCAGTGGGGTCTTCTGTGACAAATAATAGTGTGAATAATACTGTATACAATACTTGCAAGCACAGACAGCATATGTAGGCATGTGTAGGCATGTGTAAAGCATATAGGCAGTGATATTTAAAAATGCGTATTTGACTTGGGCTACAAATCTCATTCACATGTATTGCATAATTCTTTAGAAAATCCCAACTAAATGCAGAATATTCTGTATTCCCATAACTTTGTCCATCTGGTTATAAAGCCTGGTATGATTGTTAGTCTGAACTCTGACCCAGAACTGACTGCATGTCTTGTCAGTGAGACCTACCTGTCTTGAAAACAGTAGGAGAGTGTTACAAATACACTGTAAACTTACATTTCCTCTCTTAGGCCTTTGAACATATGTTGGAGTCCTTCAGGGGAGGTCAAAACAAGGAGGACACCATTGTGCCACCCCCACTTCATCAGAGTAGAATAGTTTTACTGCATGAAACAGATAATAAATTTTGGATGGGAAAGAGTGAGTGGAGGTCATTGCACAAATATTGGGATACTACCATGTGCTGATGTTTCTGCCTTGTATTCACAGTATAGGATACAGCCATAGTATGAAGATTAAGTATAATACAACCCAAACAATGACAAGTTGCATAAAAGAAAATATAGTGATGGACACAGCTGGAGGGGAAAGTACCGTACTGACCTCCTCTTGACTACTTAAGCTTTCACAAGCAAGGTTCTAAGCTGCCTCTAGCACAAAATATCTTTGTGCAAGAAAAGTAAATAGCAGCAATATTCAAGAGTACCCAACACAGGCCTGACTTAGAAAAAAGAATATTTTTTTCAGATGCACTGTGCACAGGGAGATGGAGTTCATATGTTTCAGTATCACAATTAGCCGTGATTTTGTTAACTCACTGTGAAATATTCCTTGTATTAGGCCACATGGTAAAGCTGTTTGGAGACAAGAGACAGAGTGCAATTCTATTTTATACAACATTTCCTGATTTAGATATTGTGCCATATAACAGTTTTCAAGTGGAATCCAAGGAGTTAGTTTTGGACTACTGCTACAAGATTTTGCTCATCGTAGTGACTAAATTTATTGTATTGTGTTAGTCATGATCAGTCAAGATGATCTTGGTGTGTAGTTGTGTTTGAGATTTAGACAGCTGGCATTCTAAGCAAAAGATGTCACTATGGTAATGTTCTGCCATCTCTTGTCAGCAGAGTTTGATGATTTGGGAATCCTATAGGGTCTGTGAAAAGCAGAAGTATCTGAGTTCTTTACACGGGCAGAATGACATTTTTCAAATTATGTGCAGTGCAGCCAGCTTTGGCAGAATTGGTATTTTCATCCCTGTCTTTAGTAATGGAGTGGCAATGTTCAGATACCTATTCAAACACTAGCTGTATTACCCCTTTGGTCCAGTAACTTAGGACTTTCAGTCTGAGACCAAAAATGCCATTGTTTATTCTGCCCAGTGCAATGGGTTGTGGAGATATATATGTAAAAGAGGGTATAACAACGTGATAGCTCCCACATAAATGTGAAACAGTACAGCATTGTGCAGTGGAAGCTTTCCAAGGGACACTTGATTGGTGAAAGTTTAAAAAATACATTTTATATGATCATCGCACCAAATAATATTATTTAGTATATACTTCAAGACAGATTATTGCCTGGAGTTTTGTATACCAAGGACATAAAAAAGGTAATTTCCATAATAGGAAATTACTGCACATAGTGTCAGTAGAACAAAAGAGAAGAAAAGGTAAACATTGTAGCGAAAAAAGTGTGTTAGGAAATTGCTATGCTTTGTGACTAATGTAATAAGCAAGACGGAATTATGCAGAATTGCTTGAAATACTATCTTTCTGTCATAATAGTACTACTGCAGTATGTAGAGAAAATCAGGAAAGGGTGATGCTGAAATGGGAAGAAAAAACTTTGTGGATTGTGTAGGTGATAAAGTCATTGGGCTGGTGGGAGAATGTGAAACCATCCTTCCAAATTCCACTTTTCTGTTTGCATTGGATTGAGATACAGTTAAGGCATATTAAACACGTCAGTTCTTTACTGTAATTCAGTAATAATGAAATGCACTTTATGTACAATCATTCTTCATTCATCAAATCTGAAATGTGTTCCACTGGTGAGTGTAGATTTTCTCAGTAAACTTCTGTTTGTTAGCTGGTGGGGTAAAAAAAATCTTCATACAAAAATATTTTCTTGCATCTCAGGTTTTGCTTTAATTATTTCTGTGACTGTTTTTTCCTGTATTATCTGTTGTAAGGTTTTCTATGTTTTTTATGTACCTTGAAGTTTCAGAGAAGATAAGCATTGTAGATATAAAATTAACCATTATTCTTGATGATACTTGCAGAAGTTACAGATACAAATATTCTGGCATATGCCTGAGAAGAAAAACAAATCTAGAAGGCTTCTGGTTTTCTGTTATTCTTCATGAAGGGTTCTCCTTGGCTTGAACAGGAATTCTGTGCATTGAGCTGTACATAAACTAAGCCTGTAAAATATTGGAAACCTTGACTCTAATTTCAGACTAAAAATTACATAAATAACATTTATAAGTAATTTTTAGCTAGAAAGAAGATGGGCATTTTATCTACCTGCCATATATCCTATAATAAACACTTGACATTGCAGGCAATTGATAACCTGGTTTAGAGACATATTTCTGAACACACAATTAACATATGCTGATGGCTTTTAGGTGCCATATGCTGAGGTTATAAAGTTAAAGATAGGTTAGGAAATTTTGGTAGCCAGTGTTTATAATTATTAATCTTGAGGAAAAGACAGGCAAAAATGGAACCTAAGTATATTGATAAACAGCTAAGACATTTAATTTTGATTCATGACTGCATTATTAATTTGTCGCAGTGTTCAAGGTAGCCTAGTGAAATATTTCAGACTTTTCTTTGTATTATTTAATGTTAGACATTGATCAGAAGCTGGGGGAGGGTCAAAGAATGTGTGGAAAAGAATATTGGACTAGTTTCAAGCTATTTTGTTTCAGCTAGGTACTTGGTATGCATGAACACAGCTAGACCCTTTTGCTATCTATTTCTCTCTGTACTCCACTCTAAAATGATTTATAATGTTTGAATCCCTTCCCCTTTTTAGCCAAGTGCAGTATTACAGCAAAGAGTATATTGGTGCTGATTTTGAAAAGCATTTCACAACCAGCTCTGTCACTTGCTTCTTTCTCTATGTGGGCATCATGCCACTTGGAGAATGATGAGCTAAAAGAAATGAGTGTTGATGTGGTGATGCTATAGCTTTTTGTGCAGCTTGAAATGCAGATCTGAGCTGACCTGTGTTAAGCTGACCTATGTGATGAAAAGCTCACCTTCCCCCACACCGAGGAACACAGAGACACAACCTGAGCTCCCCAGGGATGTCCTGGGAGAGCATCAGCCCCATGTGCCAGGTGAGACACAGCACCACGAGTCCCTTGGGATCATCCTTCAGGACAACACATAGGCTGGGGGGGTCCTTGCCCTGGGGGACAGGGCTCATTATGGGATACAGGGAAAGAGTGTGCTGGGATGGTGTGAGACTTACTATGGAATGTTTAGGGGAGGAGCCAAACGTGGGCAGATAAAGGGATAAAGCTGGTTTGGCTACAAACAAATGTGCAAAAGTGGAGAGATAAGATAGAGGGGACCAGTGACCTGTTGACAGTTTGCTGGTTGGCACCCTAGTCTGCATTTTAGGTGGCGGGCTGTTGTTGTGTCCTTCCTGATTTGTTGTTGTGTCCTTCCTGTCCCTGACCCCGCCCCCCTGACCCCTTCTGACTGGATGTGAGTCGGGACCGCCTCCCATCCCTAGAGATAAAAACCCTGCAAGATGTGGAACGGGTCTCTTTGGTTCAGGCCTCAAATGGAACTTGCACCCTCCCTTGTATTCCCACCCCCCCTCCTCAGTCTCCCAGTCCCTCCCCTGTTTTCCACAATAAAAGCACCATGGAGACCTGGAATGAAACAGCTGCCTTTCTAAACCTGCGACACTTCTACAAGGACCGCGTCTGACCAGTCCCACAGCTCGTGGCCACAGTGAAACCATCCTGCGTGTTCTGGTTCTGGGGCAGCCTTCCCCCCTGCAGTGGGGGAGGGCGACCTGAAGATTCTACACTGCTGCAGTGGGCTGCATTTTTCAGTCCTATACATCTATAGTTTATGTAGTTTGATGCACTTGAATGTGCTACTTCTTACCTATTTATTGGTTTAATGAGTAGCAAAATTCATTTACATGATATGTGTACTAGTTTTAATTCTAGAACTATTCTGTAATTGCTGTTCTTTACATTAAAATATAGAATGTATAATACTACCCATTCTCATGAATGAACTATTGTTTTAAGTCCTCCAAATTCAGTTATAAAAAATGAAGTACTTCAATAAATATAAAATATAGTATTAATATACAGAGGCACTAATTTTTTACTTTCCATACTGATGGTATTTTTACTGCTTTAGGATTTCTAGTTTCCCATGAAAGTGTTAGCTACAGTTCTGAAAGAGTAATTACTTTTTTTTTACAGGCATATTGTCTATCCATATATGTGTTTATCATTATTATAGAAACAAAGAAAAATAAGACTGTAGTGTATTGTGTTACTGAATATATTACTATATGCATCTCAGTCTATTTATCTTTTTAAGAAAATTGTTTCATTTATAAGCAAGTAGTTTTTTGTCTGAAATCCTATTAGCCTCTGGCAAAAGTATTTAAAGAACCAATAAATGGCATACAAATATTTTATACTAAGTGAGAAAAAAGATTTGCACTAGAAACATTGAAGGCCTACAAGTAAAGAAAATAATGAGATCGTTAGATATTGAATATATTGAAAAATTGACAATTAACTCAGGTGACTGTAAAAGAATATTTAGTAGCTCTACAACCATTAAATGGAGAAAGTTAAATTTAATTGTAAATATTTCAGTGTTATTTCAAGACAATATGTTGGAAAAAATGTTGAATATTTGAAAGGCCACTCAAAATAACTAATTTGGTTTCATCACAGTAAAATGTTGGAGTATGCCTAGAATCAGATGGAAAATAAATAGCAAATTACAATATATACTGTAGGAACTTTATAATTTTTCAGTATCTTTAATACATAGTATAATAAAGCAAGCAGGTCGTGTAGAAGACCAACTTCCCTGAACAGATCTTCTCTCTTCTTGGAGATCAAGAAGAAAAAGAGATTGTATGATCTCCGTAAGCAAGGTTAGGCTCCACAAGGAGATTACAGAGATTAGTTCACAGACGCAAGGAGAAAACAGAAAAGGCCAAAGCTCATTTACAGTTGAAACTGGCCAGTGTTTTGTCTGAAAAAAGAAAGACATTTTGAAGTATACTAATAGCAAGAGAGGTCTAAGGGAAATGTTTGATTTTTATTTGATGGTTACTTGACAAATAGGGATGAAGCAAAGGTGGAGGCATTTAATGCTGGGACTTTTTGCCTCAGTCCTTAGTAATACTGGTAGATCATGGGCTACTTGGTCTTCTGAGTTGGAGAACCATAGCTACAGAAACAGTGACTTTCCAATGGTGGACACTGAAGTTTTAAGGGAGTAGTTGTATCAGTTGAATGTCCATAAGTGCATGAGACTGATGGGAATTGTCCAAGTACTGAAGGAGCTAGTGGGTGTTATGGAAGGACCCCTCTTGATCATCTCCCAAAAGTCTTGGAAGTTTAGACAGGTCCCTGCTGAAGGAAAACTGTCCAGTGTTACTCCAGTCTGCAAAAAGGGTGTGAGGGAAGACCCAGGGAACTACAGACATGTAAATCTAACCTCAGGTCCTGGAAACATTAGGGAGAAGATTATACTGGGTGCTGTTGAAAGGCATTCAATACACCCTTTGTGAGTTTGCTGATGATACCAAACTGGGAGGTGCCATTGACTCACATAAGGGACAAGAGGCCTTGCAGAGGGATTTACATACGTTGGAGCATTGGGCAGTCGCCAGTGGCATGAAGTTTAACAAGACCAAATGCTGGGTTCTGCACCTAGGACAGAGTAACACTGGAGACATCTAAACTGGGAGAGGAATGGTTGGAGAGCAGGCCTGCAGAGTGGAATCTCCTCAACAGGAGCCAGCAGGTTGCCCTGAGTGTACCAGAAGTGTGCCAAAGTGGTTGTGAGAGAAAAATGCATCCTGGGGTGCATCAAACAGAGCATGACTGGCTGGGCTGTGTGCACACATTGCCAGCTCATTCTCTCTTATTCAACAGCACCCCCAAGTCCTTCTCAGCAGGGCTGCTCTCAATATGTTCACCTCCAGCCTGGATTGAACTGCGGATTGCTTTGATCCACATGCAGCACCTTGTCCTTGGCCTTTTTGAACCACATGAAGTTCATGTGCGTCCACTTCCTGAGCTTGTCAAGGTCCCTCTGGATGGATCCCATCCTTCAGGAGTGCCAACAGCACCACTCAGCTTGGTGTCATCTCCAGATTTGCTGAGGATGCACTCAATCCCTTGGTGTATGCCATTGATGAAGTTCTTAAATAGCACTTGTCCTATTATAGACCCCTGAGGGACACCCCTTGTCACAGATGTCCATTGGAGCACTGATCTGTTGACCATTACCCTCTGGATGTGACCATCCAACCAATTCATCATCCACCGAGCAGTTCAACCATTAAATCCATATCTCTCTAATTACGAGAGAAGGATGTTATGGGGGACTGTGCCAAAGGCCTTACAGGAGTCCAGATAGATGACATCTGTAGTGCTTCCCTTGTACTCTGAGGCAGTCACTCCATCACTGAAGGCCACTAGTTTGGTCAGGCAGGACTTGCCCTTGGTGAAGCTGTGCTGTCTCAAATTGCCTCCTTTTTTCTTCATGTGCCTTAGCAGAGCTTCCGGAAGGATCTGTTTCATGATAGATATCATTTAACTGATATAAGCAAAATGATGCAATTTCACATTAGCAGAATATAATGGCCTTACATCCATCTCTTCCCACATCATTACATATAGAATTTAGGGGAAACAGTGAATATGGAATAGAAAAGATAGAAGAGGTGAGAAAATATTTCTTAACACAGTGAAAAAGTTGGAACTTACTAAGTTTTACTTTCTGCAATGACTGTTTAGTAAGATTTTTGTGTCATAGTTACTAGGACTAGACACATGTTTCTATTCTCTTAAGTGAATTAATCATCTAATACTTATTCATGAGTCTTTCTGAAGGGGACAAAGCATGTTTTTCTCCTTTGATCAGTGTCCATACTTTCCAGGTACTGAAAGCATCCAGTCTGACTCCCAAATCCTGGCAAGCTGTCTGCTCCTGAGAGTTTTGTACTAAGCAGAATTCCTTCCAGACATCCTTGGAATAAATGACTCATCTGTGTTTCTTAAAGAAATTGTTTAAGAACCAGGGTCTGGGAGAGAATTCTAGGCTGATAATCCTCATAGTAAAATAATTTCCCTTTGGATGAGAATCAGGTATATAAACTCTTGATGCATTTTTTTCATCATTCTATAATTGCAAATTCTGGAAACTCTGTACTCAGAGGACTGGCTGTTGTGCATCTGATTATTGAATGCCCAGGTCTCTTTGTATGTTTTGCCTAGAGCTAAGAGTTTGAGCTTAGGGTTTAAATAACTTGTCTTGGTTCCAGATACCTTATAGCCAAAACAGAGGAAATGAGAAACTGTAAATGCTGTCATCTGTATTAACTTGCCTTGAAATCAAGTATAAGGGTTCTTAAATAAGGTTACTGGCATTAATATTATGTATTGGTTAGTTCTGTGGCGACAGAACTAGATACTGCATAAACACTTCACAAAGTATGTGAGGACTGATCATCAAAGGGACAAAGATGTGTGTTGTTGCTTACAGGATGATTTGGGGAATACTCAAGAAGCATGACTTACAAAATGAGGAGAAAACCCAATATAAACAGTCTTTGGAGCAGTTGAGACCCTGCTTCCCCTTGGGAGGACCAAATAGCCTAGAAAAATTAGGCATAGTGGAAATATAAAGAAGAAAGAATATTAATGCCCTTCAGTGCTAAATTCTCGTATCAAAGTCTCTTGGGCTTAATCATCTTGATCTTAACAGCTGAGAACCAACAATGACCATAGACAACAGTGTCATCTTGAGATCCTGGGTGTTGTATACTCATAATGTAGCATATTAGTGTTAATGACTGACAGTTTTGTATACATAGGGGTGATCAGTAACAAGGAAAAACTAATTATTAGCACAAAATGTGTTGTTAATGAATAAATTTAGTAAACTTTGGCTCTAAAACTTAAAAGCGTCCTGATTTGTCAGTTTTCTAAACACTGTATAGCAATCTCTTCATTAACATACATACATATATGTTCTATATATGCACACATGTTTATAGACACATATGTGCTCAATTGCAATGGCCTAAAAGTTGACCACTGATGCACTGACCATTAGAGAAGGAGCACTGTGTTTTGTTCTTCAGCCAGCTCATCTTCTGCAGATAGTGTTTCCACTTCTGGAACTCCAGGTCTGAGAGTGCAGCCTGCTCTTGCTTTCTCATGCAGACTCTTCGTTGCTCCTGTCACCTCTTTTCCATACTCTCACTAAGGACCTGGAAATTCTTATTTGCTGGCAACATTCATTGAAGCAGCAGCTGCTCAGCTTGTGGATACTTGCTTACTCAGAAGGACACTCTTCTTGTCCCATGCTTAGTGCTGAGTTTTCTATTCTTACCAGTCTTCAGAGAATCCTAGATCCATAATTTAATAATTTCTAAAATGAAGGTTTTGTTAACAGAACCACTGAACATGACAGCTTTCATAGCATCTCACTGCACAAAGTGTTTGAAAATATGATTAAATGGACCTCTGATCTTCTACATCAGATGCTGTGTTCCTGTGAAAAAGATACAAGCCAAACAGATGAAAATAATGTTGTTTTGTATTTTTAATGGATCTGTGTAAAAGCTGTTCAAAGCAAATCAAATCAAAACTAGCATATCTAATTCAAAGGTAGTAAAAGTGAAAATGTTTAGCAAATTATGAGTTGTTGAAGTCTGTGGATTTCAGGGCCAGGGTTTCTTCTTTGCAGTTGCTGAAGCCCTCTCAGATGTGGCCTGGTAACCCAGGGGTCTCTCCATCCCACTTCCATGGCTGCTTCTGCTTTGCTGTTCCTGTTTGCAGGTTTGGCAGCTGGTGAGGCTGAGCCTGTGTCCCAGAGTCCACGTAGGATCACAGGCTCATACACACACTCACACGTGTTCAGGATTAAATTCCCTAGGGAAAGACAAACACAGTCAGGTCTCTCTAGTTGCTGGGACATTTATATGTGGACATTGTGTGACTTACAGCCCCTTCTCCATTTCCTGCTGATCCTGTGGTGGGCAGCACTGATACACAGGATAGAGAATGAGACAACACAGACAAATTAGGTAAGAAAAGGATTTAATAAATTCATGTGAAGAATATAAAAGATCTGAATAGCAGAAAAATTGAAATAAATTGTTACAGTCCTCACAAATGAGTACATAGTCTTCTGCTAACAGGTATTTTCTCCAGAAAAGGCTGAAGGTGAGATTTAGTTCCGGTGGAGGGGTTTGGTTTGTTAATGATTTCCTCTCTTGATTTGACCCCTTTTTGCCTTTGAGCAAGGAATTAATTAACTTCACTATCATTATGGGAACAGAATTGAAGAGGTTATATTAGGAATGCAGTGTAGGGTATATCTATTCTCTGTTCCCACAATAGGTCAACAGATAGTAATCATGGACTGGCTCTGTATCACTTTGTAAATTGAAGAATGATTATTTCATGCTGTTGTATCTTTCCACAATGATTTCTTGCCTTCCAATTTGGAACTGGAACAGCTTTTAGCCCCATAATTAATCCATCCAAAGCCTTATGTGTGTGATTGTGATGCTCAGTGAAAAGTAGGAAAAGCATAGCAAGAAAAATGCAGGATTTGCTGTTCGGGGCTAGAAAGGGAAAGAAGAACCAAAGACAAACATTTTCATTTAGTTTTGGATTTGGTTACAAACATTATCAGCAATATCTTTCTGAAGGTTCTACTGGTGTGAATCTAGCAATTCTGATGGTTGCTTAACAGGAAATTGGGAGGAAATGTCAAATTCAAAGGGACCATAATTCCCTTGGTGGATCTGAAGTAGATGTCAGATGCATAAATTCTAGGACCTGAGGAGTCTAATTAACAAGGGATCTTTTTACTTCCATACTTGCAAA
>VZRM01000193.1:114287-152536 GCA_013397955.1 Grantiella picta | reverse complement strand
AAGAAGAAAGGGAAAATTTTAAATGAGCATCATTTTAAGCCATTAAACACTGACATATGAAATGAGTTCATTGGGTAAATTAATTGCTTGAAATTTTACTTTATTTTAGTGTCTTTGTACACTTGCTCTAAGCATAGAAGAAACCCACTTTCCATTACTATCATAATACATCTTTTCATCAATACTAAATTCTCTTTAAACAGTTTAAAGAAAAAGAGGGAGAAAAAGAAAAGGGCTTTCACAAGGGACATAACAAAAAGTACTCTGCTTTAAAAGCCTGAAACCAGTGATGTAAACCTTAGAGTTATCTCTTCTTTTCCCAGGTGTGAGACTGATGCTCGTTAGGGAGAGTTTCCCGAATTAGCAAAATATACAAAACATTTGTATGTAATAAAAAAAATCAAATTATCCAGTACTTGCAATTCCTAAATGTGGATTTTAATAAGAGATGGCTATTATTGAGTAATTTACCTGAGCATATGTCTACGAAATAAAAGCCACAGAAACATTTATTTCCATGACAGTAGTTTCCACTCAAATATATTATGGGCACAGACTCAGATTGCAGCCAACTTTTCTGGAGTAAGTTATGATGTTCAAGAGCCTTAAAAAAGAGTGAAAATTTCACACATTTTTGTGCACCATGTCTCAGTTATGGCTAAAAATGAAAGTAAAATACCTTTTTTTTTTTTTTTTGTAAAAAATTGTCAGAAAAAATCAACAAGGTAAAATCTAAACAGAAAATTTAAAATGGACTAGTAAGTTGTACTCAAACCTTCTTTGATATCACAGAATTTCAACACTACGTGTTGCATAACTAATATCTTTTATATAAAGGATTATATTACTATTTTATACAAAGTTAGTCTTCAGTAATTAATAGGGCTAGTACTCTGGGGTTTTTAATTTTCTTTCATAATTGACAGGTTTTCAATATAAGTTGGTACTCATAAGCTTTATTTTGCCATAGCAACATGTGTTTGTCCTGTAGCATTCACATATTGAGAATATGAAAACCTACATTTTCCCTATTCTGCTATTAGTTGCTACTTAATGCAAGGTTTCAAAGAGTACAAAGAAATGTACATTCTTAAATTAAGATGGTATCATACTTATTTAGTTAAGATAGTTTACTGGATAACTAGTATAAATCAGTATGCTTCCAGCAGAGTCAAAGAAGGTAGATCCTAGCTGGCTGGTCTTTTTCATGATATATTTATTCACGTTTTTTTAAAAAAACAGTTGAAAAATGTATTCTTTAGTAAGCACTTTAAAGGACAATCAAAATAAATCATACTCTGTCATAAGTAAGGTTGGCAAAGATACAAAACTGGGAAGAGCTGTTGACTCTTTCAAAGGCAGAGAGACCTCAACAAATCAGAGGACTGAGCAAACCCAACCATGTGAAGTTTAAGTGGAAGTGCTGGATTCTGCACCTGGAAAGGAGCAACCCTGGATAGACAGACAGACTGGGAATGAGAGGCTGGAAAGCAGCGCTGAGGAAAGGGACCTGAGGGTCCTGGACAATGGCAATAAGCCAGCAGTGCCCTGGCAGCCAGGAGGGCCAAGCGTGTCCTGGGGGGCATCAGGCACAGCATCACCAGCTGGGCAAGGGAGGGGATTGTCCTGCTCTGCTCTGCTCTGCGGCAGCCTCACTTTGAATATTGTGTGCAGCTTTGGGCACCAGAATATGAAAAAGATATTGAACTATTAGAGAGAGTCCAAAGGAGGGCAACAAAGGTGTGAAGAGCCTTGAGGGGAAGCCATATGAGGAGCAGCTGAGGTCACTTGGTCTGTCAGCCTGGAGGAGATCAAGACCTCATAGGATTCTGCAGCTTTCTCACAAGGGGAAGAAGAGGAGTGAGCATTGATCTCTTATCTCTGCTGAGCAGTGATAGTACCCAAGGGAATAGCACAATGCTGTGCCTGGGAAGATTAAGGTTAGATATTAGGATAAAAAGTTCTTCACCCAGAGGGTGGTTGGGCACTGCAACAGGCTTCTCAGGGAAGTGGCCATGGCACCAAGCCTGGCAAAGTTTATGAAGCTTTCTTTCAGGCTGTGTTGACTTTTGAATCTGTGTATATCCCACCAACTTCCTAAACTCTGGACTACTGGATGCCACAAAGTTCATGTCACACTGTAATTTCTTATTGCGTTAGACATTTTTCAATTATAAAAGTTTTGTTTCACTGTGGAGTGTGATTTTTTTTTTTTACATCTCCTGTCTAACACCTCTGTCCAGTACAAAGACAGTATGTGCCAAAAAAAAGCAAGTGTTGCTGAATCTTTTTCTATATATTGAGCTCCACAGGGGACAGTGAATGTGCATTTTTCCTTCCACAACTACACAAAGACAGAACTAGAACTCAAATAAAATGGTCAAAACTGTGTTTCACCTGCTGCCTCTCTGGCTTGATGATAGGTCTGTTTCTCACTAGTTTTGTCCTCAGAGAATGTCACAGAAAACAGAATTTCAGCATGATTTATTATGGCTTGACAAAACACTGAAAAATTTATGAAGGAAATGCAAGTACAAATACAATTTGTGGTCATATAATGTTCTTACTGTAAATAATGTTAATGCTAGTAGAAATGCAATTAATTAGAAAAAGTATTCTGAACCGTTTCAGTACAATATGAGAAGAACATTCAGATGTGTTTTCAAGGGGATATTATAAACAAGCAATCAATCCCTATTGTGCTGGTTTTGCTTGTATAGAGTTAGTTTTCTTCATGGTAGCTTCTGTGGGGCTGTGTTTTGAATAAAACCAGTGGATATGCTAAAACCAGTGTTGACAATACTGGAATGTTTCAGTCCCTGCTGGAGGTATGTTGTATGTATGTCCATCTCTGATCTTGCCTCCTAGGTGGGACCTGCAATAGCATAACCTGTTCTATTCTCTTCTATGTTATTCCAACCTATCCTATTCCCTGAGCTCACTGTGAGTCCAATGATGAAAAGACTCTTAATTGTCTGAAATGCCAGAGTTTTTTCAGCTCCAAAAACACTTTCAAGAATACATATCACAAAGATTACAAGTGGAAACTTTTATTTCATTTTATTTTTCTGAATTTGTTTCAGAGTTGATGCTCACTAGCATTAACACAAGGTGATGTAGCCAAGAGCAGGCTGATTCATTCTTCAGTTTTGCTTGGAAAAATATCTCTTGCAGTCTGACAAAGGCAAGTCACAGAGCAACAAAATGGAGCAGCAACAGCAAAACAAAACCGAGCAGTCCCTCTTTCCCCAAAGAGTGGAAACTTGAAGAATGATGACTGGGGCTGACCACAGTGAGACCAAAGAGATGTGTGGTTCTCTGGGGTGTTTTTGAAAATATGACACATACTGGTGACAAGCATACTTTTTGCCTTCAAAAACTTGCTCTGCTGTGCTCCCTGACCAGTGATGCGTGAGAGTGCTGTCATGCCTGCCCCATGGTTGTACTGCATGCAGAAAGAGCTGGAAAGTGGCAGCAAGCCTGGAGCCCATCCAAGCACAGGCTGTTTTGCATGAGTAAAAACACCTGGGGAAATGGAGCCAAAGGAAGTGCAGAGTTTGCTGCTGCTACCAAAGGCTGAGATACAGCTTTTTTTTTTGTCTCAAGGATACCATGAAATCCAGGATATGGAGTAGAAAAGGAAACCTATGTATCTTGAACAATAGTTTTCTGCAGTCTAAATTCAGAAGAGCTGACCAGGACCTTCACTGTTACCTACATTTGATGACATCAGACCATGAAGGGTAGAGCCTGAGATTTGTTAAGGATGTTATTGCCCTTCAGTAGCCTGTTGGAGTTCACCTCCACATGGTCATGACCAGCAGACCCAGCCCTCCACCAGCTGGGTGAGCACCCCCTGTGTGGGTGGACTCTGAACATGCCGCCGGTGATGTTAGTTTAGTCACTTTAAAAATGGGTGTCTCCCCCAGGAAAGAAAATGACCACAGCTGACATTAGTGAGCATTGTCATTAATAGGTAATTAATTGGGAAAAATGCCAAATCAGCCCAGACACTGAAGAAGCTCCAAGAGCCGAAAAACTGTTGGTCAGTGTGATGCAGTTAATGGCACTGCTGTCTGTGAGAATGTTCTTTACTCTCTGGAAGCGTGCATAAAGGTTTCTAAATTTTAAAGTAATTCTGCAGGCATTTAGTGATGAGTAAGGTTCTTGCTGATAATAGTGACATGGCTGGCAGGATCATCACCTGACACTGAAAGACATCTGTGTCTCTGTAAGAGTCCCTGTGCGCCTGTAAGATATCTACAAAGGACTGAAGATTTTGTTTTTTATACACCCACCTGAAACCACTTGAGAATCTTGGTACGATGAAATTACTGATGATGTTTTTTTAGATACAGAGAAACTTTTTTATTTATTTTCCTTTCAATTAATAAAATGAAATAAATAAAACATATGTTTTCAAAACAGGCGCAATAAGGGGAGAAAGCAATCAAACTATGTCTATTCAGTGAAGAACCTCAATATTTTGAGGCAAACTGAGTGTGGTGAGACAGGTGCTTGTATGTGTCCAAAGAGAGATCTGATACATCAGCAGGTACAGTGACGCTAGAGACTGATTCCCTTGCCATGAGTGGCCACTATTCAGAGGGCTTTGAGAAAAAAGACAGACTTTAAGCAGTAAGGATTTCAAACAACTTGGGATTTGTGACCTAAAACATATGCTTTGAAAATGAAGTGCTAGCCAGTGTGTTTTAAGACCATGCTTTGCTCTCTGCAAAGAGCAGTACAAGGCAAATGAATTCTGGCATAGCACATCCTGAAACAATTAGTTATAGCCGTACTAATTGCATTCCTGTACTATAGGAAATGAAATCCCATATATTGCACCCCACAGTAAAGAAGAATGTTAAGATATTTGAACACAACCAAAAGAAGGTTACTAAGCTTGTGGAGGGGCCAGAAAGCGTTTCTTCTGAGAAATTACTGAGGACACTGGGTTTGCCCAGCGTGGAGAGGACCAGGCTGGAAAGGCGACCTTCTTGCTCTCTACAACTTCCTGAGGAAGGGAGGTGGAGAGAGAGACATTGAGCTCTTGCCTTTGGTACCCAGTGACAGGACACCTGGGAATGTTTCAAAGGAGCTCCAGGGGAGGTTCAGATGAAGCAGAGTTGATAATTCAGGAATGCCTTTATTACTGCTGAGCAGTGCTTACACAACACCAAGGCCTTTTCTGCTTCTCAGCTGACCCCACCAGCGAGGAGGCTGGGTGTGCACAAGAAGATGGGAGGAGACACAGCCAGGATAGCCAATCCCAGCTGATCAGAAGGGTATTCCATAACTATGGCATCATGCTCAGCACATGAAGCTGAGAGAAGAAGTAGGAAAGGTGAGATATTCAGAGTGATGTCATTTGTCCTATCAAGTCACTGTTACTCATGATGGAGCTCAGCTTTCCTCGGCTGAACGCCTGCCTGGCCATAGGAAGTGGTGAATTAAGTCCTTTCTTTCCTTGGCTTGTGTGTATGGCTTTTGCTTTACCTCTTAAACTGTCTTTGTCTTAGTCTATGAGTTTTCTCACTTTCACCCTTCCAGTTCTCTCCCCCATCCCACCATGGAGGGAGCAGCTGTGGGGCTAAGTTGCCATTTGTGGTTAAACCACAACACCTATCAATGTTTTTAGTAAGACATATTTTAACCCTTCCAGTTCTCTCGAAATTTTCACATTAAAGCGTTAGCTATAGAGATGTTTATGTTTCAGCATGTGCCTAAAAATATTGGAGTTTTACTACAATCAATATTTTTGGAACAATTTATATGCTGTAACACAACCTGATTGATCTTACATAATATGCTAAATTCACAGTTTAGGCTTGAGATGAGACCTTTTGTAGGAATGGTAGCTATGGGTAATATTGCTAATTAAGCACAAACAAATGTGTTTCAGAAAAGCATACTTCTGTGGTAGAAAGCAAAGTGAGTTCAATAGAGTTTTCTTTAAGTATATATTTAATAATACCTCTTTGTTCCTTGAACAGAAATTGGTTGATGTGTTCCTTTCAGAACTCAGAAGTAATGACTGAGAATTCAGAGAAATCTACAAGTTTTCAGAAGGCAGAGTAGTTTGTGGTTCAATTGATTTTTAATTAAAAATAAACATAGTATTACATCAGGTAATAAATGCCAGCTGAGTGTGAACTTCCGCAGTGTTTAGGGAACAACATCTAAAATACTAAAGAGGCTCCTATTCACTGGTCATTGGAATTGTATGATTGTCTTTATAAGGTTAAACTAGGGAACAATGTAATAGAATACAGACATATTTCTTGTGAGACCTAACTGTCATAAAATAAAAAAAAATATTACAGGTAAAAGGTAAAATATTACTGAGCTAAAGGCAAAATATCTGTCCTTTGCAATCGTTGAACTTTTTAGAGGGATTGAAGTTACAGCAATGATCTAATAAAATGTGTGAATTTCTTTAAGGAGATGGAGCAATGTTGAAAAACTCCTAGAGAATCTCGGAGAACCATATAATCAAATTAATCCTTTTTGTTCTTTTTTTTTTCCTGTGTGGGATGGATTCTACCTGCTGATGTTAAAGTGATTATAATAATTAGGCATTTTAGAGCTCTTTCATCATTAATACCCTGAGGGAAGAATCATCCTCACTCCTTTCCTAAAAATATCACTTACTAAACAGACTGGTGTTATTGCTAGAATGGAACCAGAATTCCGTTTTGAAGCCTTCAGAATACCGATGTGGACTTTTTAATGAGATCTAACAGCTAATTACACGAATTCATTGAAATATGCCTACAAAACTTTATGGTCTGTAATAGTAAAAGGGCTGCTTCTGCAAGCAGTTGTGTAAGTGAACCTATTAAGATTTCTGTGTATGCAAACATAAAATATGTAGCTGTAGGTATATCTGTCCCTGAGAGAAGACATTTATTCAAGATCCATTTGATCATTCATCATAAATTACAACTTATGTCCAAGGATTTTATTTATTTTATTTATTTATACCTGCTCCATTTTAGTATACTGCTACAAGAATGCCAGACATATCCTTAAAAAAAGTACATGGTAGACCATATTATAGCATGCAATCTAAAATGCAGAGCAATATCTCCTTTCTCACCACCTATTGTTATGACTTGAGTAGTTTACTTTGTCTTCATCTTTCTCATGTAAGTAAACAAATTATGTTTGTCTTGCAGAAGACAGAGTGAATTTTACTTGACTTATGAAGCTCATAAACTGAAGGCAGAGAAAAATACACAAATATTATTTAAGGTCATATGCTTAATATCTGTTACCGTTCATCTTATGGCTGTACATAAAGGCATCATCAAAATCATACAAATGTTCTTTGTCTTGAAACAGAGAGGGAAGATAAAACATTGCATAGTACAGAACAATCTTTACATTGCCTTTCCTTGTTAGAATGGACCTTGCCCATGTTATACACATGAAATGAATTAATTTCAGGTCCAAAGCTGGTAAGTAAATTGCCAGATCTGAGATAATAAGAACATTATTATGTCCAGTTATGCTTACAGTTTTTCGGATTTTATTTGAACACTAAAGTATTGTATTTCTCTTGTAAAACACCTCCTGTATCTTCAGTAACACCCTGTGACTTTTCAAATGCAGGAGATTTAGAAGATTTTTGTTGGGCAGGCAACATATGAGCTTTGAGTTGAGAAATTTCTCATGTGAATTTTTTTTTAACATAACTAGGTGCTACAAAGCTCATACTTTCATCTTTGAGAAGTGTTTAAAAAGAAGTAACATCTAAGTTCCCAAGGCCTTTAAATGCAAAGTATTTCTTCAATGAGAAATTTCATCTAGGAGCTCAAAGACTTCCTGTTGCAAAGATGATGGATTTTTGTTGCCCAACTTAAAATATGAATCACTCATCAAAATTCTGGAATATAAAGTGATCCTTTAAAATAGTTTGAAGGATTTGAATATTTTTGACATCCACTTGATTTATTTTCCTGACTCAGATAAAATGCCAACTGACTTCTTTTCTTTCTCTGGAGAGTACAAACACAGATTGACAAAGTTAGAGGAAAGAAAATATTAATTAGCATGCTGAATATGGGCAGCCCAGCCAAGTGTGCATTTTCTAGGAGTACATCTTTGATGGATCAATATGTTTTATCTGGAAATAATTCTAGATGGGTACCTAATGGAGTTATCCTGTGGGCTCATAGTACTTCAGCTGAAGCATGACAGAATACTTGTAAGGAGAGCATAGATTACATTCTTAAATGTTACCAGACATAAATCATAGATCCACTAATATGACTTTTTATCAAATTAATGGGTTTTTTATTAAGGTTTGTTTAACTGAAGTTTACCTCATAATACCTTGCATTTTTTTCAAAAGTTACTGAACAGGATTCAAATTTCATCGAAGTACTTTGAGTCTTTAGATGAAACTGAGATACATCTGATTTCTTTGCACACATTCAACATGTGAAACTAATCAACTGATTGCTTACTTTTCTTCTTGCATCTGTAATTTGTGTAGGTCAAGTGTTTGATATCAGATACAGTGAATTGTACATAAGTATATGCATACATGCATTCTAGTAAAAGGAGACATCCACTCCATAAAAAGTCAGGAGGAACATTAACTTTTCTTTCTGGAGAACCACGAAATTCCTTGAATTCAGAACTACTGAAATTCCCTGGTTTCTCTTCAACCATTATATTATCTATTTCTTTCCTGCTGAAACATGTTTAATTCAACAGCACTCTTAAAGGCACTGTGGAAATATACCTCCTTTCTCTGTTCTTGAAGGCTTGCTTAGCCAGATCTTAGAGAGTAGTTTATGGAATCAGTAGACCAACCTGCATAAAAAAAGAATATCATAAATTATTATTTGTTTAAAGGACTTTAAAACTAGCCAGTAACTTTCAATTTAAAATAAGGCCATCTAGTCCATGAGGATATGATGCCTACAGCTAATGAGTCTGATGCAACACAGTATAATTGTAGGGACAACCTTTAAATAAGTAACTTCTTTTACAGAAATCCAGGCAGCAGTACTGTAATTGGAGGTCCAGAAGCTCTAAGGATATTAAAAACTTAAGAATGGAACCAGCTACCTTTGGAGTGTCTGTTTGCTAGCAGCCTGTTTTGTGAATTTAATCAATATACAGTAGCTGTAAAAAGACTTTTAAGTATGCCTATAGTTTTGTTTTTATCAAGGTTATTAGTTCTATTTAAAAAAAAAAGTTTGTTAAGTAAAAGAGAATAAATTGTTATGCGCAGAGAAAAAAACTCACTCCTGTAGTCTGTGTTTGAGGATTATTTGCTTATATAGTCTGCTGTCACTGACTATCTTTTCTTTCTTCTTTCTGCTGAACAATTCAGATGAGCAAATTTGTACCTCATGTGCTATTGATTAATTATTCCCTGTTCATGGTTATTACTTCATCTTTGAATAGTTTGGCTAATCAATGTCATATATGTATAAGGACTATGTGAATGGCTGACTGAAGTTTTGAAGAAAGGTTATTAATTTGTGCAAATAATATAGCATACAAAAGTGCAAAAGGACTAAATGCCATGTTCCTATGCACATTAATATTAGGAAATTGTTTATTTCTTTACTACAACCACTCAACTGATAAATTTTTTAAATGTGAACACAGAAAATGATGAAATATTTGAGATTTTTTTTTGTTGTTTAGAAAATATTATCTTTGATGTTCCATTTTAATTTATTTCTGAATAACTTCTTCCAAACATAAAACTTGATATTTGTGTAGGATATATTGTTCTACTTATTCTATTTACACCTAATGATGCTTTTTATTCTCAGACATCTCTATTTTGAAGAAACCCGAAGAAAAATCTCTTCAGCAACTTTCATAACCCGTTCCTCAGAGTACCTGTAAATTGTTTTCAGTTAACAGGACTACCAATACATATTATAGTTGTTCTCTGTTTTACAAAATGATGAAATTTGTCATGTGCTAAGTATCATTTGTGTTGTAATGAGTAGTCTTGTTCAACTCAATAGGACATGTAAGTGTGTGCTCAGCTTTGTACTGAAACTAGTGTGTATCATGAATGTCAATGAAATCAATTTATTTGAATGGCATTAAGGATAGATGATTCACTACTTTCCAATTATTCAGGAACGATTTCAACCCACAGTTCCCAATTTCTGAAAAAATACATTCTTCTAATATCACATAGTTCATGCCTTACTTGTAGGTCATCAATATCTCTGTAGAATATTTAGAGGTCTGTTATCTTTAATACAAAGATATGTGTTGACAAAATTTAGGCATGCAGGTGTTTCATAAAATTGCTCAATTATGTATTTTCTCACAGTTTTTGAAAATATCACAGGATTTTATAAGGGGGAGAGCTAACATTTTTTGATTGCTTTATTCAGTGTGATGCCTGAAAAAATTAAAATTTTTAAAACACCAGCGGGGTTTTAAAACAGAGTCACAAGAGTCTTTCTCCAGTTACACTTGTCTTTACATAAGTCTCTTGACACTGGAAGGCAAGGCAGTTTTCCAAAGCACCAATTTGTTTTCAAAACTCTAGATTATCTTTTAAATAATTTTTTTTGTTTATTATAAAACAAATCATGGCTACATCCAGTATCTAAAGCATAAAATAATCTAAATTTTAAATATTCAATAGAGCCCTGAAAGCTCTCAAGTTTATAAAGTGGTGCTCTGATGTTACAGATTTCTTTATTGGTCATTGTCCAGAGCAATGGAAAAACATAACTCATATTTAGTTAAGTCTTTATCTTGAAGACACTGATGTTAGATTTCATTGTATCTCAGCAGAGCAAGAAAAACTTGTTATCTACATGTTGTACGCTTGTTCTTTTGCTCTAGGAACATAGGTTTCATGTCTCATAACATGCTTTCTTCAGTATGTGCTGGAGTACACTTTCATTAAGTAGATGAAATGAGTTGGATGTAAGTATTCATTGTATAATGGGAAAAAATTAACATGGCGTTAATGCATTCTCAAACCATTTCTATCAACCTGAGAGGAGACACACTCGTAATAAACACAGGAGATTAAGTGAGGATTAAAAAGACCTTTAACTGCCTGGAAAAGCTGGCTGTAGGAGAAAATAAGAGTTGTTTGATTACAGTCTTCAGACAAGCTGCTCTCTGAAGTCATACACGGCCTGATTATCATTAGAACCATATTTTTATGTGCTATGTGCATTTTTACTGTTTTCAGTTTACTGTAGAAACCCCTATTTTAGGCTATGGACTATGACAAAGAAATGAAGATATTCTTTCTTTCAAGTTGAAGGAATTTACCCATCCAACCTTAAATTACCTAATTTTCAAGAAGAGGAAATTGGGAGTAGAAAAGAAGAGAAAGGGGAAAGCAAGAGACAGGTAGTGTCTTGGATCCTGATGTGGTTTCAGCTGCCATAAAATCCAAGCACAATAGGGATGGAACCACACGTGTCTCAGGGCAATGGGTCTTATCTGCTCTGGCCTCCTTTGGCCACTGCCCAGCTGGGGCTTCCAGACATGGGGCCACTCTGGGGCTCACCTGGGGCTGCAGGGCTGGGTTGGGGGCGTTGCTTCCTACATGCCAGGGGTGCCAGGGACTGACAACTACTCTGGGCTGGACTAGAGGCTCCAGGGGGATGAGGTGTGGAGCAGTCTGTGTCCCACTTCCACAGAACTTGCACTGCTCGCCCCTCACACACATTTCAATTGTTTAGAGCCAGTATTCATTTTCTCCAGTCTCTCACAAATGGTGAAGCTTCCTCTTTCTGACTCTTTGGATAAAGACTGGATTTTTTTGGAAAGAGGTGATTTATTGTTATGCAATCACTGAGATCAATAAAAATTACTTTTTACAGAAGTCAAGCTGATAGTCTAAGAGCTTTATCTGGATCAATCCAGACTGAGTTACAGCCTTCCAACAAGTCAGCAGACAGATGCTATATCACTGAAATGGGCTACGTGTCATCTTAACCTTGCCAAAAGATAAGGCAAAATTTATACTCCCATGAAATTACTCTAAACTAATGCATTTTACCTGAGTAGATAGGGTGAGCTAAGTGTGCACATATGGTCTATTGTAACTCACCTCATGAACAGTGACTTGTAAAACTGCTGTAAATTGTTAACTTTTGATGCTGTGCCCCTATGTTTCCATGGACAGGAAATACTCCATACTTAAAAGCTTTTACACATCAGCCCTCCATGGGTAGTAGCATTTTTATGAGATGTGATAGATTTGTAATTTTGATTGGAATAAGTACTTTTAAAAATAGGAATACAAATCAATTTTGAGCCCCTCATTACAAGAAAAATATTGAGGGGCTCAAAGAAGTGTGCCCAAAGGAGGGCGACAAAGCTGATGAAGAGTCTGGAGCAGTCTGATGAGGTGCTGCTCACAGGGCTGGGATTGTTTAGTCTGGAGAAAAGAAGGCACAGGGGAAACCTTATCACTCTCTACAACTCCCTGAAAGGACGTTGTAGCCTGGTGGGGGTCATTCTCTTCTCCAAAAGAGCAAGCAATAAGACAAGAGAAAATGGCTTCAAGTTGTATCAGGGTATGTTTAATTTGGATATTAGGAAACATTTCTCAACTGAAAGGATTGTCAAGCATTGGAAGAGGCAGCCTAGGGAAGTGGTTGAGCCACCACCCCTGGACATGTTTAAAGACGTGTAGATGTGGTCTTCAAGGACATGGTTTAGAGGTGGACTTGGAGTACTTGTCTACATTAACAATTGGACTCAATAATATTAGAGGTCTTTTCCAACATAATTCAATGATTTTATGATTCTAAGTGCAAATGAATGTAGGTCCTTATTTAATTAGTTACAGGATCAGTTTTTGTGAAAATCATATGATTCATAGATGGTAATAATGCTATGCATTTGATAAAATAATATATACTTTCAGACCTTTGTTAAAATAATTTAAGTTTTAAATTCAGTGTCTGCTGCTTGTGAGCTTCTAGAAAATAGTCTTTCTTTTACAAGATGACCTCAAGGATAAACAAAATTAATGAAAAGGTTTGATCAGAAAGGACTTAAAATTCAAGAATACAGGGCCTACAATGAAAATATTTTCCAACAATGCAAAATGTGTAAGAGCTCAAAACTACAACCTATACCAACAATTTCTATTACTACAGACAGATGATTACAAATTCAGGTTGAACAGATGACCTGTCAGAAAATATAGATCCTATTTGCATTTAAGGTGGTTGATAATGCTGCATGAAGCTACACATTTTTTAAAAAAGAAATTAAACAGAATGTCTGTATTGTTCATTAAAAAGCATTGTCTAAAGACTGCTAAGATGTGCCTGTACATTTGTGCCTGCAAATTAAATTTGTAATGAAAAAAAAATTATTTTATCTTTATTTTTCTCAAGTTATACAATGATTCATCAAATGTTTTTCAGAAGCTGTTATTCATATACAATAACTGGCCTCTGTGTCATCCTATCTTGTTGAACAAAGTAAGTCAACAGCCTTCATACTTTCTCTCAGATGTGCTTCTTCCAAAACAAGGCTGAAACACCTACCAGTATGTCTGTGTGAGAAGCTAAAAGTAGTGACACCTGCTCTGCAGATAAACATCAGTCTTCACAGTTCTCACTACAGTATCTGCTGATGCTGTGCAATTTTATATAACCCATTTTCTTGTTTTCCATATGGCCAAGAACCTTGAATGAAAACAGGATCTTATCTGTGTATTGTCTCTACTTGAATTAATAATCTTTTGTTTGTGATAACTCAAATTATTGCTATAAAAATGATTATAATTTCACAAAACGCTGTGGTAAAAAAAAAGAAGATTCAAATGCTTCTCATCAAAGATACTCTTCATGCAAATGAAACTCTAATTAGAAGAGGAAACAATCTGTTTTAGCAGACCACCATGAGAAGAGCTGCTCAGCATTAAATATAGTTTGATAAAGACATTAGCTTGAAAAAAGATACTGGAGTAAGAGAAGTTATTGAGTATTTAATCTGGTTTGTAGAATATAATCCTAAATTATTCAGTCCATGAGATGAATTTAGGAATTGGATTTAGGACTGAATATAGCTAGAATCAGAGTAATTTTTGCTGTTGGGGCCTTAACAAAAGTAAATCTTTCATTTACTTAAAAGTATTGAAAGCTGCTTCATTGGAATGGGGAATTCATGTTAGATAGATTGTCAGAGTTTAGTCTATTTGCACACAGAATTTTATCATACAGTCTAATAAGATTGTATTGAAATGCTGAAGACTATTACACCAGGATTTCAAGAGTAACTGTCACACTGTATACAAAACAATGACTTAGATTAACTATTAATTTGCATATTTTTTAATTTTCCTTTAATATTGTTGTCTGAAGAATTAATATTTTGCTGTAGGGATTCTTAATTTATGTTTCTAATTCTAAAGATGGTTATTTTTTTCAGCTCTGTTCCTTCAGGACCCTTCAAACCCATAATTCTGAGAAGCTTGCAGGCATGCATTTATTATTAGAGTTGGTACACCCAAGTATTATAAGCAGACACTGGTATAATAACAAAATGTACTTTATCAGACAATACAAGTTTGTCAAGACAAGAGATCTCCAGAGAAGCAGACTGATTTTATATAAAATGTAATTAAGATAAATTTTTAATTTCAGAACAAAAAATGTCAAGATCATGAAACAGTGAAGCTGAAGAAAACCTTGAAATAACTGAGAACATGCAGATCAAGTCTTCCCATTATTTTGTCTTCTCACATTAAAGGAATCTTATTCATGAAATACCAGCTGTTTGCTTTGACCCTTTGGATACTGGTTTGTCTTGCTTTTCTCAGTCTTTTTTCCTGATCAGTAGAATGTAATCACTAGAGGAAGGAGAGGAACCCATAGCTCACTGGTTAAAACATGTAGCTGGATTATGGAATTTAGGTATATTCTATTTGACTAAATGGGCAAAGCAAGTATTTGAAACTGTGACAGCTATTTCCTACTCTAGTTTGAGAGGTTGCTTATTCTAAACAGGCAAATCAGGGGTGTGAATGAAATCATAGTTACAAACTGACTGCAGCTTTATGGGATAGTGCTGATTCAGAAGGACAGCCAGTTCAAATAGGAACAGAACTAAATGATCTTGATGTCACCAAGAAACCACCTCAAAAATGCAAAAGCAGAATCAAAAGCCTCCACCAAAAGTGCTATAAGTTTGGGATGTTCACTTAATTTTCATATCTGGAATAGAAGAAAATTAAATTCATGGCTTGAAGCACAAAAGAAATTCAAGGAGTAAAAGAAATAATATAATGTATTGTGCACATTGCAGTTATGTGAAAAAACTCAGATATATGATGAATATATATCGTATATAATTTATGGAGTGCATGGTATAGTATGGAAAAGTTTGTTTAAATCTCAAATTGCGAGAAGACTACTGGAATGTAAGCGTTTTACTCATTGAAATACACCTGCATACTACAGCTTCTTTAACTGATAATTATAATGAAAAAATGTTATCTAACCTCTAATATAACATTTCTCTATACAAAATATACATTCAATAAACGTACCCATGTATGCCTAAATAAATTGTTAAATTTATAGGGAATTCTGCAAAAAAAAGTCCAAGCAGCCAACCAACACTACCAAAAAATCCCTAAACCCCACAAAAGCTAAAATCCAAATTAAAGACATAATGTCTATAGAATTTTTATTTGTAATCAGATATATTATCATTACAGTCAAGAAAAACAAAAGGGCTTAAACAATATGATCAATATTTAAAAAAAATGTGTAAAGCAGGGAAATTTGTGAATTTGGGACAAATCCAATGAACAATGTCATCTGGAAAAATATCCTGTAATGGGAAACTTTTAATTTGCCCTTGATCATGCTATTCTATCTGTTTTTATACTTCCCAACAAGGATTTCTTACTCTGTCACCCAGCAAGGTGGGTGTGGAGGTGGGAGGGACTGAGAGCCTGAACTCTATGTCAGATTGTTTATGAACTTCACATTTAAAGTTAATTGGATGAAATGCATGATTACCCTTGGGAGCGTTGGTCAGAAAAAAAGAAAAATCTTAAATCTCAGAAGAGCCCTTGTCGTACGGAAGCATTGAGGCTTCTTTTTGATTATTGTCTGTATTACTTTCCTAGTAGTGGATTTGATTACTAAAAGTATCTACTTTTTATGAGGAAGGTGAAGTGCTCAGCCCCAGGCCCTGCAGTTTGTAAATTCAGACAATTTCTCAGAAAGTAGAGCTATGGGTTTAAGACTTCTCAGGGCAGGCAAGACTTAATGTCTCAATTCCATTACTTTAAATACTTTAGGTGCTATTACTACAAGACTGCTCTGTGAAAGAATTGTTATGTTTGTTCCACTGATCCTGTTTGATCAGAAAATTACTTGACATCTACTCTTTAATGAGTATTTTGATGTGGCTCACCTTTTCTGTTGCCTAGTTCTGTTAGTTGATACAGCATTTGGAAATGCAGGTAGAGTTCTTTTTGGGGAAGCTGTGGAAGGAGTCTGTCTGCCTCATTAGGAGATCCTGCTGGAGCCAGGAAACCACTTTCATGTGGTAGGTCGCCTGCATCTGGCCCCATGTTGCTTTTAAGTTCATGGTCAGAACCTTAGCTGATAAAAAGCTGATGTAAGCTTGGATGATGTCAGGCCTGAGCCTTTAATATTCATTGGTAACACCTTGAATCCTTTTAGTGGTATCTTGTTTTCATTAACTTTCTTTTCTGGTGACACATCAATTCCAGTATTTGGACCTACAGTTGGCTTTTTATATTGATTTTTAGAATTTATTTAGAAAAGGCTGTGAAGTTCTTCCGAGTAGATATGAAATGATTTATCACTACAAAGAACTATATGTCTCTTCAGTAGAATTGAAAAGAAGAACTCAGCTCCTGCTGTTAGTTAGGAGCTCTTCTGTATATTGAGCTACACTTAAAAAGTTCAGGAATTACTAGAATTTATTTAGGTATATTTTATCCTTTTAATATATAGATTGGAATAAATCTACACATTTTCTTTAGGCTGTGGAGAATCCGTGTGCTTCATACGACTAAGGAATAACTGGTCACCTTGCCATTTACTTATTTCAGTTCACTTATCTTGATTCCACCTCTTTTGGAGAGAGGCAAGGAATATACTTTATCCCAAGCATTGGTCTAAGATACCTTACACACTTGGGGATTAAAGAATTAAAGTCCCGATCTAATTTTAGTTGTGACTGGCTCTTACTTTAACAAGTAGATCTTTTATCTAAACCAATGATAAATAGGCAAATCAATGTTAAGTTTTCCTAAAGTGGCAAAGGTGACAATTTGGCACTTGGTGATAACCCATGTGATGACAGCAAAGTCAGAATGAAAAATGATGCCCTCTTCTTGCCTGACTTTTGTAGTGGTATTTGACATAGTGCTGGGGTTTATTGCACTAACATAAGTCTCTTTCAGTATCAGAACTACTGAAGACTCTTTACTGTTTTTTCATCTCACCCCCATGGTACACCTATCCCTTGCACCTTTTGTCCCTTTTATCCTATTTCTCCTTATCAATCACTTTTACTAATCCATCTCTCCTGTGTCTTTTCACTTTATCCAATTAACTTCTGTAAATAAGGTTATTGCCATTACAAATCGGGGGCCACAGGTTTTGGGGACTCAGGATTTGTTTGTGCTTGTCTTCTTTTAGATATATTAGCAGTTGCCTAATTATCAGGCAACTGAAAATTTTTGCTTTAGCTTGTAGTGAGATTAAGTAGTTATTCTGTGCAGATTAAATTGTCTCTGAATAAAAAGTAGTACGGATGAGTAGACACAAAATGATACCAGAGGCTATTTCCTAGTACTGAAATCTTATTATGGGTAAACACTTCAGATATGCAGCCAAAAAATTACTGTTCATACAGCTGAAACATTAACAGTCTAATCAAAGATTATTTATTATTTTATTTTATTTATTATCAGATTCAGTTATTGCAGAGTAAGAAAATAGTGATGCCATTATAAAAAATAATACTTTTAGAATACGCTGAAAGTTATTATACACTCATCCTAGTACCCAACCCTTTTTTTCTGAGTTATAACCATCTTTTCACTCTTTCTCTGTATCCTGAGGTAAATGGCATCAATCTGAAGTGGGGTATTGCAAGTCATCAGCATCCTAAGTCCTTTCATATGGAGGAGTATGGCATTAATTATGATTGTTTCTTCCTCCTTCTCTCTCCTGAATTTACTTAGGGCTATTTTTATACCTTTGTTAAACCCACTTTGCAGTTTGATCTTTTTTCTGTGGTCTGTTACCATTTCATACATATGGTACATTTTATATGTATAGTTTAGTTTTTTTTGTCCTCTTTACAAACAAGCCCCAAAACCAGTATGTCTGCAGTTATCTGAATTTGTAGCCCTGGGGTCTGGAGCCTGTGTTCTGTCTGTTTGCCACCCCATGCTTGTACTTCTGTATAAAAACTGCAGCTACACAAATTTGGCTCAGCCCCAGTCATTGGAAAAGTTTCTGTAACAGACAAATCAAATAAAAATGAAGTTTCAGGCAGGTTGAAGCAAATTCAGACAAAGGAAACTTTGCAAGCATCATTCTGGAGGCCCCAACTAAGTCATTGCAGGGACTGTTACTAACAATGTCTACCATATATTTATTGGGCTACAGAGCTAAAAAGTCCTAGTTTGCAAACAGAAATCCCAAATCACACCTGGTATTGTTCAAGATAAAATCGGTTTTAAAGTTAACAAGGGGCATGGAAAGCCTGAAGAATAAGAAATCACTGAACAAAAGGACACAGACAACCAAGAGTACCCCAAGAGCCAAGCTGCTGGAAGATGCCTTTACATTCTGATGACTTGCTGTGATGCTCAATTGTATTTTTATATCTTCCATATTTTGATTAGACTGTTAAATTAATTTTAATTGACTAAGTTCTTGGATTCTCAAATAAAATGTGTTCTTTTCATGCCCATGATAAGATTTATAATGCAACACTCATTTTTTTAAAAAAAGGAAAATAAAGCATTGATCAATTGTTTGACTAGAACTTTTAAGTGATTATTCTGGGGTTTTTTCAGTGGTTAATACCCAAGAAGATTTATCAGTGTCTTTATAAAATCTACAAAAATGAGAAAGATTTAGTCCTAATTTGCTACTTTCCAATGAAGAAATTAGTACTCATTAGCCGTTGGGATCTAGTTTTATATGCTTTGAATTCAAACATCTAATCTCCACATTCCACTTTATATTTTTACTCTGACTTGTTCTAAAACTGAATTACATTATTTGTATCGCATTGCATTGTATTGTGAAAGCTGTGAAACTCATAAATGACACCATTTTACAGCATTCTTATCAGCTGACTTTGTCATATTTGACTTTGTAAGCAGGAACATTATCAGAAAATTAGTTGGGAAAAGTCTCAACTAATACTACAAAAGTCCTAACAGTATCCTCCCAAAAGTTGAGTTGGCTCCTCAGATGAGACCTGGGGAATGGATAATATAGAGAAAACAACACAGATTAAAAATTTTCATAGTGGCACCAAAGTCAAAATCTGGTCTCGTTTAATGCCTTTCTTTTTTTTTTCCCGTGTGTTTGTGGACTCTTTTAACCTGTCCTTGAAATTTAAATTCACTCTGTGAGATATTTGAAACCTCCTGATATTTGTATACCTCCTAGTTCTGTTGTTTATTCTGTAAGGACACTTATGAGCAGTATGATTAATGCAGTGAAAAGTATTTAGTATATTTTAAATGAATACTAATTAATTAATGAATTAATTACATGTCCAGTTAGGCATTTAAGTAAGGAGTAAATCCAAGCTTTTCAAGAGTCTGTTTCTTTTACAGATGAAGAAAGAAGTAATTATTACATGAAGGAAATCAGAGAACCCTAAGGACTAGGACTAAAATATGGTAGCTGTGAAGACTCCAAAAGGTCACACATACTAAAATCAGAAAAGAATTTCAACATCATGCAAAGACAAACCTATAAAAAATTTATGTAACCAGGGAGCTTTACTAGGACCAGGATAAATTATGTCTGCCCAGGATTTTATTTTCTGAATTATTTATTGGGGAGGGGGGGGGTGGAGTTGTTGCTTGTTGTGTATTCTTTTTTAGTGTTTTTTTCCTCTGTTCAGATTTCATGCTGAGTGCCAGATAGACAGCTCTCAAATACCATGTTTGCTTATCTTCAAAGAGGTTACAAAATGTACAACAGTCTGAATGCTGATTAAGGTGGTCTGTCTGGATGTCTGAGTTTAGCTATGACTCGTCTACAATGGCCTGGCATTCAAAACTTGGATTTTGAATAATTATTGTTTTTACAAGAGAAAAAAAAAGAGAAAAGGAACTGGACTAAGTCTTGCTGATACAATTATCTGCAGCTATTGCTGATGCATTTTATAATTCATGTTGAGTGTAAAACATACAAACTTTCCCTCTTGCCTTTTGGAAATACTCCTTTATTTCTTTGAACCTTGCTCCTAGAATGCTTTCTATGTTCTGCAGTGTTTTTATTCTGATATCAAAATCTCCAGACTATCTTATCCCTCATTCCTATCTCTTGACTCCTTTATGTTTCTTTTCTTTTTATCTGCAGGGATTTTATAGTTTTTGATGATGGCAATAAGACAGGTTATTTGATGTTTAGTGTGTTTGGTTTTGAGATTGCATTTTCAAATATGCTTTTCAATGGTTATTCAATGCTAAAGGAAACCAAATGAAATTAATTTTGTAGCTTATATTTATTTTCACTATAGTAAAATTCCACCAAGTGAAATTCTTTTAAAACATCTACATTCTCATGTCTACTTTTGTTGAAGTGTTTTCTTCTTTTTGATGGGTGTTTTGTAACTTAAACAGTTTATTTTTTCTTTATTTCACTTTACTCCGTACAGCAGCACTTCTTTCCTTTTATTTTTTCTTTTTTTTCTTTACTCTTTCTTTCTTCTGAATTCTTCTTTTCCATTTTTGAGTGAACAGGTTTTTTATGTGTTTCACAAAGCATGTGAGGAAATATTGAGGAAATATTGAGGAATATTTATGGGGGAATTCCTCAAGCAGCCAATGAAACCTATACAATCAGTAATGGAACAAAATACTATGATTATTATTGAAAAGAATGAAAAAAACACATAATTCTTTCTTTAAAATGAAAATACTAGTCTTTATGCATAGGTCGATAAGCAAAAAAAGCTCTGGTGGAATTTCTGTTTTTCTGGTACAGTGCTGAATTAAAAAAAAAATTATCATTTTAGACAACCAGATGAAAGTTTGCCTTTTAATTTATAAAGTCTTACCTAATAGAAATGTAGCATTTGGGATACCAAATTTCAAAGTCTTATTTATCATAGCTGTCTTTTCTGACAGGCAATTAAACATTTCTCTCTTTATCTCTCTGCTGGTTTGGCTGGGATAGAGTTAATTTTCTTCACAGTAGCTGGTATGGGGCTGTGTTTTGGATTTGTGTTGAAAACAGTGTTGATAACACAGGGAATCTTTCATTATTGCTGAGCAGTGTTTATACAGCACCAAGGCCTTTTCTGCTCCTCAGCCACCAGCGAGGGAGCTGGGGATGCACAAGAGGATGGGAGGAGACACAGCTGGAATAGCTGCTCTCTGCTGGACCAAGAGATATTCCAGACCATATGGTGTCATGCTCAGCACATAAAGCTGGGCAATAAGGACGAAGGGGGGGATAGAGTGATGGTGTTTGTCTTTCAAGTCACCATTGCTCATTTCTGTATGCATGATTCTATTAAATATAGTGTGTAGAATCATGTATTTGTGGATAAAAAAGGATAGAAAGGAAGATCGTTGTAATTTTCTGTATAATTAATTTTCTCTGTTTGTCAGATAAAGATGATTTCTTCTCACTCAAGTTCAAAGTGTATCTTGCATTTTTGTTTTTGTATCTTGTATTTTTGTTTTTAAGACTTAAATAACTTTCTAAAACAAAATACTAGCATTTTCCTCAATAATTCAATAGTCTTAGGATGTAAAAATCACTGCTGGGCTGTGTAATTAATTACTTCTGACATACCTAAGTAGCAAAACAAAAACGTCAGGCCCTATGTTGCAGTATTGTTCTCTTTTGCATATGATCAAGAAGATGAATACTGAACCAAAATCCATCTTACTGATTTATTCTGTTGTTCTACTTAGAAATCTAAGGAAGTATCTTTTCTAATTTTGAATCTCTGAAACTCTTCACACAGAAATGAACTTCATTCATTAAAAAAAAGTAATTAACATAGAGACATAAGCATAAATTCAGTAAAGAAAAACTCACACTGGTGATAAAATTGTGATCAGAAATACAGTGTTTAGGTTTTAAGATTTAAGCAATCAGTTTGTATATTGACAGCAATAACTTCCAGCAGTTTTGATCAACAAAAAATACTAAATAAATAATAAAGTAAATAATCTTAGCACTGCAGGAAAATTGTGTTCACTTTAGAAAAGTACAATCAATCATTGTATTGTAGCTCAACAGAAGCTTTCTGTCTTCTATTCCCAGCCCAGCATGATTTTCTGGTGTTAAACACTAAGGAAATCTTTACTGAAAATGGCACTGCTTCTTAACCAATTCACATAGTCTTTGATATTAAATTTGTATACATCAATAAGAATAAATTTATCAATAAATTCTAACAGATCATCCATCTTTAAAAGCAAAGAAAGAAATGTTAAAAAACAAAGAAAAAATGATATGATGAGTCATTTGGGTAAAGCAGCTAATTTTATTAGTTCCATAATTTTACTGCAGTATATTCAAACAGAAACACTTTAAAGATCAGAAAGGGTATCTGTCTTCAGTGGTATGATAATAATAATTTTCTATTTCATCCCTTGCTACCCATAAACAAACTAAAATATCTCTTAAAGTCACTTGGAATTCTATTTGAAAGTCTTTCTAAGGAAGTTTATTCATGGTTGTTAAAAACATATTGTTTCCTTTTCTGATGCTGTGTCCTGATTTCCCTGGCTACCACTGATAAGAATGTGTTTCACTTCAGCTGTCAATTTTTCTATGGTGCTTTAGAGACAGAAAGGTCTCCTCTATTAATCTTTGTTTTTTGATTTTTTGTGTCTTTTCATATCTTCTCTGAGTTAATTTCTGAGCACTAAATCATAACTTTTTTCCTGAACACAATGAGTTTTGCTTTTGCTAACATTTTGCTGCTTTTATGAGTGTTCATCCAGAATAAGGCCTAGACCTGTAAATAGAGAGAACCTGCACTGAATTTGGAGTAATTTGCCTCTGGCTCTGTAGCAAACTACCTGAGAAATGAGGAGTCTGCAGGTGATAAAAGGGAAATAAGTGAATTACATATGACTATGCTTTGCATCCCCTAATGAAGAACTGATTGAGAGATCATATGAGTGAAGAATTAAGTAGGAGCACTGCTGAGAGGTATTCATGAGACACTAAAGGCAATACACACTACAAGACTAGAAAATATCAAACTCCCCTCCCTTCTGCCTGTCCTGGAGGATTCCTTTGCTGAAGAGTCAGCTTCCTCTAGCTCACATGCAAGGTTTCAGTGGAATCCTAGAATTTCTTTAATTGACTCATGCCTCTGTGATCTGGAAGGATTTGGGTTTTCTGCCTCCTTCAAACCTGTTTTTCATCTCTGTGGTTTAGCTCACTTCTTGCTGTATTCTGTAAGAGTGCTGTCCTCAAGAGGAGCTGGATCATACTCAAGTTAGAGAATCAGCCTCATTGTTGTGCTCCTGTACAAAGAGAAACTATGAGTGATCTCTTATAAACTCAACTGTCCCTTGCATCTGTTGCTTGGAAAAAGAAAGGAAATAAATTGTACTAATAAATTGAATGTAGCAGTTTAATTTGTTCTGTTGGTAATACTTCTGTGAGGAAGATGTAACTTATCTGTACATCAGAAGCGGACTCTTTTCTTAATACCCTCAAACAATAAAGATTTAAAAATTCCTTTCAATTTTCAAAGTAAAGCAGTTCTAAATTGAAACAAAACAAAAGAAATATAAGGAAATGTGCAACAGGGTTTGCTAACACATATGTGTACGTGTTGTATCATTGTCCCCAAACTCATCAGCTCAGGCTTTAAATGGTAAGTACATTTGATCCTGGCCCACAGGTATGGACTTTGCAAGTGATCTAAAAATCCATGCTATTTAATAATGGTACCTGAGTATTGTGTGTCTTGGGATGGTAGAAATGTGCCAGAAAAACTAACATTTTTCAAAATCTTATTGAAGAGCCTATAAAATTCAGTGTAATCTATCCTATCAATGTTTTGGAACATTTTTGTAATTCCCATGTTCCCCTACTTCAACCTATTCAAAGGCATGTATTCTCCTCAATTACAACTTGAACTGTAATTTAGCTTTTTTCTGTCATTTTAGTAAAAGAAAGGACAATGCTCTCTGTCATCTAATCTAACAATTTCCATGTTTGTACAGGTGCTGAAGGTCTGGTGCAATGAGATTGGTTGCGTAATAAGACACATGAACAGGTTTCAAAGCTGGTCATAAGACCTTTGTTTTTCTTTTCATGTCCTCTTTCTTCTGTATTCATCAGATCAGCACATTTAACTGTGAAAGCCCATCTACTTCTTGAGTCATCTGCTGTGATAGATAACCCAATCATATAAGTTATTTCACCAACAAATTGAAGTTTATTATTAAATTGAAGTTTATCATTAAAGTAATTTTTACATCCCCTTCATCCTTTCTTGTTTCTTTCTGATTTATATCCTTTCACTACATCATTGTCACTGAGATACTGCTAAAATATTTTCCCTAATATTAATTTCTAGGGTAAATAATAATCGTAATAATAAATTTATTTAAAAGCAATAATTTGTTGATAATAAATTTCTAATAATATTTTCCTCCTACCAACATTTTTCATTTATTCCTAGTGTTTATTTCCAAGATTATTACAGTCCTTCATCTTCTTTCTTCTTTGCCCTTTTTTGCTTGTGAAATTGTTTTTTTCACCCTTCTCACCCTCCTTCTCCTAGTGGCTCTGATGCATATAAGATTCATTTCTCAAGATCACATGAATCTGATTAATAACTGATCAGGGCTTCAGGAAACACAATTCAGATTAAACCAACAGGAATTTACCTCTAACAATAGTGCATTCACCATAAATTGTCAACAATATCCAGCAGAGTTAAGTCTGAATAGGCCAGCCAAAGGGTGGGGCCAGGATTTTTTTATTTTTTTGTAGCTTGTGAGAGGAACAAGGAATCATTTAAAAAGTTATGTTCTCCTTGTTATCCTTTATGGGATAAAATTATACAAACAGTGAATCAATTGTATGAGGCAGCAGAGAAAAGCTAAGAATTTGGTTATGGAAAATGCTTTGAAATCTTCTACCAAGCCCTTATTAAAACACCAGTAACTGCAAGAGATAAGCATTCAGTACTTCCTCTCAGTGTTAGCTCAATAAATGTTAGTCATCTGTTTAAATTCATCTGTCCTCTGTCCACGGAGGCAAAATAATCTAAAGCATTAGAAAAATGTGAAATGTTTCAATTTTCTATGATAAAAACTTCTGAATTTGTTAAGATTCTACCATCTTAACAATTCTCATCCTTAAAAAGTCTCATTCAGAGTAAACACTATCTTGTCTCCTTTTTCCTGTGATTCTGGAGTCCTCTTCAAGCGTACCCTTCATTTAAATGGAGCATGATAAGATGATGCATTATTTGAAATAAGTAGATAGATGTCTTGTCCTTCTTGAGGACTACTAGTGCTACTTCCTTTTAATACTAATGTATAGTATTTCAAGTACTGCTGAGTCAGTAAAGTGAATGACTCACTGACTTTTTCACGTTATCTTTTAATTTTGTTTTCTTTAGATGTATCTACTTGAATGTGTTTAGTAAATGAAAACCAAACAACGCCCTGAGATTCAGAGTAATTTATATGTCAGAAATGTCAGATGACTGAACTGTTTCTGAACAAAGGGAAGAGAAACCAGTGCCATAATCCTTAATACACCTATGTGGCACTTACTGGCACCAACTTGAATGGCACTTCAGTATGAAAGGTTGAATTAATAGCTACTGCTTAGCCCAAGTAAAGCTTATAGTATAGACTCCTCCGTTAGAAGATTGAAATATCAAGGGAAGTAAACAATCAACTGGCTGCCACAAAGGACTGAACCTTTTACAGTCAGGATATAGTTTGACATAGATTCTTTACCTAGTTCCATTGCTGCCATTTACAGCTGCCCTGCCTCAGTTGTTTCTACTGATGCTATTATCTGTGGGGAAGGATTAGGGAAAAAAATAGATTTTGTTTCACTTTTTTCTTTCTCTCCAAATTATTTTTATGCAGATCAGTTACTTCACCTGTCATTTCTGGAGCGCTCCAAAATTCCGACCAACACAGCTGGTGCCACAAAGGGAAGATCATGTAGAGGATTTAGAGGCTCCTTGCCTTCAAACACACCTCTCTAACACACTAGATGTATAATGTGGATGTACCCATTCATACCTATGGATTTTGTGTTGGGTCATTATTTTATCAGAATAAAATGGTTTTTGGTTTCTGCTTGCTTTTGTCCTCATGCTGGGAAAACCCTGGCATTTTCAGAAAAGCGTTTTCCTCATGAAGGGATCAATAATGGGTCCAACATTGTCCAAAGTCCTCGTAAATGATCTGGATTACAGGATGGAATGCCTCCTCAAAAAGCCTGCAGACAGCATCAGATTGAGAGGAGAGGTAGATACACTGCAGGGAAGAGCCACTGCATGGAGACACCACAATGGGCTGGAGGTTTGGGCTAGGAATAATTTAATGCGGTTTAGCAATAGTAAATAGAACGTGCTGCACAGGGGAATAATTCCCAATGGAATACAGGCTGAGGAATAGTTCTGCTGAAGTGCCTCTGTGGACAGGAAAATGAACATCAATTAGCAGTGTGGTAGGGCAGTAAGGAAGGTAATCCATGTCCTGGGCTGCATCTGTAAGATAAAATCGAACAGATAAAGGTGTGTGGCCAGTACATTCTACTTGGAACTTCATAGGAATAGTGTGTCTAGCTATGGTTCCTCTAGTTCCAACAAGAAGAAAAACTGTAATATTGAAAAGAGCCCAGTGGAGGCCCACAACTCTGCTGATGAGAGGACTGGAGAGCTTGATGCATGAAAATATTGAAGAAATTGACTTCATTCATTATGAGAGGAGGTTGCTGACAGACAGTGAGTCTAATCACTGTTTTCCAATACCTAGAATACCATTACAGCAAAGATGGGGATTTGTAAGAATATGTGGTGGCAGGACAACATGCATAAGTTTCTTCAGGAGAAAATCCCATTTGGATATAAAAAACAAAATAATTTCTGTGGGAATAATGAAATCTCGCAATAAGTTGCCCAGAGGAAGGAGTGGTTCATTTTTTTGCAGGAAATATTCAAGACAGTTTTGACAGAGCCAGTAATATGCTAATTTAATGCCTCCTTTCAACAGAAAGGTGAATATCTGATCCCAGAGCTCCCTTCTAACCTGGAATTTTCTACGATTATGTAATTTCTCTATGAAATTTCTTGTACATATATTCCAGTTGAAGGTGATTTGAAGTACATGGTCTGTAGGAACATTGGTATTAGAGCTGTATGACTGCAAGGGTCTTTAAAGATTCAAAGAGGTCTGACAGAAGGGATGAAAAAAAGACATTCCTTCAAAGAAGCCACCTAGAATCACTACATCCAAAGTCTACAGAAGTTAATTAGAGTCTTTTCTATGACTACAAAGGACTTTGGTTGTCTCTTTAAGTGTTCTGACTTATTCTATTCATTTTTTTTCTTTTTTTTTCTTTTTTTTTTCCCTTCACACTTCTTTTTCTTGTGGATGTCTTGTCTAAGACTGCCTAGCATTGTCCACATTCTGTCTGCACACTGGACTGGGATTTTTTTCATTTCATACATCATTTGCACTTGCTACTGTGATTCCAGGAAAAAAAAAGGCAATAATCTTTACCATTCTGGAGAGGAAAAAAAAAAAAAAAAAAGACGTATTATTACAGAATTGAGGAACATTAGTTTTGGGCATTAATAACAGAACATATGTTGTATAAAAGATGACTTCTATCCTAATTTTAATGAATAAATGTAGGTATTTTAACATAATTTTGAAATTATATCTGAAAAAGCAGAGAACATGTCAAGATAACTATGCATGATAACATATTAGCAAGTGTGATTAGTTCTAATTTAATAGGCACTAATAAAAATGCTACAAGCCAAAGGATTTGAATTTGTAAGGAACTCTGTGTTAAAAGAAATGGATAGAGGGAAGTGAAATTCTTTTAAAACACTCTGCTTTAAAGACCAACAAAAGGCTCTTCCTGTTCAGTGAAGCTGTCTGTGAATGTAAGGATAGCTTGAGTCTCTGTCTAGCATGTTAATCAAAAGACCATCTTTAGGAATAATAAGATACTTTTTTTAGCATGTACAGCAGATTACCCATTCAATAGTTCAGTGCTATCATCAATGTACAATTTACTAAGGGGATACAAAATTTGGGCTGTATGTGTTTAGTGGATCTGGATATGTAATTTCTCAATATTCAGAAGACCCTAAAATCAACAGATTGGGATTCATTTAATACCTTTTTACTTGTCACAAATCTAGTGACAAATACCTATCTGGGCTTCACTGGCATTCAGGAGCAAGAGACAAGCACATCTAATCATTCTGCAATATGAATCCCTGACAGGTGTCTTAATTGACCACAGAGGCATCCTAATCACATAACACTTTAAAAGGCTAATACCAGTTCCAATCAATCCTGTCCTGAAGGTAAACTGGATGAGTTAAATGTACAAAAAAGTGAAATGGTAGAAACAAATGGTTTTATACAAAATCTCTAAAAAATTGAGAATACTTTCATTGACTTCAAATTATTTAAATGTCTCTAATAAATATACCCACTTACTGAGAGGTGAAGGTTTGGTGCTAGAGGTAGAATATTTTATTCTAGAATTCCTTCTGATTGTAGAAGAGAGTAGGGTGTTAGTTTCCTCTTGCCTTCACATTCTGCACATTTTTGTAGGAAAAAGAAATCCATCTTTTAGTATTGTTATATGTTATTGTATTTTTTCTATCTCTAAAACATAAAATGAAAAAAATATAATGTTGTTGAGTTTCGATGGTTTTCTGTAACACTGATTTCCTTAGTAAAAGGTTTGTAGAAGTTAATTTAGTACAGAAGACATACAAGTATTTGAATAAAGATATAAAAATGTATCAGTGCTAATCACACCCATAAAAATCTTGTAAAAATGTGCAAATTTGGACATTTGGTGGGTGGTTTCCTTTCATACATGGCAAAAATACTGAAATTTTCATGTTACATTTAAATGCAACAATCTATATTACATTTGAATGACAGATGCTAAAAGCACTTAAAATACCTATGTTCATTATATTTTGTGTTCATAAGGTATAAATTTAGAAAGAGGTCTGATATCAATTAAATTTACTATTTGAGAATAATAATCATTTTTAATGAGGTAACATTGAAGAATTTATTTCTATTTTAGAGGATACTACACTGAACAAGGATAACTTTATTCTTCTATTATTTCTTTCTGCAACACACAGAGAAGAGATCGAGGGTAACAACAGTAAAATCAGATTAACTGAATAAGTCTAGCCTGTTTCCTATTAAATTTATGTCTAATGCCTATTATATGACCACTAGACTTCTATAAAGCAGAAAGGAGCGGAGTTAAAAAATTTCAATTGTTTTTTTGTTTTTATTTTACAGGATACACCATGGTAAAAATGAAGGAAAAATGTTGATGAGTAATATTACACTGACAGCTGGGTCCTTCTATAGTTCCCCAGCCTGTTATGTGAATTCCAGAAGATTCCATTTTACTACTTGGTTGTGCTGCTTATTATGTATTAATGTGTGGAAACTTACTGGCCCAGCTACCAGGGATAGTAATTTCAACTAGCACTAGATTGAAATATGCAAATGAAAAACTGTGCAGAATTTAAAATATTTTTTCAATAAAATATTTGCTGTATATTTTATTGCAGCTGTTTTGTGTTGGAAATAACATTTGCCATTTTTGCTTCAACTGGATGGGATAATTTTTCTTCTGAACAGTTTTTATTTATACATGCATGATCTTGCCTGTATCTTGAAACTTTCTTTCTTTATTTTTTTCTCTCACTGAATTTCAAAGGACTTTACATCTGTGCATTAGAAATCTCCTGCTAAAATCGCAGAATCACAGAATGAATAAGGTTGGAAGGGTCCACAGTGGGTCATCTGGTCCAACCTCTCTGCACAAGCAGGGTCATCCCAGAGCACACTGCACATAATCCCAGAATAGTGTCTGAATCGTTATTGAACGTCTCCAGTGATGGAAACGTCACAAACTCTTCAGGCAAATATGATTTCTTTTTGCAAAGGTTTGATTACCTTGCAGTCAGTTTTTAGTTCTTGAAGTATTCATATCAAACCCCCAATGCATAACATGTATTTAAATTTCTCAATCAATTACTGTTTTCTAGCTCTTGTCTTTGTCAAAGAATTTTTTTTTTAATCCCAAAGGAAGATTGACAGTCTTTTCCACATGAGCTACAGCTCAGCTACTTGCAGTATTGCTCCTTTTCTCATTTTTCTTTGCAATGGTGGAACTTTTCTGGGGAACTATCTGATGTCTACATCTATCAGAGTTCCAGACTGATAAGATGCTATTAGCGTTCACTGGGACTGAAAACAGTCAGGACATCTATGTAGCAATTAGTGTTGCAAAATATATATATATATGTATGTATGTATATATATATATATAATGACAAATCTGAGAGCATCTTTATGAATTTATAGATGGAGCAGTTGTGCAGTCTTCTCAAGGTGGACTGGCAAGGTACAAGGTACATATTTTGACTAAAAAAATTGGTAAGTGAAAATGTAGAGTGGGCAGCAATGTCTTCTAACCAACTAAATTAACCATTAAATCTTTAGAGATCCAAGCTTTATTGAATTCAGAACAAAATTTTGTAGTCGTGCCTTAAAGATCAGCGCCAGTAGCCTTCATGATTAGCACAGCTTGCATTGCAGATCACATCCTAAAGGGAATAGTTAATTTTTCTGGCTTGAAGTAGGGGTAATTAAACAACATGCAAAAGAGAATCCTTATGTTTTCTTTCATCTGATCCTTCAGATTTTATTCTCAAGGGATTTTTTAATATAAAATATTCCTTCAAGGAATAAGCAACTTGGATAGATAATGTGTTTCTATGTTCTGTGCTCTGAGGATGATTTTTGGTGATTTTTAAAGCAATAATACACCTAAGCCACAAAGTCTGGTCCTGAATTTAGAGTCTGTTCAGATTTATGTTTGTAGTTTAGTTGTGAAAACTGAATCAGGATCCTGCTTCCATTTCACATGGAGTAAATTAAGATCAAGTCAACAGATTTAGACCCAGTAAAATTCTACACCCCCAAATTAATAAGAATCTTATTCTTTTGTACATGGATACACACATTCTTCATGAAGAATACAGCCTAAAACTGTCTGTGTGAGACCCTGCCAAAAGTGAATGTCTTCACTCTGGCCAGAATTTGGAAGTTTATTTAAATGTTTTGATAAATAAATCCTTCTCCTTTGTTTAGTACTAGTGAGCACATCGTGATTTTTCACAAGCCTGCCTATTAAAAAGTATGTTTTCTTTTCATAGAATAAGAGCAAACAGGACTGTATAAATACTCAGTGTTTCAAATTTTGGTTCTGTGGATTGGGAATGACTAATTATAGACACATTATAGCTATTTCTTGATTTGACTATTTCAGGTATGCATATTTGAGTGTACAAGTTTGTGAACCAACCATATCCCTGTTCTCAAGTTTTAAAGAACAAGTATTCCCATTGGTGGGTCCACTGGAAGAATGGCCGAGAGGGTTGTGTTTGCTTAAATAATTTAGTGAAGAACACAGATATACAGAGCTTCAGAGGAAATGAAACCCCTGTTGTCTCTTTATGTGAGAGGAGCATAAAATAGAGCAATCAAGAGATCTTCATTTGTGAAGTTTTTTAACAAGGAGTTCCTCTCTATTTTGAAAGCATGAATACCTTTTGCAAACTCAAATTTTTTCATGCAGGCAGCCTGCTGCGGAAAAAAAAGTGGACTGGAAAGGGCTGTTAGAAATAACCTTGATAGCAATAAAAAAGCTAATGTATCACAGCAATTTGGGATCTGGATGCTTAGATAGGTCAGTGAAATTAAGCAAACTCTCATTTTATCTTTTCTTTCAAGCATTACCTGAAATTGAAATTATAACATATTGAAGACAGAGAATCATGATGGGAATCATGAAGAGACCTGAGACAGGCTGGCTGAATATATTCCTCATTTGGGAACTGAACATCAAACTGTGATATGAGAACAATTTTCTGGATGGGAGAGAGGTAAATGGTCTGGTACTGGATGGTTTCTCTACTAGATAAAGCTGCTGGGGAGCCAAGGTAAGAGTTTCCTGATCATCTCCCTCTCCAACGTACTAGAACAGTTTTATTTATTATGGATCAAACCCTGACACACATATAATAATAATGTACTTTATTTTCTAATAATATTTCTTCTTTGTTTCATATACAGAATCAGAATTCACTTCACCTAATTTTAACAACAAAATTAGGAATCAAAGGGAATATCCCCAAATGTTAACTGTTGCCCAGTAATTCCTCTGTAATTGATGAAGACAACTAGGCATCTATCCCAAGGAAAAGATGTGGGGATGGTACACAACTGAGGGTACCAGTGAGATGTAGTTAGTGTTTTGAAAAATTCGTATGGATATCAAATTAATAAAGTTAGTTCTAAAATGAAAATCGACCATTTTGAACTTAATTTTATATCCCATTGACCATTTGATTAAAGCTGTGATGTAATATTGTAGAAGGAATACAAATCAACCATTTTAAAATTGATCAAAGTTTTTAGTTTTGATTTATTTTTGCAGTTATCCAAAATCATCAGTTGTCACGGGAAACAGATCATCCAAAGAACTGGAGGAGTTCATCAAGGGTGTGTTAATTGTATTACACTCTCATTTTATCATGGTTTCTGTACTCAAATTTATTTTTTTCTAAGGATTGCTTTCTTTTTTTTCTTGCTTCCATTCTTCCTCTCTACTAAAGGAAATGGAATATAGGAAAACATGGCTTTGGAGCACATTTTTGGGAGTCAATTTGACTGACTTATCATGTGCACTTAGTTAACACTCTTATTTTCATTACCTCCAAGCAACTTTTCACTTTTCATTTTAAGATTTGCTTCCAGAATCAATCACTTGGAATTTACTCTTTTTAAAAAAAACAAACAAAAAGAAAAAAAAAACCAAAAAAAAAGGCTTTGCCAAGTGGAAACACTGAGGAATAAACTTTTAGCATAGGAATGACAAAATAAAAATGGCCTCTGTATTCATTGTAATATCAATGTTATTTGTTACAATAAGGGACATAGTAGGTGAGATTTTATCAGACTATGTTGGATTATTGGCATTATTAAACCTACTCTGGCATTCTGATTCCATCAGAGCTACCTCTACTTGATGCTTCAAATAACAGCAAAAGACACCATAAAGCACTTGTCCATTGTTTAATGTCGTAATGAGGGAAGAAAAATTCTTTCCTGACTCCCACAGATTATCAATTTATGCCCTGAAGCATACAATTTTACTGTAATTATGTTCGTTTGCATAGTTGTAACTGTTATTAATGATCATGAAGTTGTAGCTTTGCCATGTAAATGTATTGGAGAAAGAAATAGGACAATGTAGAAGGTAACTAACCTTGACATCAGTAGGAGCTGTGGGAGCCCAGCAAACAGGTCATTTACTGACGTGTTGAAAATACAGTTTTGGTTCTAAGAAGTACATATCTAATACAATAAGGAGGAGAAAAGAGTCCACATTCTTAAGAGTCATTATGGTTTTATGGATTGAGAGTAGGTCATCTAAAGGTTTGCACAGAAAATGTGCAATGGCTGACATGCTTTCAAGTTGCCAGAAGGCTTAGGTGATAGCAATCTGTATGAAATGGGATGAACTGACTGGATATTCTATCCGTCAAAAAGCCCTCTCCCAGTTGTGGGGGGTTTGTTTGGGTTTTAGTTTGTTTTGTTTGTTCATTCATATTCTTCTTTCTGGCATTGTTTGCTTTAGTTATAGTTTTGAATCAAGAGGAGAGAAACAGTACTCTATTGCCTCTAAAGATTATTTTGGATGAAAAAAGGGTAGTGGTATGTAAAAAAATTTAAAAAATAAAAGCTGAAAATCATATTGGAGACTGTGCAGGAAGGAACCTTGAAATAGCTGAGAAAGGGCTAAAATTGGAATACCTCTTCAAAAATTACAAAAAACTATAATCACAGGATAAACTGAGGCTTTGCATTCTAATGGAAAATTTTTGGAGTCTAACCTGGACATGTCTAAATGTCTACTGAAACCTATGTAATGAAATAAATTGTCACCAGCAAAACATTTTACATAGAGGCTGCATCCTGAAAGGATTAAAAAAGAATAAAGGAGTTAAAACTTTTTTTCCTTATTCTTTATATTCAGATTTCCCAGCATGGTTCATTATTCTCATTTTCCATTCATTTCAATATGCAAATTTGCCATGTTGCAAAGACTAAGCATATTATACAATTTAGGAATTAAAGACTTTGCATTTAACATTGTGGAAAAAGCCAACTGTTGATTGTTAATAGGTGGAAATGTATGATGCTCTATGTCTTTCCATTCTAAGTTATGTTAGCTCAGTTACAGTTTTCCTGCAGTGTAATTGTGACTAAGTGAATAAAATGTCAGTTGGGATAATGAAATAAGAGTAGCAAGATGGTGCTGAAAATTAGCTGCCAAACTAGCAGCTACATTAGCTTATTTGTGTTTGCTTCAGTCTTTGACTTTAACTGGTTTGAAAAATAGCAGAGAAAAGCACTCTGTACTCCTTGTTCCACGGTAGACCCTTCAGGAGGGGTCCAGAAGTGCCTGTTTGGAGTAGGCATTTACGATTGAGGTAGCAATCTTCTCAATATATGTTATTTCAAGAATGTTTGACATTTTGCCTGGGAAGCTGTTCTCTAGTCCTGAAAGAAGAACAAGCATGTTTTTGTACCAAGGAAACAGAACCATCTTGTTTCATCTCTGGGGATGCTTACCTCCCTGCTCAAGACTACCAGTAAATAAGTAATGAAAAATACTTTTCCACAGTGCGCCCAATAACTGAACGTATGACACTGTAACTACATACTATGTATTTTTCTTTTAAAATCTGTGTGTGTTAATACTGCTAAGTCTTAGTAGAAAAATAATTTGTTTTGGCAAGATATATGCAACACTGTTACATGCAGAAAGCAAATAAGTTACTCATATCAATGCATGGTCATAAATGAAATAGATATCAATATCACAGTTAAAAGATTGTATACACATTGTTGTACTATTGTATTGTATTATAGTATTATACTATTTATGTTGTTGCATAAATTACATATATACAGATGTTTCTGAACTCTGTTGTCAGAGAAAGTTATTAATATATTTGGAATAAGATGCATGTAACGAAATTATATAAAGACTGTAGCAGTCACACTGACCTTGCTTGGACTTCTCCCACTCTAAAAACAGAACTGTTGAAAGTTCAGGAGGCCCTTAGGCTATTTTTGCAAGTGACTTTTTACAGATATAAAATTTAGTCATACCCTAATATAGAACCTATACATGAAACTGTAGGCAGAACAGTCTGTTAATTCTCTAGAAAACTACAAACGACTCCAACAGATAATAGATGGATGATTAGCAATATGCTTGAGAAACATAATCTGCAGATTGATCACTCCTGTCTCATATTACACTGCTGACTGTGTAAACATTGCCATTAAAGGGAACTGTAGCTTAGTATTTGCTCTACAGTTTTGTTAATTGTGTTTGTCTGGCAAGGTGTCATGGTTTAGGAATAGTACTCCCCAATTTAGTACTCTCACAGACACTCTCCAAACTACACACTGCTCTCTTACTTCCCCCACCGCCTTCCTCCCAGGCTGGAGAGAACTGGAGGCACAAAAGGTAAAAATCATGAATTGAGATAAGAACAATTTTCTGGGTTCAGCAATGAGATAAAACTGAACAGTAACAGCAACAATATTAATGGCAGAGGATACAAGAAAATAAGTTATTGCTCACCATAGAAGGCCCTGACAATACACAATACCCCAATACTCCGTCCAATCTAAACCAGCATTACCCAACTCTTCCCTCTGGCCTGAAACCAGGGCCACCTGATGTCTCCCTCTACCACTCTTATTCGACCAGAAGGAACCCCTTCTCCTCATAAGAGACTCCCTTCCCTCTGCCCTTGGCAATGACATGAGGTGCCAGGAACTGTGGGTCCTGGCCATGCCCTCTCCTGGCTCTGCAAAAATTAAACCAGGACACGAGGCTACCATCCTCTAAAGACTGGCAGTTTAATATGAATGCAAAGGCTTCCCCAACTTTGTAATATTCCTTTGAAGATGATGGCAAAGATAAGGCAAATGAGAGGGACAAGGAAGAAGCATTTATATCATCTGCCATCACTGTCACTCTGTCCATATTAATTCTACTCAGCACCTTGATTTTTTAATGTTTATATTTTTCTTTCAAGAAGAGAAATGTTATGTTGCTTTTTCATTTGGTTCAGTTTTTCCTGGTCTCCACCTGGAAATGTATTACTACCACACATACCGCATTTTCCTGGAGAAGATCAAGAAATGAAACAGTCTATTTTGGTAACCTCCCCATCATTCTTTCCTTCATTTTCAGTTAACAAGGTGAATTAAAATTTTTAAGTATCAGAAAATTTGACTGTCTATGTAATTTTGCAGCATAATTTAAATATTTTCATATTCTTTGGTTTCTGTATATAGAGACCTGCTCTACACATCAGAAAAGAATAAATTTATCAAAAGAATTTAATAAGCATTGACATTTGCACTGCATCAAGATCCTTAGCTACTTTGGCTCACATGACACATTTTAACCAAGATTTTGAAATAATAAAAAAGTGGTACAAAGTGCAATGAGAAATCTCAGGTCCCATCAGAAAAATTAATCTGCTGCCAAAAATTGAAACATTTTTTTAAGGTCCTTGTGTAAAGGCTCTTGCATAAGTTTCTCATATAAACATAATAAATGTGTGCCTAATGACCATTTCAGGTTGAAATTTAAGAAAAAATTTCAGCAATGATCTCTTGAGCCCTGTTAGGTTTACATTACTAGCAGATTTCCTGAAGTGTGTTAAAAGATATTTGGAAACAAGTCAAGCGTATTTATCTCCCTATAGAAATCCAACAGAGTATACCAGGTAAAATACACAAAGAGAGAAAGACATATGTTCATGTATCTGACACCGACTGAAGTAATGTATACAATGAAGATTTTCACTGGGAGTTGTTAGCAACAAATCATTTCAAAAGGAAAAGTTGTGCCTGCAAATGTTTTTGAAGTTACATTATAAAGAGGGTTCAGGATAACAAAAACAAACAAAAAGGCTTTCTATTGTTTCACAGAATTTTGAGCTCTGTGTTCAATTACTTTTCAGATATGTCACCCCAGTTATTTCCTGTAACTTTAGTCTATATTTAATTCTAGTACAATTGTGAGGGGAAGAAAATCTGTGGAAATTTGGGTTGACTGGAAAAGGACAAGATCTATAGTCAGGATTCATTTGCGCAGTGCAAACATTATCTATGCTAGTTAGAATTCATAGGGTTTAGGTGTGGAACATATAAAATTATCTGTGTAATTTGAACAAAGGCAAATGTGGTACTTAATGTACCATGGATAATGAATTCATTATAACCAAAACTTCAGTCATGCATCCTTTGCTACTTGAACGCATATGAAAGCAACTATATGGACTACTAAGAGGAATTTAAAAGTCTTACTTTCTTGGTGCCTCTGGCTAATTTTTACCAAGATTTCGCTTTGGGACTCCATTTATTTGTGGGGTTTTTTTCAGTTGAACAAAGGAATTATTATTTTGCATCCATTATCTGAATAAGGTATTATAGAAGCTTTTCATCAAAGTCACAAATAACAGAAATAGAGTCTAATCAATTTTTTAAAATCAGTTTTTCTAAGCAGCTTTAGGAAGAAAACTACTAAGATTTTGTGCACCCACTGAAAATCTTTAAAAATATTGCTTTTTTAATAAATAATAAAATAAAGCTTCCCCCCCCCCCCCCCGTGGACTTT
>VZRM01000193.1:92586-114255 GCA_013397955.1 Grantiella picta | reverse complement strand
CCCCCCCGATGCAGTTTTCTGCAGAGGCTGGGGATAAACCTGCATAAATGTATTTCTCATTTCTATGGCAACTAACCACCAACAACTACTTTATGTCACTAAACATTCAGTAACCATTCATTAATCATGAACAAAAAGTATCAGAGGGCAAATTCTAGGGAGAATAAAATGTGGAAGGGGTACTTTTTTAGAAAGCATAATTCAGTTAAGAATTAAAAGTAAAAAACCCACAAATATGATGTAGAGCATTTGCTAACTATTCTTATCAACGTAGAGCTAAGTTAAGTTGTTACTGGGTCTGTTTATTTTTATTAGTTTTATGTTCTTATGTTTTCTTCCTTTCTTTGGGCCCTGGGTTCACGTGCCCTGGCAGGATGGATCCATGAATGTTGAGAAAGCTGGTAGACACCATGGCTATGCTGCTCATGAGCATTTTGGAAAGGTCATGGTAATCAGGAGAGGTGCCTGAGCACTGGGAGAAAGACTTACTGGAAAGACTTGGTGAAGGACCTGGGGATTCTGCAGGAAAACAGGCTGTCCATGAGACAGCACTGTGCCCTTGGGGCCAAGAAAGGGGTTTGCTAGAAAAGAAAGGCAACAGAAGAGGGACTAACTCAGCATTCTAACAAAAAGAACAAATTCTTACACTGAAACACTTTACATGGAGCTTTTGGAAATGTTCTGGGTAATGGTTCAGGACAAAAGGATCATTAACATTATAGTAATCCCCATAGATCAGTAGATCTGAGACATCACATGAATTAAGTTTTTTGTGAGCAATGTCACATAAATACAGTTATACACAATAAAGACTGTTGCACAGGAGCTGGTAATTCTAAGCACTCTCCCTGTCAGTAGAAGAAAACTGCTACTCACTCTCTGGTTCAGTTTAGTATGTCCTGATTTGCATTCTAAGAGTATCTGATTCACTATATTGCCTATACAGCAGTGTAGTCATAATAGGCATTCACAGTGGCCAAACTCCCAAAAATGCAGTAATAGATGGGTTGAATTCTAATGGACTGCAATGACAAGAGGACATGTAGAGAAAGAAAAAGTTAGTTTAGTAATAATGGGTCCACTAATATGAGAGTAGGAAACTCTTGGCAGATTATGATAAAAAGGTCAACATACTAAGTAATTTTTTTTTAGAATTCTTGACTAAAATATCAGCCGACTAAAATATCAGCAGTAAATATAGTTAAAACCAACAATGAAAGATTTCAGCCTTAAATAAATAAAAAATAGGCTACATACCCCTTATTAGATGTTAGATGTTTTCATATTGTAAGAATGATGGTTTTCGTTCTATGGAAAAGAATTGACTGGTGAAATCAGACCACAAATAGTAGTTATTTTGAGAATTTATGGATCAAAAATCATAAACACAATTGTTGTGCCACATTTAAAGACAATGCAGAAAAGGTGGAGTCATAGAACTGTGCATCTCTCAACTTTAATGTCTAAATAGTAACTAGAACAAATAATCTAGCAAACCTGGAGGAACCTGGAAATTAGAAAGAGCAGAGCAACAGCCAAAGAAAGATTTATCAGTAACAAGCCACCTCAAAATACTCTAATTCACTTCCACAATAGGATACTAGCCCTTGTAGATACAATAGAAGTAGTAGAGTCATCTAACTTGGCTTTAAAAGTCTCTTAACATTATGCCTCATGATAGTACTAAGAAAGCTGAGAAAAAAATGTTTCAATGAAAAAGCTTGAGGGTGGAATTCCAGCAAATCTGGCAAGGAAATTGTGTCTATGTTGTAGTCTCGAGTTCATTGCCAAAAAGATGGGGGTTTGCAGGAATCAGTAAGTACAAAAAACCACTAGAAAATCTGCTTAGGAATTAGCTGGATTCTTCTCACTGGGTCTTCAACAGTGGAGTAAAAATCATCTCACAAATTAAAATCTATAGTCTATACATAATAGAATAGAATGTCCTGCCCGAGGCAGCTGGAAAGATTGGATAATCTCTCAAGACTGCCTGTGAGTCTTCATTCCTTTGCACATATAAATTGATGTAAGAATAGGTGGCAATTTTTTAGCTTACAGGTTTTATTTGTCTGTTCATTTATGTTGATAACAGTTTTGGCATCGATGGGATTATTTGCAGTTAAATGCATTCACTTCTGGAGATTTTATAAATACATCTAATTGTTGGTTAAAGACAATGTGTGATTTAGTACTTGCAGGCAATTACTAGGTCAAAGGCAGAAGCAGATATTTAGTTATATGAATAGTTAATTACTCAGACATAAATTAAGAAGCATCAGTCTCCTGTTTTCATGAACAATGCTATTTATAGATGTCAGAAAGAGATGGACTATTTTTCAGAGAATTTGAAGATTTAGTGGTGGATTTCTGTGTGAGGAGCTTTTAGGATTACAACTATGTTATATAGTATTTACTAAATTAAAAAGTTAGGTTTTAATGTTAACACTACAAAGAGTTTGAAGTCTAATTCTAGGGAAGGTTAAAATGATGCTCTGGGCCTCTAACTACACCATATGGTCTAAATGCTGAGTATTTTATAAACATGCCTGAGACAGCTCTAAATTAGGTCATGGCTAAAACAGCAAAATCAAAGTCAAATTTGGGTCAAAAGGACCTGCTTGTCCTTTCTGTGTAACACAGAAATAATTCAATGCATAAATCATGTACATCTGCATAGATGTCTAATTTGTGAATCATGTTTTTGTCATTAAAATTTCACGTGTTGTGTAAAGCCACAGTGTTCCATCAGTATCAAGTTATGCTTTACAGAGAGAAAAAAATGTCCTACTTAGAAAGAAAAATATGTAGGCATAAGTATTAAATCCATAGTTAATAGGTCCTTAAGGCTTTTGAGATCTTTCAGCTGAAGCTGGGTTTAAATTCCCATGTTCTGCAGTTCATGACTAAATTCATTCTCTACATCTGTTGTTACTTTTTGCTGGGTAGCGTAGTTTTCTGAAATACTTTATATTAATCCAGAATACTTATACATTGCATTATACATATGCAATAGCTCTTAACATTGTAAAAGTGGTAATTTCTTTCCTCAGAGGCTCTTAATCTTTTGATAAATATTGCCAGGATGATACCATATTGATTCAGAAACTTGGGACAGCCAACTGCAGAGGACAGCTAACATCTCAAGAATGTATCTGCACAAAGCTCAGTTTCTTAAGAAAGCTTGTCTCATGTATTTTGGAATGGCTCGGCTTAAAGGTGGTATTCAACTCACCTAAAAGATTATCTAAAAGTTTCATATCTAATGAAACCATTGGGCTTTGACTAGTGAAAGGAGATAGCTGCCAGTGGGGACATAAGCATTTATTCCTACAGTGGGTATCTAAAGCCGAGTCAATACTGACTAGGGCACTACCCAATGTGCCTGGCTGGTTAGTTCCCTACCACTCCCCTCAGGGTACAACTGGCTCCTTTACTCTCCACGTACCCAGACACGTTTTGCATTTCCAGGGGAAGGACAACCTAGACTGACCCAGCAGTGAGGTCCTAAGGAAACACTATTCAGTAAAACTGAGGCATACTTGGGTGGCTATACTAAGCTGGTCTCTGTAAGTTCCCACTTTCTCGTGCCTATACTTAAACTAGACATCTAATCATATAAAATCATATAAAAATACTTTTGGTTCTTGAATGCTTTGTTCTTTTTCTCCACATGTTAAATATATTTCCCAATCTGTTAATTTCCTAAAAATCTACTGGGCTAAAGCATTGAGGAAAATGTATCATGATATGAAGTTCTCAGTTCTGTTTCAGTTTTAATTTCACTAAAAGTTCTTTACAGATCTGGGAAAACATTGTATTTGTCATTCGTTTCAATTTTTATTAGTAACAAATGAAGCCTTTGATGGCTTGGAAAGATTATCTGGAAGATTCTCATGTTTTTGCAGTACTGCTAATGTTAAGTAGCTTTTGTTATTTCTCAGAAAGTAGTTTTATAAAGCAGTGACTCATGAATCCTGAGTGCAGCCAGTGATTTCAGCAAGAAGTCAATGTGGTATTTACTTCAAATTTATATCAATATATGCTACCATTCAAACTGCTTAGAGGAGTCATGTCTATAACCTAATTTGTAAGCAATTCTTTTCATCAGAAATCTACAATAGTTTTAATACATAACCTTTTTAATGCAATAAATTAAAATTAGAATAATTTATTAAAAATTAAAATGTAATCTAGCATTATGTGATATATACTAATGAATAAACACAATAAAATTTCAAATATAATGAAAAAGAATGTAAAACAAATATATAATACAAATGATTTTTTTTCAAGGTATCTTTCACACAAAAATGCTAACAATGCAAGTGTTTTCTGTTTCTCATATTTTTAAGTATTGCTTTTCAGGATATTCATAGTGAAAATTTTGACATCATTATATGACATTTCCTCAGCCTAAATGAGATTATCTTGCATCGTGTTAATCATGTCTTGAAAAACTCCAGTGATGGCGACTCTACCATGTCTCTGGGAAGGTTGTTCTAGTAATTGACTGTTCTCAGTGTAAAAATTTATTTCTTCTATCAAGATTAAATCTCTTCTGGTGCAAGTTTTGCCCATTGGGCCTGGACTTCTCTGTGTGGCTTCCTGTGAAGAGAGACATTCCTTTCTGTAACTGTCCTTTAAGCACAGGGGTGGTGTTGTGAGGTTCCCACAAGCCTTCTCTTTCCAGGGACAAATGACCTAATGTCTTCAGTTGTTCCTCTTAGGGCCAGTTCTCCAGCCCCTTTGAGCTTCATGGTGACACTCCATTGCAACCTTCTTCAGTCTGTCCATATCTTCTTTTGCATTTTTGATGAAGAGTACTTCAAGTGTGGCCTTACAAGTTCTGGGTAAAGTGGGATGATCACATCTTTACCATTGCTAATTATATTTCTGCAGATGCAGCCCAAGACCCATTTTGCCTTCACTGTTGCAGCCACACACTGCTTACTCACAGTCAGCTTGTCCACCAGGACCCCAAGGTCCCTTTCAGTGATGCTGCTCTCCAGCCACACAGATCCTGGCCTGTTCTGGGCTCTTTGGTTCTGTCCTGCCAGCAGCAGAACCTTGCAGGTGTTTTTGTTAAACTCACACATTTCTTGCTTGCCTGCACCTCCAGCCTGTCCAAGTCTCTCTGTAAGATGTTTCCTCCTTCTCACATGTCCATATCACCACCTGTCTGGTGTCATCAGCAAACTTGGTGAGGCTGCTTTCAATCCCATAATACAGATAATTTATGAAAATATTTGATATCATGGGGCCCAGTATTGATCCCTAGGGGAGCCCACTGAGTGCAGCCTGTTAGACAATTCCACACCCAACCTGCAGACCACCCATCCAAGCTGTGCCTTGCCAGCTTGTCCAGGAGAAGGCTGTGGAAAATGGTACTGAATGCTTTGCTGAAGTTCAGTGAGCAACATTCGCTGCTCTCCTCATGTTGACAGAATACATTATTTTGCTGTAGAAGGACATCAGGTGAGTCTGGCATTGGTTTAGGCATATTGCCTTTTCAAAATCAGCCACTTCATTTGGTTTATAGTAGTTTCTACCATCCTACCAGCAGACTTTCCTAAACCCTGTTTCTGTGGAGGAAAAGGAACAAGCCATCTGTGCTGTTCATATTTGTGTGAATGCTGTACATTTGCATAGGTGCTGGTAAAGCAGTGTTTTCTCTCTGTGCTGTCTGTGCAGCCAGCTGTGTGCATGCTGGATGTCTGTATGTGTGACAGGCTGCTCATGTAGCAGGGTGTGAGTGTGGTGTGAGAGTGTGTGCTCCTACTGGGGATTGTGTGCTGAGCCTGGTTGCCAGCTGGATTCTGGAAACAAGGAACACAGCAGCCTCCTCTCCATCAGGCTACCCAATCCAGCAACCTCTAGCATCGGATATATGAATCTTCAAATCCATCTCATGTGTAATACTGGTAAGAAAAAGGGCGTTTTTCTACTGCATGTGAACCTGATATGACTCAGGGGCATATGTGTCCTTGAGGAACAAAATAGTGGTTTGGTTGAACTTTCTGGTTTTTTCTTCTTGTTTGCTTTTTTGCCTAGTTGCTATTTTAATTCATTTAGAGGTAAAATAGTTCATTTATTGCTGATTGGACTAGCTTATCTTACAATGGAGATAAAAATATTTAAAATAATATGGGGATCAAATGTTGTTTCCTCTATACAAACACCACTTCAGGATAATAAACATTTCAGTGTAAGTAGTTTCAGTTTTCACTGTGGTCTCTTAACAGCAATATAGATTTTCAGCAATCAATATTTTCCCTAAAATACTCAGAATAATTAAACAGTAAAGATTACTGCTGGGAAAAGTACAGCACATCTTTACATTTATCACAGAGAGCAATTCTTGGTGGCCAGACTATAATAAAAAAATTGCTCTGATATGACTGATATGACTGCATCTTATACATAAAAATTATCAAACCTAAACAAACAAAAAAGAAAACTTGCTGCATTCAGGAGAGCTACATGGATTGAGAATGCTCTTGTCTTTGTTGCTGTTTTTATTAGGAAAAGAGATTATTTTAGGGTTAGCCTAAACACTTTTCTCCAGATGTAGACTTATTTAAAGAGTCTGGGGTTTAGTAAAAGAACCAAAGAAAACAGATAGAGAAAAATTATTTAGTGAAAAGTTTCTGAGAAGAATTTGTACCAATCATCACCTACTCTAGGGAAGAAAAGAATATTTGGATGGAACACACTCAAATCCTTTATTTGTCTGAGGAAACATAGGCTCATGTTACACATAAAAGTTCTCTAATGCCCTTATTATATGGTATTTTGGGATTTCTTGGGCTTTATGGCATGGAACTAACTATAAATTGCACCAACTAAAAAGCTGGAGAAATTCTGTGGAGGCTAATTGTACTTTGCTGTGTTATTTTTCAAGTCAACCTCTTGTTCCAGTCATTTTGTGAAACTTGTTCACACACTCATGCAGATGTAACCCAAAGCTACCATGGAGGAAATATGAAGATAATAAATGGCTAATGGCTCTGAAATGGGTGTCCTTATGAAGTTCTGAGGAGTGAGATGTTCAGCTACATTCTTATATATCTAAATATTGAAGCTGTAGCTAGTGGTGTTCTTATTTAGTGTTCTGGAGTTTTTTAATCTTATTCTTTTTTTTTTGTTTTTTTTTTTCCCAGTCTTAGTCATAAAATAACAAGTACAGGGGGAATTAAAACCTGTTTTAAGTTAACCAAAAATTAGTAGCTGTCATGGTCATTACAAGACCCTGTGAATTCAACCCTTCAAGGATTTTGGTTGGATCTGACAAAAGATTATAATGTTATTTCATCTAAAAACACAGATACCCAGATTGCTTTCAGAGTTAGTTCACTTCTTGTCTAAAAGACTAGCCAATTGGGGAACTAGATGGTACAAAGAAACATTTCAGAAAGCCTCACACCAAACTGTACAGAACAGAGTGTATTCAGAAATGAATGAACAGTGTTTGCAAGAAAGTTGATAGTGAATTCTTCTTACATAGGATTTAAGATTTATTTGAACAATGAAAAATCATGGAGCATATCTATTGGTATAGAACTAGGACTTACGTGTTTTGTAAATTATCAGTGTATTTGAGAATGTTTATATAACACTAAATTTGCCAGTTATGCAAATAATGGCACAGACATTATGATATCCATATAAACAGATTCAATAAAATTGCATATAAGAACCCCCACAATTTTTTTAAAACAATGTTTTACTGCATTTTAATACCCATTCAAATTTTGACTTTTATATTTTTTTGGTTAGTGTGTCTGACTTCATTGCACTGTGACTCATTTTTCAGTTTCTCTGTTTCCTGTCTGTAAATTTGTAAAGAAAAAATATTGACTTATATCTAATTTCTACTATACACTTCATGTAAGGATTATGATAAGAAGCACTGTTATTTCAATCAAAATATGATTTCAGTTACCATGAGCATTTCCCTGACAACTCAAGGAAGGAAACTTCTGTTATTATTATTACAATAGCTTTCAGGAAAAGAAAAGAGAAATGCTTTATGAAGGATATTGAGTTGCTGAGTGAGATTTTATTTGAGGAATTATGAAAATTAGTTAAAAGTAATTAGTTGAGAAGATCCTTTCTGGAGTTATCAGCAGAAAACTGAAGAAAATGACATAAATTAATTTAAAAATAATTATTATTGGATTGCTCAATTCCAAAAGAGAAGTTCATTTTTATTAATTTATCTAGGTAGTCTTGTTCCATTTTATGTGATACAATATTTTCTAGCCTCTTACAATAAGTTAAATTTTTGTTTATGTTTTGTTCCATTTTCACATACCTGTTTTTTTGTATGATTCAGTAAGTCAATAATTACATATATATGAAAGAACCACTTTTACCACTTTCTTAGTTTAAGACAATTTTAAGAGGTGGACACACTAAAATGAGTTACCACCCTTTAGTTTCAACCAATCCCTTTCCACCAATAAGCAACTAATACAAGTAGATATAAGTGAAAATATAACAATTTACTAGCAAGCAAAACAGCAACAGGTAAAAATAACAGTGAATAATCACTAGATACAAAATTGCTAAATCTCAGCTAATTCCCACTTTGGTGGGAAGGGCCACCCAAAGTAGTGGGGCACCACCTCCTTCCAAGATGGTGTTCCCACTGCTGACCACGTGTAGGGAGACAAAGGGAAAATGGCATCCAAATGGAGCCGCCACAGGGGAATGCACGATATGGGAAACAAAGGGACAGCATGGTGGCAGACCATCTGTGGAATGTAGGAGCTTACGGAGCACTTCCAGTGGCAGATGAAGACTTGCCAGCATGCATGGGGTCAGTGCCACCACCTGTCACTTCCTCCTGCTACTGGCCAGGCTCCGCTGGCTCGTGCTGATGTTCCCTGCTCTGCGGATGTGTTCGGGGGGAAAAACCACTCTGTCAGTGCTGATACGGGGTAGAAATTGCCCCCCCAGGACCAACTCATGCTTCACTGCTGATAGAGTTTGCAAAGTTCAGTCCAAAACCATTTCTATTTGTGAAATGCAGTTTTTCCAAGTTGCTCCAGTTGCAAGCCCAGAAACCCACGGGAAGCAACCCCCTCCAAAGTAGTGCCTCTGCCTTCTGCAAATGCTGCCAGGCAAAACAGGGTGTCAGCTCGGGTGCTCTGGTCTTATAAAGGGCTGACACCTCCATGCAACTCCTGTTCCAGCCATGCTGCCAGGCTTTAATGAGACAGAACAATTTTTGGGCATAGATAGATATGGAATGCAAAAACATTTTGGGTTACCCAGGACAACCATAAATTTTAATCATTCTGGAGTAAACAAATTTACTATGTTTATTTCTCTTACCATATTGCAAAATATATGTCTTAAAGGATATCCTAGCTTCAATATAGTAAACTATATAAATAAAGAAGTTTCTATTATATAGAAACTATATAAATAAAGAAGAACTATATAAATAAAGCCAAAGAAGTTTCTCCTACATAGAAAAATTGTCAATAATATGGAAAGGAAAGGCAAAAATAGCTGCAAATACAGTTTCAAATTCTGCCTTAAAATAGATGTCATCAGACTCCCTTCCTGGTGGTTGTGTCCAGCAGACAAGTCTTTTCAGATCTGCCAGAGAACCCGGTTGCACCATGTTATGGTTTCTTCTTGGACGTCATGCCTGAATTCTCTTCCCTTGCTGTATCTGGGTTGCATGACCAGATTTGGTAGTGGGTCACGGTGTGGATTCTGTGAGAAGCTGCTGAAAGGTTCCTGTTCTTCCAGCAGAGCCAATTCCAGCCAGCTCCAAGATAGACGTGCTGCTGGCCAAGGTTGGGCCCATCAGAAGTGGTAGAAATTATGGTAATGCCTTTTTGATAACATGTTTAATGAGAAAAAAAAAAGTTATCATGCAGATGTAATTGTGGCCAGAGAAGAGTGGAGTGAGAACATGTGAGAGAACAACTATCCATACACCAAGTTCAGTGAGGAAGGAGAGGGAGGATGTGCTTCAGACACCCAAGCTGAGATTCCCCTGCAGCCTGTGGTGAAGTCCATGGTGAGGCAGCTCTGCCCCTGCAGCCCATGGAGGTCCACGGGGAGCAGAGATCCACCTGCAGCCCCTGGAGGAAACCCACGCTGGAGCAGGTGGATACCTGAGAGAGGCTGTGAATCCAAGGAGGCCCATGCTGGACCAGTCTCCTGTCAGGGATCTGCAGAATCCTGGAGAGAGGAACCCATGCTGGAGTAGGGTTCTGGTAGGACTTCTGATCCCATGGGGGACCCATGCTGGAGCAGGCTGTGCCTGAAGGACTGAAGCCCTGTGGTAGAGTGATGCAAGTTGGAGTAGTTCCTGGAGAACTGTTGCCTCTGAGATGGACTCACACTGGAGTAGTTCATGGAGAACTGTTGCCTCTGGGATGGACTCACACTGGAGAAGTTCAAGGAGAACTGTCTCCTATGGGAGGAGCTGCATCCTGGAGCAGGGTGAAGACTCTTTTTCCTGAGCAGCAGGAAAAATGTGTGATAAGCTGACCATAACCATGAGCTGATCATTCTCTCTCCCTGCACAGCTGCTGGACAGGAGGAAGCACTGGGAAGGAGGGACAGGTGGCGGAAAGGTGTTTTTAAGATTTATTTTGCTTCTCATTATCCTGTTCTGATTTTGTTAGTAATAAATTCAATTAATATCCCAAAGCTGACTCTGGTTCTCCATGATGGTATTTGGTGAGTGATCTCTCAGGCTCCTTGTCAAAACCCATGAGCCCTTGGTTGTATTTTCTCTCACCTCTCCAGTTGCAGAGGGGAGTGATAGAGCAGCTTTGGTGGGTACCTGGCATCCAGCCAGAGTCAACCCACTACACACACTTACGTATGTAGTTAAGAATTGCAGGAGTATAACCAAAATTACAAATTCTCCTGTTGGATTTGAATACTTCCTTGAGTTGTTAACTGTGTTTTTATACCAACTTCCAAATTATTTCCTGTTTGATATTACTTTCTCCATTCCTTTTTCATCTCTGCTTTCTTTGCTGGTCCTATTTGCACCTTGATTTAGGTGGGCATCTCTTCTGATTGGTTCCTAACACCTGTACTCATGACTTCCATCACTTTTTCTTAAATTGTTTTAATTTTGTTAAACTTTCCCTTCTTGTTGCATATTTTTCTCTCTCTTTGTTGTCCTGCATATCCCATATATAATTTCTTGCCAGTTACTTGCATTTGGACTCCTAGCCCCTCTTCTGAGGACGACTCCCAAACCATCATAAACATATATTAGAATACTTATGGAGTAAATTAGCCAATTCTCATTGTCTTCAATGGCAAATTACTTTCTTATTACTTATAACCTTTATTTTTTGTTATAAAACACAGGAGTGAAACAACTTTTAGTAAGAGAAAAATAGATTATTTATATTGTGGTGCTTTTTTCTTAAGAAGCAATCAGCTTCATTATGATAATTTATTTTTGAGGGAATGAGGAAATTTTTAGGGGTCTGTTGCTGTCTTTAGAGCTATCATGCTATTCAGTATACAAATGATTAGTAAAAAAGTGCCAAAGTAGTCTGGAGTCTGACTAACTACCCAGGAAAAAAATGTTGCGCAGTATACAAGTAAACAGTCTGATTTCAGTCAGGTATAACGGTGTATGTTCTCTTACTTCTTCCTATATTGAACCCCAATGTATTTCCAAGCTGTCGTGTTTGGGGCCTGGGTTAAGACTCCTGAGGGCTACTGCATGTACTGTATGCTGCTTGATTTGTTCACAGGGTTGTCATTGCTCTGGGCCCCATATGAAATCACTCTTCTTCTGGGTCACTTTGTAGAGAGGGATTACAATCAGACTGTAATTAGGAATGTGCATTCTCCAAAAACTCACAATGTCTAAGAAGCTTGTGTTTCTTTCTTGTTAGCTGGTGGAGATACTGCTGTTATCTTACTAGTAGCATCCATTGGGATCTGATGATGTCCATCTTGCCATTTTATTCCAAAATCTGTATCTCCTGTGCAGGACCTTTTACTTTTCTTTCTTTATGGCAAAACTGTTTTTCAGATGGATTTGGATTATTTTCTTCCCTTTCTCAAAAACTTCTGTCACTGTATTTCTCCACCCAATAACTTCATCAGTGTGTTTCAGGTATTCCAGAACTTCACCCTGTTCCAGTCTGAATCAGTCCATGGTAGATGGTCAAGCTGTGTTTGCATCCCAGGGGCAGTTGATGTCAGGTGTACTGCCCTCCCTCAGGGAAAGAAGCTATAGCCTGCACGACCACCAAAGGGATTGAGAAAAACTCTTTTTCAATATCAGTTGTGGCACCACTTGGCTGCCTTTGACTCCAGTTCATATGGAAGGCCCAGCATGTCTGGTACAGCAGCACTCGGAGGCAGTGGGACTTCACTGAGACCATGATAAGCTGCTGTCAGCCCCCATTCCCCATTAGACTTTCATGCTGTCATATGGGGCTGTTAAAGGGTGTGAGGGGGTCCTGCTGATCACAACTTGGCTATCCAGTCAATGAATGAATTTATGGGTGGGAGTTATGGAGTTTTGGTTGGTGTGATACTGCCTTGGGTGCATCATTGTGGTAGTGATTGGCACCTGCTGTTCTTGAACCTTCAGCAACCTCACAACAGAATAGCTGTCTAAGAGACCAGGCAAGGTAGACAACTGTTTCATTTCCTGTCTCCAAGGCAGCTATACCAAAAGCACACCAATACCCTTTTGGGTCCTTGAAATACCCTCTCATGAGGTGGTCTATGCCAAGGATACACAGAGCCTCTGGTCCAAAACTTTTTGTATCTCCTGCAGCTCACTCAGTGTTAGGGATCAAGTGATGGTACTCAGTGTCAGGGATCAAGTGGTGGTTGACTCTTCTGTCTCTTCTTCCTGTTCCTCTGATGGCCCTTGTAATGGCCTTGGTAATGGCATTGAAAATGGCCCTTTTGATGGCCCTGCTTCTTCATCCTCTGTTCCCTTTCTGACCTTCTTGTCCTCCTTGGCTGCTTTTACTAAAGCTTTTTTACAGTATGACTTTTCGGCTTCATTATAGGGTCAACTGACACTGGCTCATGTTGGTTTTCTTGTTCAATGGCAGCATCTGTCACTGGGGTTTAGAACAGCCACAGTGCCTGTCACAGTGCTTAGAGTAACTGTAGTGTGTGTTCTTTTATTGTCACATCCAGAAACCTTCTTCTCCCCATGAGGGTACTGAACAGCATTGAATATTGCTTGAAAGCCCTGGGTCAGGCCCCAACACATTGCAGTGATTTGGGTCCTCTCTGGGGTGCCAGGGTGACAGCACACCCTTTTCAAATATTTTACTATTTTTTCTGGGTTCTGCACTTATTCAGGGTAAGGTACAAACACACTGGAAATTCCCGCTGTCCTAGGTACTTGCCCATACCATCCTACACACTCTGCCACTCAGAGCTATCCACCCTTTGGGCAAATCTCTGGGTGATGTTCTTAATTAATTATCTGACCTTAAACAAGACCTGAACCATATGCAGCAATGTGCTGGTTCCTAGCAAAAAGATCAGGTTGGTTTCAAGTGTATATAAAGGATATTCAAAACCTTTAAAATTCACAAACACTATGATAACCATCTTGGATGAGAAGGAAGGAAAGAAGGAAGGAAGATGTAGAAATGCATCTCCCCCATAGGTTGTCTTTCTGAGGAGAAAAGGCCACAGGTAAGATTATTAATCATTCCTAGCAGATGCGTCCCAAAGTACAGAGGTGTTTGCAATACTGAATACATACACCAGACTGGTTTACCGAGTGGGAGCACTAGCATATCATGAGCCAATACTACAAAATATCCCACAATGATAATCTAAACCCAAGGACAATAAACATTACCACAGGGAACACATACTACCAGTAAGATATTGCTGATATTACAGTACAAAACCCTGGGATAAAACACAACTGTGAGAGCAAATAAATCGACATTATAACCAGCAACTATTAAACCAATAAAATGAATGTTTATGACAACTTTCATTTAATACACAATGGACAGATCTGTCATCTTAACACATTGTACCTCACACTGGGTACCAAAAGGGACTGTTGTGGTTGAAGGCCAGCTGGCATCTAAGCACCATGCAGCTGTTTGCTCACACCCTCCCCTCTACCTCTGCCCCCAGTGGAATGAGAAGGAGAATCAAAAGTAAAACTTGTAGGTTGAAGTAAGAACATTTTAATAATTGAAACAAAGTAAAATATAGTAATAATATCAAATAATAACAATGAAAAAAAAACAAAACCCAAGGAAAAACAAGTGATTCACAATAAAATTGCTCACCACCCACTGATGGATGCCAGACCCTGTCCCAAACCCTGATCAGCCCCACTTCCAGATAACTCGCCCAGCTTATATACTGGGCATGATGTTCTATGATACGGAATATTCCTTGGGCCAATTTGGGCCACCTATCCCAGCCATGCTCCCTCCCAGCTTTTTTTGTTTACCTCCTCACTGGCAGGGTATGAGGCATTAAAAAATCCTTGGTTTAGGATCAACACAATTTAGCAACAACCAAAACATCAAGGTGTTATCAACATTACTCAGAACGTACCAAATCCAAAACAGCACTGTACTAGCTACTGAGAACAAATTAGGTCTGTCTCAGCAAAAACCAGGACATAAGTCTATTCATATATGCAATCACTTGTTGTTAACAGAATTTAACCATATAACTTTAAATATTAATATTTATACATGAGTATTCATCTATTTCCATATATTTCTTAAAGTAATTTATACCTGCGGTCCTGGCAGAGAGTTTGTGATAGCCTGTTTAATAATTGAAGACAAAAGTTCATAGCTCAGTTAGAAGGTATTACTAATCAAGCAATTACTAGCCATTGGCAAGATTAAATGTAATGTAGCTTGATGCTGGAAGGACAGCCTTTGAAAATGAAACACTGTCAGTGTTTGGTACTAAAATTTCTGTATAAATGAATAAAATGTAATGTAATATAATTAAGGCAAAGCTGAGGTCAAATATCCCTTAAACTGAGATTAAGCATATTATTCATGACAGTGCAGACATCATTAGACATGTATAATGTCTATGTGAGAGGCCATCAGTAATTGAGCTTGACATCACCAGTAAGCCAACTCAGACTTCTTTTGTAATATGTAAGCGATATAAATCTTCAGGAATATTATTTTGTACTGGAACTGGAAACATAAACCTGTGCAACAGCAAGTCAGGGACACAAATATCTATACTAACACAATAATTCATTTGTCGTTATTTTGCAATTGATAAATGACACACACAACATGAACAGAAAGTGGGAGGTAGAGTTGGAAGGTAAAGAAATAAATGTAAGAAAGAAAGTAATGGGAGGAAAGAAAATAAAGATTAATGTCTTTCCCTGGTGCCATAAAACCCAAGTCAACAATATCAGGATGAAATATGAGAGAAGGAAGCATAATAAGAATAAAGGTGAAAAAAAATTATGAAATTCAGTACAGTTAACTGATGTAAATTATGCAGTCTGTTTCTGTTAAAGTATTATCACCAGATGCTATGAAAGTTTAATATCCTATGTAAAATGGTAAATACACTTTTGAGAATAAATGATGTCGAACAGCTTTGTCCAAGAGAAACTAGACTCAACCTTTTTTTACTACACTAGTGTGATTTTACTCATAGGAACATTTTGTTCTGGAAGTCTTGTTCATTTGTGACAGGGTGCTTGCAAAGGGCAAAGAAGCATATGCATGTTGATTAATATATTTTAAAAAAATAATAATGGAAGGTGTTGGAACCACACAGGAGTTGGTTATATTTAAAATGACAGAAATACCACAAAAATATTTGATTTCCTGTATGCATTTCACTGCTTTTTCTTCTCTCTTCCTTTTCTCCATCTGTTCTCTTATCTAATATCTAAGTAAAAAGCAAGTGTCTCTGGTTGCAGCACGACCAGCTGTGGTATTTTCAGATGTGCTGCCTGTGGGGGATTTCCCAACCAGAGGAACCTCAGGGAAGTTGAGAGGGCTGCCTAGTGCTCACAAGTTGTACAGCAGTGGCTGATGGGACCTGAATAGGACCAGGAGCAATGGCTGTGAAGCTACCCTGCCAAAGAAGCAGCCCCTGGGAAATGCTAGCAACCAGGACTTCTGCCAAGAGGGTGGGCAAACAGGCTGTGGCATATCAGCAGTTGGTGCAGAAGGGGCTCAGCCAGGTGCTGAAAGCTGCCAGATTGACCAGGGAGCAATAGTATCCACCCAACAAAAAATCATGGCCTCCCTAAGAGCTGCACCCACCATGACTGATGAAGCTGCTCAGAAAGAGCCCCAGTCAGAATGTGCTACCACCTCAGTGCCAGTTGCAGGGTGTGCCCAGCTCTGACAGCGGTGTGGGATGGCAGGAGTGAGCACAGCTGTGGGAATAACCCTCGGGTAGAGGAACTCCTCCACTTAATGGCAGAACTCTGGAGTAGGATGAGGCATATCAGGGAGAGCAAAGGAGAGATGCATATAAATATTTCAAAGGCAAGTTTCAAGAGGATGGTGGCAGACTCTTTCTGATGGCACCCAGGGACGGGACAAGGAGCAATGACCATAAACTAAAACACAAGAAGTTTCACCTCAACATGAGGAAGAACTTCTTTACAATGAGGGTGGCAGAGCACTGGACCAGTGCTGGACCTCACAGAGGTCGTGAAGTCTCCCTCTCTGGAGACATTCAAAACTCACCTAGATGCACTGCTGTGTAACCTGCTCTAGGTTACCCTTCCTTGTTGGACGAGGTGATGTCCAGAGTTCCTTTTCAACCCTAAAAATTCTGTGATTCTGTGAGATAGGCTACTGGAATAGCACTCTACCTTGCTTGGGAAACGCTCCTGTCTTACCTTACAATATAGGTGAATTTAGTATTCTATTGCCAGTAGCTGTGGGCCATTGGCTGTTATCTCTTGCTATGACTCATCCCTGATAACAGACAATGAGCCATCAAGAAGCCACTGCATGACTCATGGACTTATCTCATCCTATTGTGAGATGCTCCACCTTGGAGGGAGGAGCCAATCATTCCCACCTGGATATAACCTGGCTTTGGAACTGCCTAAGTCAGTCCTGTCTACTGGGTTCCCAGCGGACAAGAGCTACCACTGGATCTTCTGCTGGAGACCAGACCTTCCACAGGATCACAGCTTCAACTGGACTGCTACCACCACCCTAACAGGGTGTCAGGTTGTATCTGACTTTGTCAGTGCTTTTCCTTGTATTATTTCACTTATTTTTAATTTTTTCCTATTAAAGTTTAATCCTGATTTAATCTCCCACTGGTTTGTTTTCAAACCAATACAGCACCACAGGCAGACAAGACACATAATATGGAGAAATTCTATCCTCTCTCTGTCGGGATAAACACAGCAACTTTAGAGATAGGAGCCAGGGGCCACAAGGCCTGCCCGGCACATCTCTATGAGTGATTCACCTCCCCAAGTGATTTGTCATTATAGTGTGAAGCTCAGCAAGTAAAACTGAACGATTATGAGGATGGTGGGTCATCTAGCACAGAGGCATCACTGAGTTCAAGTTGGCATATACCCTGCATCAAAAGTGGTCCCATTAAGATAAGAAGACCATTTATTGTGATAGCAGACTCCATTCTGAAGGGAACAGAAGACCAAAATACGTTGACTACACCCATTACTTAGGGGAAATCTGCTGCCTGCCTCCCTGTGGCCCATGTTAAATATGTGAAGAGAAAGCTTCCTGTCCTGGAACAGCCTGAAGTCAAGTTATCAGCCATTACTAATTTTTCAGGTAGGCAGCAATGACGTTGCATCAAGAAGTCCAAGGGCAATGAGGAGACACTTCAGGATCTTGGGATGATGGGTTAAGGGGTTTGGAGCACAAGCAGGGCTCTCCTCTACCCTTCCAATTTCAGGGAAAAATGAGGAAGGAAACAGGAAGAGCCAGCAGATCAATCCCTGGTTCTGAGCCTGGTGTCACCAGCAGAATTTGGAGGTTTTTGGGCCAGTTTACAAGACAACAGACCTGCTGGCAACAGATGGAATACACCTGTAACCTATACTGTTCTTTGATTCTATGGCACCAGATGTGCCTGCTTTATATTTTACATGTTCTAGCATTTTGTACCTAACCCTGCTTTCACAAGCTAAGAGTTTAATGTAGCTAGCACTCCTGCCAGGAAAGCACTCCTGCCAGTTTTCTGTTGTTTGCTTTAGTTCTCCTCCCCTCATGACTCCAGATTACTATTCCTTTGTTCAACAGTTGACAATTGCAATATACCTATATCTATCTATATATTGTGTAGTGCTCCACTTACTCGGCATATTACAGACAAATATTTGATAACATTTACGGACTGTATGATGCCATGGAGATGTTTTTTTACAAAGTACTTTTAGTGAAGTCTTTTTTTCCATGGTCATGGAGATAATTTCTAGTATGTAAACTATTTATAGTTATAATTTAAATACATATATTATATATTAGTCTATCATCCTGGATGCTGAATTAGATAAGAATCAAACACATTTTTGAGAGATTAAAAAAAAAGCACAATGTCTTATCCAACACCAAAAAGAGAATCACTATAAATTAAAAAAAAACCAAACAGACACAGAGAACAATGAGAACAAAGTCTGTGAAAGTGGCATTTAAATCCATTAATTTAACCAAGCTGGTAAGTATAATCAGTTCATGTCCTTCTAGATGCAAATTACTTTTTCTTATTCCTGTACAGTCATACTTGCATTACACAGTAACATAGAACACTTAGGAAAATCCATGTTAAATTAAAAGAATATGGTTATATGGACATGTCTTCTGAGCTCAGTCAAGAAGTATAAAAATATATACTTAATCATGTGTATATAATATATGTCAGATTTCTGCATTATTATTTGCAAACTCAGTAGTAGCTTCAATTTAGGAGTAAACCGCCCTTCGTTATGTATTAATATAACAGACATTTATATGAAGTAGAAAACATCTCTAGCTTCCCTCATATAACTTGTTTGTAAGTCTGTATCGTTGTTTGGATGCGTGAGAGAAACAGGAGAGGCATTAATCATTGCACTGAGAGGAAGGAAGTAACAGTGGGATTTAGCTAGTGCAAGAAGATGGATTAGCTCTCCTCTGTCGACTTTAGTTTTGATATCCGACTGTTGAACACAATGTTCACCCTGCATCTCTAAAATGCTACCATGTAACACTTGTTAGCCTACTCAATCTCTTAAAAAATTTTAAATATAATAGTATTTAGCTGGGAGGTTTAAATTGTAATTAATCATGGAGGGACAGGAACAACGCAGATATTAATAATGCTGTATCCTGTGAAATAACAGAGATATTATTTCTAATTAATTTATTCCAGCTGTATCATTCATGCTTTTATAGTTGTAATTCTTCCTGAATTTCCACTATAGATTATTTATTTTGGTTTTGATATCTTGGCTATTCATCAGTTCTTCCAGATAAATTAAAACACAAGTAATTTTATGTACAAAATGTAACCTTTCTGAGCTTCTTATTTATTTATAATTGCTGTTTGTAGGGACTAAACAGTTATATTTGAATACTTTTTATATAGTTTTCAATGTTCCTCTTTCGTTTCATTGTTAAGAAAAAGGCAGTAGATGGGCCATGCCTTCAAAGATGTAATCATGTCATTTCTTCTCATATTAAAAACATAAAGCTGCTGAAAAATATGAAGTATAGTGAAGAGCACTTATAACTAGCACCTAGGCCATCATTCTTCTACAGGATTTCTAGCTATTTTCTGACAATTTTGGCATATGCAAAGTCCTTTTCAAGATCTTCTGCAAGAATAACCATGACCAGTATATTTTTATAGTTGTCTTGTGTTGGTAGCCTGCCCTCTTAAATATTTGAAAAAAACCTTGTGAATCTGCTTCTCAAAGAGGGGAAGCATAAGGATTTAATTAAACTCAGTAGATTCTCAAACTACTTACCAGAAACTAATATCACAAAGATAACATGTTCAAGTACTTTGAGGCACATATAATCTTGCCTCTGACAACGGGAACTGTTGGCTGATTATGTCAAATAAAAAGCAGTAGCTACATACCAGTGAATATGAGCAGTGTAGTTTCAATGTTGCATTAATCAAGTCCACAAATTTATAAAACAAAATTAATGTTCTACCAGCAATGTTCAACTAATAGTTCATATGATGTTTTAAATGAGAAATATTGATGTTAAATTTTGCATTGATTCTTTTCCTCTAATGTTCTGTATTTTTCAGTAGTTAGCCCCCACAAACTGATTTCATTGTATCTTCCAAAACTGGGTATAAATTGTTGGTATGTTTTAAAGAAACAAAAGCAACATCCTGTATTCTTACATTTTAAATTGTTCAGTGAGAAAAGTTATTCTAAAACTTGTTTCTTCAAAACCTATACATTTAAATCTGGCTCAGCAGAAACAGACAAAATTGCTAAACAGAGAGCAACAAATGTAGAGACTGCTCCCCCCACATTACCTGATATTTCAAGACCCAAATACAGCCACTTTCAAGAACTGTGTCTTGAAGGCCTAGTGTATGTTACGCTGCTTTTTCCAACTCCACAAAATTTGAAAAAATTTCTTAGTAGAGAAGCCCATCAGAGGCAATGCACACCTTTAAACAATTATAATTATATGGCAAGACATGAAGATTGATCAATAATTTGCACAAATATGAAGAAGGGCACTACTTGTGTTGCTCACTTGAACAATCAAAATCAGCACAAAGTTGTTTTTGGCTGCCTTGACAGAGTAAAGAATTAATGCCTGTAAGAGCATATCTTTTGGAGGTCAGCACCTTGAAAATCCTAAACTGACTACCTGCAACTTAGAGAATTTATGAGGAATTTAACCTATTTTTAAAAATTTTTCTAGACTTAATAAAAATGTTTCAAATAATTTTAATTTTAGCTAAGAATGAATTAGAACAATAGTTTCTGTCAGGGTTTGAGATAGGACATTGCCAGGAGGACGCACGAAAAGAGGGCAACCAGGCTCCAAGCTTAAAGTTGCAAAAAAGTGATTTAATTACTTAACAGAGTTGGAGGATAAATGCAAGGCAAAAATAAACTTTCCATACAGTTTTTGTTCACTCCCCCCCCCTTACGAACTTATAGTATTCACCCCCTTTCATCTTTTATAACCAACAAACCTGGGTAGGAGGCAGGGTGTGGGGCATTCTCTCTGTCCACAGAGCAGGTTCTTAAATCTATTCATCACTACAATTTTTCTACTACACATACTCTTTATCTCTACTTATCTCTCTGTCTCTTCAGACAGTTCTCCTGCTCTCATCCCCACCCTCTTAAGAAGCAGTTCACACACCCCCCTTCCCTCTTTCTAAACCAGCAACACAGACAGGGGGCAGGTTGAAGGGTTTTCTGGTCAGTCCAATCAGGGAGAGGGGTTCTCTACTTAGCCACGGGGTCTTTCTCACAAGAGACAGTCCTCTGGGAACTTCTTTGGCGTGGGTCCAACCTCATGAGCAATATCCCGCCCGAATTCTGCTGCTTTGTGAGTCCTCTTGTCTATAAAGTGCATACTCTCCCGAGCCAAGGCCAGGCTGCTTTCATCCCAGGAGCAAGGCCTTTCTTTCCTTTGCAAGGCCTCTGTTTTAACTCTTTCGAGACTCTAAACTGGATCACAGCTCTCTCCAGGCATC
>VZRM01000193.1:3970-83258 GCA_013397955.1 Grantiella picta | reverse complement strand
CCGGTGGGGCTCTGACTGAGCAGCTAACCCGATCTCGAACTGAGCTTGGGGTCCGGGACCCCATCAGTCAGCCTCAATGATACAAGTGGCCTGGCTAAGTTGGCAGGACACAGAACACTGAGGCTGGTGAACTTCCAGTTCTCCTTCTTACACAATGGGCATTGTGCAGTTTCCATAGGCCAGTAGTTATGGAGAGCAAACATTGTGTTAGCTCACCAGGTGTAGGCCATTTATCATCTGGTAACAAAACCACACCAGAAGGAATTGAGGCATAGCCATTGAACTGAGCTAGTCCTTCTTTTGCTTATTTCTTCAGTATTCCTTGCCTAGAAGAAAGAATTACAAGGCTTATACATTTAGAAAATTCATGTAAGTAGTGAAAACTATGGGCTTCATACATATTAAGAAAGTGACACAGTTTAACAAAGGAATGAAAGCTGAAGTCCAATCTCCATAATTTTTGCAGTGTTTTATAGCCTGTGTAGAGGCAGTAAAACATCTCTAGCCTGTAATGTTAATGAAAGAAACAATACCAAATGTGCTTTTCTTTGTTGAATTCAATATATTTTAAGTAGGTTCAGATAATACGAAATCCCTCTTGAGAGTTTAAAGTTCTCTCTAGGCTCTGTTGGAAGGTAAGAGCAGAACTGAAACACATAAATGTTTAGTGACTCTTTTAATTAAATAAAAAGCCCCATGTAAAAATAAAAGTAGCCAAGTGCTTGCAGCTCTTGCTGGTCTGAAGTGATAATGCCGACTGAACTGCAGATCCCCCTGGCTATTACAGGAATCTAACAGCCTACATTCCATGGAGTTGTTTCAGAGGCCTTAATAAGATGCTCAGAACCTTAACTGCCAGACAAGAGACACAATGTGATGTCATATCTAATATCAAATAAGATTAATTATTTCAAATCTCTCCTTATTGCCTGGTTTCTGTGGTAGGCAGCAAGAATTTTCAGCTTGTCGTAACTTGTACTGCATAAGATGCTGAACCGCATGACATTCTCCATTAATTTCCAACACAATGCATCCTGCTTGTATGCAGTCCTTTGTCATACTAACTCAAAGGTTGTTTGTCAATTATTTAAAGGACATCTGTTTAAATTAAGAATATGATTAAAAGAAACAGTACTGTCTTCCAGTTTAACGGAGTTGCTGTCTAAAGGGTTCATTTTGCTAACGTCATAGGTTGCCTTCAGTTGCGTCCCTGATCTCCTGGCTTCCGGCAGGGTCAGAAATGTGTCATTTCTCTGCACTTCATTGTCAGAGGAAAAAAAAAGAGAGTGAAAGAGACAATGTTACACATGACATATTTTAAACCTTTCATGGAACATCATAACAATTCTGTGCTTTCTTTGTGATTAGATGCTATGTAGTGATCTAATGAAAAATGAGAAAGAAAAATCAGTGCCTCTACTGTCTTATTTGCCTTCTAGGCATTTCCTAACTGTTTTCTTCAACTACATCAGCTTTATGGATCTGACTTACAATTTACATAACCCATCAAGGAAGATTAGCAGGATATAATACTTGCAGAGTTGTATACAAAGGTAAAATGATAATGAGGATAACTGGTTGGACAAGAGGCTGATTTCACTAGGCCTCCTCTGCTTCTGGTGGGGATATGTTTGAATGTGCTTTACATTTCTTCTCCATGCAATCAGTAGACCTGGCTGAGGTTTAATTCTAGGCACAAACCACGGGACAAATGTGCATATGGAAATGCCAATGAACATTTCTGGGAAACAATGGATTTACTGTGATGCCAGGCAATGACTGCTTGGTTTAAAGACTAAACAATTTTTTATGTTCCTGATTTTATGTCAACATCTCATAACAACTTTAGCCATCACCATATGATATACACATAAAATGTATTCAGCTGGATTTCCAAGTTTTACTGCAGTCATCACCAGAATTTTTGATATATGAAGTTTTACTGGAGACAGCTGTACCCTTCTGGTCATCCAGCTAAGAAAATCTCACTGCAAGGCAGCTCTGTATATAGCAGAGTGATAAATGTAGCAAGGGACATTCAAAGAACTTAAATTTAGGAAAAGCATTTACTTAGTTGGGCAAGAACTTATTGCATTTTTTAGTTTTTTTTCTTCTGGGATAACATTCTTTTCTCTCTCTTCTTCAGATTGGGATCTATACTTTTTTTCCCACTGGAAAATGGCCAGTCAAAAATGTTTTGGGAGCCAAAGTGTTTAACATTTATGTCAGGATAAATATTAGTAGTGACAGGTCAGACTAAAATGTGACTGTAATCATTAGACTCTCATGTCAGGTCAAAACCAAGAAAGATGATTGAGGTAATACTGTGAGGTAGGACTAGGAACTTTCTGCTTGATGTCTCCACAGTCACAGCAATGACAATCATTGCAATCTCTTTGGAACAAATAGTGCAGCATTCTGCATTTAAGTTCAAATCATATACATTGATTGCCTTAAATGAAGACTTATTTGATTTATTTAAGGAATACTAGAGCATGAAACAACCTTAAAGTAAATATGAGAGTATTTTGAGGACAACTAAATTCACACATACAAAAAAAGATAAAAGCTTGCTTTTTTTGTTTGTTTCTTTTAAACTTTTGCAAACCTTGAAATAAAATGCTGATTTAATAGATCTTGAAAAAAATATGGATTAATTACACAGTCATCAGAAGTATTCATCTAAAAGTTGATTTAAAACGGGGAAAGGGAGAAATGATGAGGGGTGGGATGGTGTGCCCGAACTTGAGAAATCAAGCACTGTTGGTATATCTGCTTCATAAGATATTGGCTACAACGTACCGCACGTGAAATGTTTCTACATTATTGGACTCAGCATGAGGAACAAACAAGAAGAGCTTCGGACTTTGGCCCAGTCCCCGAAATTTGACATCCCTGGCATAAGTGAAACCTGGTAGGATGAGTCTATGTCTGGAGTGCTCTGTTGGATGGTTCCAGGCTCTTCAGGAGGGACAGGCAGGGCAGAAGGGGCTGGGGGTTGTCATTGTCTGTAATAGAAGGGTTTGAATGTATGGAGCTCACAGCTGTCAGTGGCAGAATTGAGAGTCTCTGGGTGAGAATCAAGGGCAAACAAATAATGCAGGTGTCGTTGCAGGATTCTGCTGTAGACCTCCCAGCCAGGATGATGATGCTGATGAATTCATTCTTTGAGGAACTGAAGGACACTTCCAAGTCAACTGCCCTTGTCCTTATGGATTCCCTTGTCCAAGTGCTTCAACTTGCCAGAAAATGACTGGGAGCATCACACAGCTGATACAACCTGCTCTGGAAGATTCCTAAAAAACCTGGATGACAGCTTTGTGGAAGAGGTCCTAAGGGAGTTGACTGGGAAAGATTCCCTCCTTGATCTGCTGCTGGTCAACAGAGTGGATCTCATGAGCAAAGTGGAGATTGGTGGCTGTCTCAGTCACAGGGACCAAGAAGCCTGACAGAGTTCAAGAAGTGTTTGGACAGTGCTCTTGAGCACGTGGTATAACTCTTGGGGAGGGTCCTGTGCAGGGTTAAGAGTTGGATTCGATAATTTTTGTGGATACCCTCCAACTCATCATATTCCATGATTCTGTGATTCTCTAATTAGCCAATTATTATTTGAAACGTTAAAAATTGTGTCTATACAGTAAATGTTCAGTATTAAAAGTTGGGGAAAAGACAATTTAAGTGTTAAAGCTATAACTGGTTGGCACTGTGCAACATCAACCTTGCATCTCATGTCTGATTTCAGTTGACCACTACAAAGGTTCATAGATTATGTCTCTTCCAGTAAGTAACAGGGGACAGGCCCTGTTGCTTGATAGAGAACAACTGATCCAGTATAATTCATCTCCATATGGTTATATTCTCTTCCATGGTAAAAATAAGGTATCTTCATTCCGAAAGGTGCCTACCTTTCGGCCCATTATTCTCCAGAGCCATGCTCAGGCACTGTCTGGGAGGTGGAGGCTTGGTGTGGGATAAATCATGCAAGTGGGAGCTCTGACAATGAAACCATAGGAGCAGTTCAGCAGTCTGTGAGCTAGTACAGCACCTCACTAATCTTAATTCATTAAAGTTAGGGGATAGTCTGATTTGGAAGGGACCCACAAGAATATTGAGTTCAACTCTTAATTGAATGGCCCACACAGGGATTGAACCCTCAGCCTTGGTTTATTAGCATCATGCTCTAAATAACTGAATTAGTTACTATGAATGTCAGATCTAAAGTCCATTAGAATAAAGGAAGAAGTTAGTGATGAAATATGTTTGGCACAGTCCTTGTTATATACATAAAAACTTACAAAAATTCAGTTCTTCTGCACATGTGACATAAAGGAAGCCAAAATCATCTTCTTGGATTGCAACCCAAATTTATTTCCCCCCAGAATGCTGTGCATTTTTTCATCTTATTTTTCTCCTCTTGGTGCTTTTAGCATTGCTCCCACATTCAGACATATCCGCATCCATTATTTTTAATATTACATTCTACTGAAACCATTTTTTATTCCATATACTTAGTTTATGATCATATTCACACTCTTCACCTTTTATGTGATGGCAGCCATTGTTTCATCTACCCTTCTATACAAAGAAGCCTAGTCAGTTCTTAAATATATCTCCAGCATAGGACAGACTGCATATTCTCCAGTTTCAAAGAGCATTGTGATTTCTTATAGCTCAGAGATATTCCTGCTGCTAGAAACCAAATTCTTTGTCATAATACATAGTTGAATGTAGACATCTCCTATGGTTGATGTCTTTGAAAATTGTATTTCCTGCTGAGACAAGTCACTCTTTTTACTACAAATGTCTTTTATGTGATGAAGTTTGCTTAAAAGCATCCAAGCATTTCCCAGAAGCAAATGTTTAAAGGCAGAATGCAATTAAAAAAAGGAGAATTTCAGCTGGCAAATTTCACTACTGGAAAAAAAAAGTCTGAGCTGTGGGTCCACACATTCTAGAATATTAAAAAGACTTAATCAAGTCAAACCAGCTGTAAATCAAGGTTGTAACTCTGCAGAAACATATAGGGAGACAGAAAAAGAAAAACAAATGAAAACACTATACAAATCATAAAAAAACCCACTGCTCTTTGTTTAAAATCTAGCTCATAGTACATATATCTAAAACAAGATTATGCAGGGCCATTCACTAAAGCCCTTTGTCTTTTGTCTTTAAAAAAACGAAGAAAATCAAAGTGCCATAATTGTTTCTAGGATTGTATATAATTTTATCAATCAATTTTAATCTACTTTAGATAATTCCAATTGCAACAGCTGTATCAAAACCAAAGGATTATCACTGAGAAGAATTTCTTAATATCTCACAGAATGCATCAATCTCCCATTGAGAGGGAGCATTAACACAGTCACTTTGATGAAGCCCAATGATCCAATGTCCAGGAGGAAAGGCCATTGTGATCTAAAGAATCTTGATCCATGATATTCCAGAGAGCACACAGAAAAAGTGTTTGCAGGATATTTGACTGGATAATAGCTCTTTTAAGAAAATTTAGGCTGTCTGGGAAGATTATATGGTAATGTGTAACTGCCGTAAAAGCACATTTATTTCTCCCCTTGTGGATCCTACCATATGTCAGAAGGTACACAGTTTACAAACTGAGACTGTTTTAACGCTTGTGCCAGAACCTTGTGACCCAGCCCAAAATCTTCAGCTTAAATTCAGAAAAATGGCATGTGCCCACTCTTCTAAAAGGGTAGCTTGAAACTCTTTCCAAGGCCAAAATTTAAAACATCATTAGTCAGGCCTCTAAGTTTAGGAAAAGCCTTAATGAATACATGAATGAATGAATTGATAACAGATATTTTCATGATTTCTAGGTTTGAACCTTTGAGCTTTATGTGAGTATTCCTTTAATAATGATTAGGTATCTAAGAAAACAGCATATTTATCTCAAAAATAGAATAGAATAGTTTGAGTTGTAAGTGATCACAATGATTTTCTAGTCCCGCCTCACTTCTTCAGTACAGACCAAAAGTTAAAGCCTGTTATTATGGACGTTGTACAAATATCTTTTTAACACTAACAAGCTCTGATCACCTCTCTTGACACCTTTCCCAGTGTTTGATGACCATGTTAGTAAAGAAATGTTTCCTCACATCAAGTCTGAACCTTCTCTGATGAAGATTTGAACCATTCCCACACACCTGTCTCTTCTGGATATCAAGGAGAAAAGGTCAGCCTCTTCCTCTCCATTTCACCTCCTCAGGAAGCTGTAGTAAATTATGAGGTCATCTTTCAGCTTCCTTTTCTTTAAACTAGACAAGTCCAAAGTCCTCAGCTGCCCCTGACAGGATGTGCCTACCAGCCCTTTCACCAGCTTGGCTACCTCCTCTGGACTTGCTCAAGGACCTTTACATCCTCTTAAAATACAATTCAAACAATGGAATTATAAGTTATTAAAAGTTGATGCTGTTGTCTAAAGACTTGTAAACCCAAATGAAACACCCCTGTGTTGTTGTGTCCTTCCTGTCCCTGACCCCGCCCCCCCGACCCCTTCTGACTGGATGTGAGTCAGGACCGCCCCCCCCTCCCTAGAGATAAAAACGCCAGCAAGCTCTGTAACGGGTCTCTTTGGTTCCGGCCTCGAATGGAACTTGCACCCTCCCTTGTATTCCCACCCCCCTCCTCAGTCTCCCAATCCCTCCTGTTTTCCACAATAAAAGCACCATGGAGACCTGGAACGAAACAGCTGCCTTTCTAAACCTGCGACACTTCTACAAGGACCGCGTCTGACCAGTCCCACAGCTCGTGGCCATGGTGAAACCATCCTGCATGTTCCAGTTCTGGGGCAGCCCTCTCCCCCGCAGCGGGAGCACTGCCCCAGTGTTTCTGCACTGCGTCACCCCTGCATAGAAAATGAATATAAAAAGATATGAGTATTCAGTCTTACTAATATTCACTATATAATCTGCAGAAGTAAGTAAATGCATTTGGAGTCTAAAAACATTTTTTAGGCAAAAATATGGCAACTGTTTCTTTCATTAGACATTCTCTCTTCATTAATGTTCTGATTTGTCTAGAATTAAACTTAGAATATATATATTCAATATACTTAGAATTCTACCAACAGCTGTGGAATTTGAAGCCTTAAGACTCAACAGTCAAGAGAGCTGAAACACGAAATGAGTAGATTTCCGCTATGTTGCTTCCCTGTATAAGTTTATTTCATTCCTCTGAAATCTTTCAGTTAAAAATGTGTTGGTAGTGTTGTCTGACTTGTTCCCATGTGCAGTGTCAAATAATAAATTCAAAAGCTGGATATTTATCCACAGAATAATAATTGTAGTTTGGTTTAAAGGGTTGACTGCAATTTATTACTCACAATATCTCATCTATACCTTGACTGGAAATTACTCTTAGGAGACTATGTAGCTGATCTTGTATGATGACACTTTCCCAACAGTATTGTAACAAAATGGAGGTTTTCATTGATGTATGGTATTGGCATACATGGATGACAGAGTTATTTCTTTTATTGTTTGGATTTAAAAGAGTAGAAATGATAAAATTAAAACATATTGGTTAGGAAAAAAGAATTGCTACAAAATGTTTTTTGGGAGTGTATTGTCTACTCCTTAGCCTTTTCCAGATATGGCTGGCAACACCCCTTCCCTAGAACAAGAGCATTCCCATAATGAAGCAGCAGAAGCTGGTGGAACTTGGACAGGTTTGTTGTAATTTAGCATTTTCCTCCAAGAGGCATCCAGGTGCCTTTTTTCCAAGTTCTTGCTCTCCCATTCTTCACTTGCATAGACATGGAACAAGTACTAAAAGGACAAGAGTTTGAGAATAAAATAAATATTTAGTTTTAATCTTTACAGTTTAAACACTTCATACATGCAAAACCTAATCCATTTGTTTTAAGAGTAGTGATGTTCATTCAAACTTACTTTATGTAGATATTGTTATTTTACATTATTATACCTCAAAGTAAACCCCAAGTTAAGATGGTAATTGATTTCATCTAGCAGTTACTAGTTATCATTCTTCATTTGAACAAACTTGTTTAAATTGATGACATTTTATCTCACAAAGGTTAACAAAAGTATGATAGTTATCAGCAAGTAAGATTGGAAATGAAGAGAGATGCGTTAACAATGCATAATGACTTTTTAAATGGAAAGTCATTGCTAGTTGTATCAATAATGAAATACAATTTAAATTAATGTTTAAAATTATTCAACAAAGGGATACAAAGAAAGTTGTATAAAACCTACATTTTTTAGGGCAATCTAGTCACACTATATGTCTATATGATAAAAGTAAATTGTCACTTTAAAAATATATTAAGAATTTATTTTTTAACCTTAGAAAGTTTAATTGAAGTTTTGCAGATTAAATTTTGTCAATGTATTTGATTATCCATATATAGCAGCTTCAGTTGAATGGCAGTCTTATTGTGTAGAACTAGGACAAGTGTTTGGATCAGAAATCAAATTATCTGTAAATTAGGATTCATGAATCAGCTCTTAATGTTGTTACTTAGATAAAAGATGATATCTTATTATATTTTTGGCCCAACAAGGTGATTTCATAAGATAATCAATTTCTAAAAAATTTATCTTCTGGCTAAAAATATAACCTATACTTTAAAGGATCAGACTTCAGCTCTCAGAAAGTGTTTTATTTCTTGCTTAGGGTGAACAGTATTGTTTTCAAATATATAACTATCCATTAGACACCAGTTGAAAAAACATTCAGGAAAGATTAGGTGAAGCGTGTGTTTTATTTTTCCTGTAAAACATAACTTCAGTTCCATGTTCTGGTAGTGTTGTTATTTTTTTTTTCATGAATAATTCATCAGTCTGGGAGGTGATGGTATTTATGGTTTTCCAATACTAAATATGAATATTTGGGGTTTTTTAATATATATTGAATTAATTAAATTACCCCTATTCTGTCTTTCTCACTTTTTCTCCATATTTTTGACATAACTTGAACTGGAAGTCCTCACAGAACAAACTACAAGGATGGAAAGGCTGTCAAACATGAAGCTGATGGGAGAGAAGCAAGAGAGGTAGCTGGGATAGCACCAGGGCATGGCATGTGATTATGATGATCCCCTGCCCAGGAGTGTATGGACACAAAAACCAGATCCAGCTTGAGGGCCATCATCTAATAATGATGTAAGAAATACCAGAACTAGCTAACCAGTTTACAGTAAGCTTGCTAAGGCAACATGGAGCCCAGGATAGATTATTTTGCTTCCATTGCCCAAACTGTCTCATTTAAAGGTAACTCAATTATCTAACTACTATCCTAATTAGTAAATTTATTTCTAGGGTTCTTTTGCCTCTTCTTCACTGTTTATTTTTGAGATGTTTATAGAGTTACTAATCAAATTGATGGATCTTTCACTTTTTTTTGAAAAATGTCTGCCACTATGAATAGAACATCTGCAGAGTGAGTGAAAGAGCAAGGATTACATAAAGCAGATCCAGACATCAAAGAGTCAAAGATAAAACTAAGAAACACTCATGTATTACCTCTCTGTAGCATGAAGTTTTAATGTAAATTAAATAGGAACATAACAGCTATTCTTAATCTCACACAGATTTATCAAGCTCATTTGATGCCTCAACTAAAATTTTTACAAAATCATAACTGTCATAAGGAGATTTTGTATATATTAGAAAAATCTTGAAGATGTTAATTAAACCTTTCCTATATTGTCAGTAAACACAAATGAAATTTGGAAATTTCATTCATCTCTTTAACTCCTTCCAATTATCCTCTACTGAATGTCATTGCTTAAGTTGAATATTTAAAGTGAAGTTGTATTTTTAAAACACACATGTATACATAATGTGATTTTTTTGTGATATTTTCAGTAGTATTGGTTCAATTTTTGAAACAAATGTACTCTTATTTTAAAGCTATCCCTGTTTCTTTGATATGGTATAATATTTTCTAATAATATGTGTGTTGTTATTTCTAACTAATTTTTTCTTGTGAGATTTCATTACTCTCACTTGTTAATATGGCAAATGTGAACAGTAAAATTTTATCATTTAAAATGATGTTCCACCTGGTCTTTTTCTCATTGATTATCTTATTGCTTAACCTTTTCCTTAAAAATTAGTTCTGTGTCCTTGACACAAACCTGTTACATCATTTCCATGGTCTAGGCATTCTTGCATTTTTTGTACTTGAATCCTGTCAGTAACTAAATCTCTTTTAAATAGAGCTGAAATTCCTCCCTCTTACTACATTCAAATCCAAGAAATCTGGTTGAAATTATGTAAATAATAGGTTTCATTTTTGAGTGGCTTAATTTCAAAAATAGTATATCCCATTTTTGAGATTGATTTTCTTTATATTTTTTTCCAAAGTATTTATATCAAGTAATGCCTTAGAAAATACCTTTTTAGATTTGTTTTCTTCTCTTGGATTTACTAGAAATGTACTTATGCTTTGAAGAAAAGAAATCACTTCCTCTAAGTCTTGCTTCTGAATCCTGTATTCCTTCATAAAGAAAACATGGAACCCGAAAGATATATATGTGTAAATCATGTTAATATTTTCAAAGCAACTGCAGTATAGGTTCTAATCTAATACTTGAGCCTGAAATTTTTCTTTTCACAATGGGTTCGCCTTTCTTACACCTTACGGGACAGAAGGCAAGACATAAAACATATGATGGCACAGCTGAGTTACAAAGACTGCTTGGATATTAGAAATGGTAATTCCTCCTAAAGTCTCTTTATGATTCTCTTCCATGAGACTTCTCTCAGCTCTGAGGGACATAGCACAGAGAACATCCACAGGCTCTAGGTTACAAGAAAAAGCTCTACATCTAATCCTGAGCAGAAACAAAATCTCAAGTCTCTTAGAAATATGCATTCACTGTTGACGCCCAGTTGCAGTGATTTATCATACTGTCTGAAGAATTGGTCTGAACCAAATCTATTGGTTTAGATATTGGCAGGAAAATCTGGCACTCCAAATTGAAATTACTTCTTAGCAATGTTGAGAGTTGAGTCTTCAGTAATGGTCACCCTTGACCTTAGATACTTAATAATAATGTGTCTTGTTTTGATACATTTAAAAATTTCATTTCTCCTCTTGACAAGGTGAAGTTCATCAGAGAAGCCATGCCTATCTTTTTACTCACTCTTGTGGGCAGGAGTGGGGTGGGAAAGAGAGATCTCATGGTACCAAATCTCACAGTGCATGACAGACACTCCATGGTGTGATTGTCAACATTTTTCTGAAAAAATAAATAATGTTAAAGGGAAAAGGGTGTTTGAAACTATGTAAGATTGCAGAAGGCACTGAAAAGGAAACTAAAATCCCCCATGATCAATAAATGTCATACAAAACAGCAACCAAAACAATAAGGAAAACACAGCCATATCCTAAAACTGTAGAACTAAGAACACTTAAGCATGTTCTGGTGCCATTCCTCAAGGGTTGATATTGGAGCAGTGCTGTTTAACATTTTTGGTAATGCACAATGGGATCCAGTGCACCCTCAGCAGGCTTGTGTTGTGAGGTCAGCAGGCTGGAGGGAAAGGATGGCATCCAGAGGGGCCTGGACAGGCTTGAGAGGTGGGGCTGTGCAAAACTCATTATGTTCAGCAAGGCCAAGTGCAAGGTCCTGCAGCTGAGCTGGGACCATCCGGAGGGCAAGTACAGGCTGGATGGAGAATGGATGGAGTGCAGTCCTGAGGAGAAGGATTTAGGTGTCCTTACAGAGAAGTAAAAATGTCCAAAAATGTCCTCACTTTTTTGAAGCATGTACCTGTCTTGTGTATCTTATACATATATCTCACATAAAGCTTTAAGTAACTAAGGCACTGTTATTGATAGTTTTTTAACTGAAGGAGAAAAGAGCAATTGTGACAATGTAAAAGGATATTAGATATCATAAAACTTATTCATTTCTAGAGCAAAAGAAGAAAAAGAATGAAAACCATGATCGAGCTGGAATAGCACCTTAGTGGTAATGCTACATAATTGCTTTCCATCTCTTCCATCAGCAGTGAAGCTCCAAAATATTGATCAAAGCTGATGTCTAACACATAATGCTCAGGCTGCAGCACATTGTTACAAGTTCTCACCCTCATAATAATTGTAGTATGAGCCAGCATAAAGACAAATGCTTTTTCTTAAATGTTTTTTCAATTCAGGCAGATAGGATTAAAAAGTCTGGAAGGAATGAGCTGTATTGGAACATCAGTGTCAGTAGATGTACCTTGGGCATTTGCCTGAAATGGAGGAAAATGTTCTGAACATTTTACATTACTACACAATGTAAAAGCATAACTCAATGTCAAACTCCTGCTCCACAAAGGAGTCATGTAAACTCTCAATTGACAAATTGCAAACTGAAGCTACTTTAAATTAAACACATTAGCTGATGACATAATATACTTATTACTTTCTCTAGTGTGATTTAATATGATTTGACATTAGTAAATTTGTATGGTGCTGTTGGTTAAGAATTTAAAAAAAATTTGTAAAGATGAGGATCCATTGGAACCAAAACTGCCATGAGAATGTCTGATGCAATTAATGAATTATGCATATGGAAATAAATAAAAGGAATAGGATTAACGGGTAGAGATGATGGGTTTTCAAATTTGTTGACATTTTTGCATTTGTAAATATGAGTTAACTAAAATCAGTAACAGTCTAAAAATAGAATTTAAAGTAAAAACTGAGATAAAAGTTTTGGAAAATGAGACTGAATTCTTTGAATGGTGATAGATTTTAAATTTTTAAACAATCTATTCACATAACTGATGAAAAGCAACTGGTTATGGCTTGTTATGGCTATTTAAACTTCACAATTATTTCTAATTCCCTTATAGATCATATTAGTTTCACTTAAATGTATGCAATGTTTTTTTCCCTTCAGATTAAATGACAAACAGCTAATTATAATGCAATATGCTATTAAGAGATTCTCATTATAGTTTTGGGGAATGTTATTACTTTAATTTGTAAACATAATATGGATATGTGACTTGCAAGAATTTTGAACTCTGGACAACAAGTCATAGAGTACACCAAAGAAACTATTTTCTAAATCATCTAGAATACATCTAATATAATAACTGATTTTTTTAAAAGAGGTACATTTTGGGGGAAAAATTTAAATAACCCATGAAGATTATCTTTTAACATAAACATGATATTTGTTTTCCAGAATTCAGAAAAAAGGACATTTTTAAGAAAGTGAATTTCAAGTAGCTTTACTAGAATGTAACAATTTTAATGAAGAAAATGAGGTTCACACTGAACCCTAGAGAAATAGCTAGTTGGAAAAAATTCCCTCTGCCTAATACTTCCATATATTCTACACATATCTTACTAGTTCTATTTGCATGTACAAATATTAATCATGAGGGAAAATTTGCTGGATACTCTTTTTAGAAGTAGTTAACAGGATTTTGATTACTTGAGTTTAAACATCTTTTAATTTCTTTGCTGTGTGATTTTCCCACAATATTTTTTTTTGTACAGTGTACAGAGAGAATTCTAGTACTATCTCTTCTAAATTAAAGAATAATCAATATATTCTCTTTTTCTTCAATTAATAGTTTTCCAGAAAGCTGGAATTTATTTTAACTACTTTGGATATAATAGGAATGCTCAATGAAGTATAATTTTCTCAGTGCTAAAGGGTTAAAATTATGATATGTACTTACTTCTGAAGCACTGAGTCAAAAAGAAAACTCATTTTTCCACAGGGCCCTGCAAATGCATTGAGTCTTTTACTCCCAGTTCACATCTACATCAGGTCAGATAACAAACAGCCCATTAAAAAACAAGCTAGTTAAATTTATAGTGCATAGACATTTCTGCCTTAAAAAAACCAAATTAACAGCATTGCTTATACGGTAACATAAAAAGGCAAGGAATCACCGACTGTGGCTTCTGAACTCATGTTTAGAGATAGTTCTGTGCATAATGTTGATGTATATTGCCAAAATCACAGAGAGATCCTTCTTTGCTATTGACTTCTCTGATCATGTGCAGTGAATCCAAGAATTTAGGGACTACAAGTTTGATATTTTTCATTATTGAACTTTTTCCCCTTTCCTTTTTCCTTTATTTCATTTATTGCCTTTTTTCTTTTTTTTTTTTTTCCTTTTCCTTCTGTTTCTATACTTTTTTTCAGGGTCATGGGATGATTAAGCATCTTTTTTTCTTTTTTCTAAGAAGCTTTTTCTACCCTCAAATTTGTGTTTGGTCAGCTCCTGAGTAGTTTACATTCCTGTATAGGATTTTGGTGAAGTAATATGTCAATTTTCTGTGACCCAGTTGTCCCATACCTGAAAATGCAGACACTGAATATGTTTTGGCCAGACCTAGTTCTTCCAGACATAAAGCAGCCCCATGATATTTGATTATACATGGCTTATTTGTTCTCTAACCACATTCACTATGTCTAACACATGAAGACCTAGGAAAGCTCTCAAGACCCTGGTCCCAGCCAAGGGTTCTGACATTTATATTCCCCTTTTCCTCCTCTTTCAGCCATGAAATAGCACAGAATGCAGCCGAGAATATAAGATACATAAACCTCAAGTTTGCTTATAGGTGAATTTCTTGGGAACAAATGCATTTTTATGTGAAAACAGTGATAGAATCCAAATGTTTATCTGAAAATGACATGTGATATAAGGTAAATCCACCCATGTACAGGATATATGTAACAATAGAAAAAGAGATTCAATGTGCCAAAAAGTGTATTGTTATATTCATGACATACATAGTTTTAAGATTTCTTTCATTTGCCTGCAGTCCTATACAAATAAAGCTAACATTTCACTTGGGCTTCCAGGCTGAATCACACTGACAAAAAGCAGAAGGCTGCTGCCCTTTCTTTGCCATCCACAAATATCTGTCTCAAAATATTACTGCCATTCACAGTAGTTAGGGGCATTTTTGAAGTGCTGCTTGTACAGGGAGCTGACTTGAATGGCTGTCTGGGATGCTGTAATCAACAGAAGTCTTTTGCTTTAATTGGTAGTTCCTACAGTCTTAAGAAAATTGCTTGAGTATACAAGAGATGTAGCTTACATGACCAAAGGAAAATGAAAAAGCATGTGAATCCATTTTAAAGTCAATTATGGATATGGTACTTGCTACCTGTAGATGGATTTTTTGTTTTGAAGTGATTAATGGAGTTAGAAGTTTCTATCCTCTGTGTCACTATACTGAGCTGGACACTAACTACCTACAAGATTTCTTAATCCTTGTCATTCTTCCTAGCAGAAGTGAAATTCACCTACTGGAATAGAAATAAACCTCCATAAAATTTGAAAATTTACAATCAGTAGCACAACTGTATTGAGTAAAACTAGACATATGTATATGAATTGCTCATCTTTCTGCAGAATGAATGGATTGGATTCAATATATTGATTACGATGTGATTTAATGGTAAGCTGGTTTCTGAAAATACATGGATAAATAGACAATAACTATACTTTTGGTTGCAAAATATGGAGTTTGCTATTTGAAAATCATGGTCATAGAACCACAGAATTATAAAGGTTGGAAGGTCATCTAGTCCAGCCTTCCTGTTCAGGTAGGGTCCCCTAGAGTGCATCACTCAGGATTGAGTCCAGAGGACTTTAGATGTCTCCAAGAAAGGAGACTCCACAATCTCTCTGGGAAACCCGTTCCCGTGCCTCACCACCCTTACAGCAAAAGAATTTCTTCCTCACATCTAATCTAAACTTACTCTCTTTCAGTTTGAAGACATTGTCCCTTGTCCTATCCCTATATACCTTTGTCAAAAGTTGCTCTTCATCTTTCTTTTAGGTACTGGAAGTCTGTTACATCATCTTTTGCCTTTCCAATTAAAGTTAGTTAACCAAAGAAGATTTTTTAAAGTATACGCCTTGCAAAACATAAGCATATGAATAACACGAACAGGAAGAGTAATCTAGCTAACATTTTTGATTACAGAGAATGAAATTCAATCCAGTGAAACAAACTCAGCCAGTGAGGCACTGCAACAGCAGGAAGTTCTGTGGCTGAATGTTGGAGTGCATTAGGAAGAGTGTGGCCAGAAGGCTGAGGGAGGTTACACTCCACCTCTACTCTGTCCTGGTGAGACTGCACTGTTTCCAGTACTGTACCGTTTGCAGGTCTAGGATGTCCACTTCAAGAAATAAAAGGAATTACTGGACAGAGGGTCCAGAAGACCTTTTAGTACATCTGTAACTGGGTTCCAAGTCAGTCAACATTTTTAGCTGGAGTTTCTGTCACCTCTTCTCTAACATTGGCTCCTAAAATAACAAAGACTTCTAAATGTTTTAAGCCTATCTTTTAGAAACTCAGTGGGAATAAACTATTTGGTGAATATCTCTTCCTTTCCTTCACAATGTGCCTCAGGTCTTGCTGTCAGACCAGCATCTTCTGGTGAATTCCTAGACTGGAACATCATTCCCAAGCACAGGGATATCTGTCTATGACTGTCTCTGGGGTGAAAAGGAATTACTAGAATCAACGCCTTGTCAAACATACGTGTGTCAGTCAGCAGAAGTGAGAGCACAGCTAGTCACAGCGCTCCTCTGGAATACCAAATTAAGGCGTTTTTGAAAGAAAAATCTTATTCTTTGAAGGAAAAAAATTCTCACAGAGTTGCCTGAGATGGTACAGTTATTGCTTTGGTTTCAGATTTTTTTCCAATCAGCTATATCAATTTGCATTTTTCTAAGGTGAATTTATTTTATCTGCCCATGTTTTTAACGTGACACACTGCCTTTATTTTTACAATTGGCATTATGGTATCCTAATGAAATTTCTGTCATTTTTTATTTAGCGCTTTTTATGAAATATCTTTATTTACTCTATGTGTAATACTCTTCACTAAGAATATTTTAAAGATTGTTATTACTTCTATTCTGTCTGGAGGAAGGTTACCTTTGCATCAAACAGACAGCATCTTAGTTACTTTGCGACCAGCCCCCTTTAGAGTCTGGTGGGCTTTCTAGTAGTAGAATGCATTAACAATAGCTACACCTCAATTCTTATATTTCTTCTTCTTTTCAGGCAAGATGTAAGTTAAAATTTCAACCATCTCTGTTCAGACAGGTTTCTTACCTGTATTTCTTTTTTCATTTAAGTTCAGTATATGGGTTTCAAAGATATAGATGGAAAGTATCACATGTAGACATGGACCACTTTTTATAATAATAAATTTTCTCTCTTGTGTTATAATGATACTGCTGTCATGTAATTGTACTGTGAAGTTGGGGTTTGTTGGCTTTTTTTACTTTCCAGGAATGTTTTGGTCATAGCAAAGGTAATTCTGCTTTCCTAGAGGTCTTAGTATCAACCAGAAAGAACTGTGCTTTCTTAACACTTCTGAGAAACATTCTATTAATTTATCTGGTCAAGCTTGATTAGAATTCAGACATACTTGATGTGTGAAACTAAGAACATGATGATGATGAAATGACATTTTTTTAAATGAGCACTGTAAGTGCTATGCACATCTATGAGGCTATTTTAATGTTATGAACGATGATGACTCATCTAAGAGCTGGTGACTGAAGTTTTTAAGAGAGACCGAATGACTTCACTGATTTAGATTTTTATGTTTGATTTGGCTCTTCAGATATGACTAAAACAAGCAATGCTTCCTGTCCCTCTCCATAAATAAATAAAATAAAGTGATGATCCATAGCTCATCTGCAGTGACTTGGATAACAAAATTTTTGAAACAGCACAGCTCTATGTTTTTGCTCCTTTCTGTGAAGCTTTATTGGTAAATTTTATCATCTAGATTGAGAAGAGAAAAACTTTTATTTAAGTGGTCACATTTCCTACTGTATTACTATACACCTCTATTTCCCCAAAATTTACCCAATTTTCCTCTCCTTAATTATAGCAGAAGTGTTTAATAAATGCCTAAAAGATCATTTCTAGCTATTAATATAATACTTAAGTTATTAAGTTATATAATATAACTTCATAATGTTAAACACCTGTACTTCCATTTTGATAACTTTGATAAAAGTTGCCCTCAGAGTTTAATACTTTTGATGAAAGTATTTGTTAGCTGATACCTTTTTTAGGACAGTTATTTTCTCACTATTATATTGTACTCTGACAGATTCTCTCCCACACCTCCAAACTGCAAAACAAATAGGCAGAATTTTTACAACAGCCTCAATAGTGTCAAAACACCTCATATTGAAAAAGGGGAAGCATGAACACTATAAAAAATAACCAGTACTTTAAAAAAGTTAGATTTGGGGAACTACGGGCTGATCAGTCCCACCTCTGTGCCTGGCAAGGTCACAGAGCAGATAAAATCCCGCCTGGTAAAATTGCACCCTCCCATGATGGGATTACAGTGCTGGTGGATAAGGGAAGAGCAACTCATGTCATCTCCCTGGACTTGTACAGAGTGTTTTACACTGTCCTGCATGACATCCTTGTCTCTAAATTGGTGAGACATGGATTTAACTGATGAATCACTCAATGGATGAGGAATTGGATGAATGTTGCAGTCATAGAATTGAGGTCAATGCCTTGATGTCCAAGTGCTGAGCAGTGATAAGTGGTTATCTTCAAGAATTAATGTCAGGACTGGTGTTGGACATTTTAACATCTATGATTCTATGACAATAATATTTGCATTGTCATTTAGACTATTGTATAATACATTATAAATGATACTAAAAAAAGTGAAACTTTTTCATCTTATCTGTACAAAAATTTTTGACCTTACCAAAAGAAAAAGTTTTGTTAAGACAAAAGGTAATATATAATAGTTTTTTTTTTCAAACAAATATTGACATTTCACATTTTTGTTCCAATTTGTGATGCAGAAAAGGTGAAACTCCATCCAGCTCCAAAAAGATTTTGCCTAAATATTGATGTTTATTAATTTTCCTTCTTGAGTAACATTTTAATAAACTCTTTGACATATTTGATGTATGCTAATGAGTTTTTTAACAGAAACTCATATATAATTTGCTCAACTAACTACCTCTCTTACCTACCTTTTTAATTTCAGTGGCTATGGAGAGAAGTTGCTATTTATGCTTCACACAAACACTACTCTAGCTGTTCCTTTAGGAAAAAATTACACACTGTCATCACTATCACTGCACTGTGTGAGCAATAGCTCAATTTTTTCTTATAGTTGCAATTCATCACAACAAAAAGTTGATAATATCCCATGTAAGTAACCTCCACAAAAGAGCCCCAAAAAACCCTCTGTTTTTCTCACTGGAGTTTCAGTTTACTTCTCAGGTTTTTTTTTTTTATTGTCCTATTATGCTAATGATCCAGTGACTTCTCAAAACTCACTCTCAATTCATGAAAGATGATTTTTCAGTTCTCTTCTTTCTCATTCATATCTGGCTCTGTTTTCCAGTACAGAGTTCTGCGGTCTCTCAGGAGTAATTCAGAGAAATTAGCCTCTGTCCTATCCAGATAATTGTTTCATCAACCTTGCAAATTTATGTAAAGAAAACAAACAAAAAAAAAGGCTTAAAAAAGACAGAACATAAAACAAATAGCAAAGAAAGAAAGTAAACAAGTAATTTTTCACCTTCCAACTAGTATTTCTTTCTGTGAATGACAGATGATATTTTTGTCAGTAGTTAAGGGGAACACTTTTCAGAAAAATCTAATGAAGTCTTTTTATTGAACAATGGAATTCAGAAGTTTTAATTAGTAACTGCTACAAATACAATTAAACAGAACTTTTAATTTAAACCTGCACAACATAAAGCTTTCAGCGCTTTTTCTTCACAGCCTTATGCTCTGAATTGCTGTTTCACACCAATGTGACACAATTTCAAAGTGATAGCAGGGATTTCCTCTTTAATATGTCCTCTAGTCAAAATAAAAATCACTGTGTAAGGAGCTAGACATGGAAGACTCTTGGAATGTACCAGAAATATGGAAAATGCTGTGTGAGTGTCCCTGCCAGCATCATGCAAAACACACTTAGAAGTTCACTGTTCTTTATATTAAGATGTCCAGCACGCAATTGGATAAATACATCATGTGATGGGTGAGCAACTGCTTCATGGGCTGGGCACAAAGGGTTATGGTGAATGGGGTCACATCAGACTGGTTACCTGTCACTAGTGGGGTTCCAAAGGGCTCCATCTTAGGGTTTCATTATGAGAATTTTCTGGATCCTACAGAAAACGTGAGGGGAAAAGTAGCTGCCCCACCTGACTTGGGCCTAAGCTACTAAGACAGGAAAGGCTGAAACTATGAAAGTTGTGGTAGTATCAGGAGCTGAATATAAGCAAAAGAAGCTAAAAAAATAGTGGAACAGGTGCTGCTGGCTTACCAAGGGTTTGGTGTCTAGGGTCAAAATTAAACCAAGTGTGTAAAATCAGTAAAACTGGAGCAAGTGGCAAAAAAGTTTAATGGAGGAGAATTATTTATCCATGAGGAGGAAATAGGGGAAAAACCTAACCATAAGGTGAAGCAAAGCTTGTGAGTGGGGCTGTTTGGAGGTTCCTGGTGAGCAACCCTGATCTCACCAGCAAAGCCTGGAGCAGAACAACAAACCTGTTCTGATCATAACACAGGAGTCTGACTTGATTTTGCTGTCAGGAGACATGGAGTTTTCTCCATAATATTGGTGAGGGAGCATCACACTTCACACTTATTTAATGAACTCAGGGAGAAACATTTACACCACCAGCTGAAACACTCAACTGTTAACAGCTATTTAGTAAAACAAAGGCCAGCCTCCCTCTTTGTTTTAAGAACAAGTTGGCTTCTTTGCTGTTATTCTCTAAATTTCATGGGCACATCACCCTCACCCATCTCCACTGGGCCTTCTTCCATGAGAGGGGTCACATTAAATTCCTAAGGGTTTAGTGCATCACAGCCTATGTTATCAAACACAGCGTTGCCTGTCAAGTATCCCTGGACAGCACTGATGACATGATTTACATAAATTGTTATAATTTTTTTTCTGGCTCTTGACCCTTTTTTTACTGCCCTTGCACCCTCATATAAAGAACCTGCCCTAATTTATTTTTTTATGCTGCATTCTCAGCACCACAATATCCATACCCAGTTTAGCATTTTTGCTATCCCCACATGGGTGACAGGGGTGCACAGCATTACCAGCACAGTTATCCAGGTGGTGCTGGCCTTGGGCAAACACTCCCAAAGGGACTCAGTGCTCCCTGAAGGGATCTGTGAGACTCAGCCCTTTCCTGTTTCTGTCTTTAAACACTTGTGAACTGCATCTCTGCTTCGTGGCACTGCCTTTAACACCCAGCAGCTTCTCAGACTGCTGTTTGTCATGTCTGGCCATTTCTCCAGTAGTTTGTCACATTCTGCTCAGTTAACTTCAGCCCACGGGCAGGTCAGCAGTCCAGTCAGCAGCTTGCAGCCCTGACAAGCACTTCAAGAGTTACATCAGGCTGACTCTGGACAGCAGCTAAGCACCCACGCAGCCACTCCCTCGCTTCTCCGCACTACTGGACCGAGGAGTGAATAGGAAGAAAACTCTATAGGTCGAGAAAAATTTAGTAAGCAAAAGAAAGAAAAACACATCCTGCCCACAAGAAAATCTCAAAACCATCTAAACAAAACAAAACTAAACCAAAACACACAAGTGATGCAAAGGCAAAAACTATCTCCCATTAGCAGAGTGATGTGAGACCAATGCACAATGAAGTCCAGCAATGTTTTAAAGGTTTTATAAAACTAACCTGTCTGGCTGTCAGCATAAATTATGATTTATGTGTTTTTTCCTATAACTATAGAAGTGGGACTCAAAATACTCCAATTAATACAAAGAATTTTAAAAAACATTATTAATATTTGCAATTCCTTATTTTAAAAGAATTCTGTTTTGACCCGGATGGGTTTGCCTCTATTAAAGATAGTATGGGAACAGCAAATGGACAAAAATAAAACCTCTAAATGTTCTTCAATTACTGGTATTATGGTATTTTGTAGCACCTGAAATGTTTTTAAGCTGACAACTCTTTGACATCGCAGCTGCAATGAAAAAGGAAACTGAATTCCTCTGAAGTCTGCTTCCACAACTGCTTGTCTGTGGAACTTCTGTGTAATATACCCTGGTGCATAGACCTATGTTTAGAATAGCTCAAAGGAACATCTTTCAGAAAAAGCATTTAGTCCTCCTGTTTGTATAAAAGACTTCTAAGAGTTCCTTTCCGCTGTAACTCAGAGCCATTTTCCAGCCTCAGCTTAAACCTTTTAATATATTACAGTTATGATAGTTCTCTTAATGCACACAACTGAATTAGGCATCTTACAGCATACACTTCACTGTATTAATCATAAAAAATAATATATTTCCAGGCAGTGTTATTTTAGAAGAAGGATATTTTGTCATGGTTTAATCACTTGTCACTAAAACCTGGATTGAAAATTGACAGTGCTATTCCACTGAAACATTTCCAAGGCTTAGAGCACATCCCTGTTCTTACGTGCTCTCCTTAGAACAGTCTAATGATTTTATGAACCTTTTGTAAAAAAGGAAGTTTGGACTTAAAAGCCATGCTTTCTAAAACATTTAGTGTGGTAACTATTTGGATCTGTTCCTAAACAGCAAGGAGAAAGTGGATTAACTAGGCTGATTGGAAAAACATAAATGCCAAAGCTTCCCCTATGGTCTGATCCTCTTGTGTGTTCAGATTCATATCTACTGGCTTAGTAATTGACATCAACATCCTTCTTGCCATGCCAGTACGGTGGTGTCAATACAGGTGCAGAAAAATGAATTGTTTTCTATTCTGGTCATATAAACAACAGGACTCAACTAAATATTAACTGGTGTCTTTATTGTTGGTAGATTCATTGAACAAAATTAATCTTGACTTTACGCTCATCACTCAGGTTTTTGAAAGGTGTTAGGTAGATCTATTGCTTTACACAGGCCAAGTCTAAGCCTTTCCATGTGATTTGTGCTTCACTACATTTTATCACAGAATTACAGAATATCCTGAGTTGGAAAGGACCCACAAAGACCATTGAAGTTTATCTGCTGGCTCTCCACAGCACGTCATNGGGAAGGGAAGGGAAGGGAAGGGATCACTCATATTCCCCTAACAAGTGATGACAAATAAATGCTTTTCTGAATTAGAGAAATTTCAATAAATATAGAAGTAATATGAATTACAGTAGAAAGATTCTGTGCTATAGGCTTTATCCCATATGTATATAGAGTTGGTAATTCAGTATCTACAAACTGATAATAATTCTGAATCTCAGGCTATTATCCTTTTTTTTATGTTGAGAAATAAAACTTCAAACTGTCTTTCCAGCCTCTTTGCTTCAACAGCTAATCTGAGCAGAACAAGGGCCAAGTTAGAGCTTGCTTAAACTCTGCATCTGCAAGGAAACTGAACAAAAGGAAAACTGGAACCACAATTTTTCCTCTCTCCTTCCCTCCAAGTCCAATGTGGTGTTCAGTGTTGCTGAGACAGCATTTGGCATTGTTCAGAGCTAGTAACAAATTGCTAACCTCTGGGAATAATGAGAGAATAGGGAGGAAATCATGCCTTTGTGAGAGAATAGTATCTTTTCTGATGCTTCCTGAGGCAATACAGCTATATGCTTCTTTTTAAATAGGACTACAGAGAAAGAGACAAGTTACCTGCGAAGAAATAAAATGCTAGTTTTGCTCAGGCTTTTGCATTCCTTTTTTCTTGGAGGAAAATAAATTTGTTAAAGCCTTCCTTAATATTTGAATAGAATTGTGCAATGCACTGCTGAGTGTGGTGTAAACTTCTGAATCAATTAGATTGGCATGGATGGTAACAACATTGTCACTAACATTACTATGGTACTAACCCATATATGATGACAACCTGCAAGGATAATGTTCATTATAAAGCAGAAGAATCAGACTTTGCTCATGATTTGTGCATGACTTGCATGACGTTTGGGCATGCCTCCGAGTCCATAGTTGTGCTCTTTTGGCATCACAGGGGATATGCTTGCTTAGTGTTGTCCTGAAAATTTTTTGAGATCATATGATCTCAGTGAATTCACCTGGATGGACTCAGCATAGCAGGAAGACTCTAGTTTTCTTCTGTTTTCCCTAGATAAAATAAGAAATCTGTAACCAAGCATATTTCAGTGTTACCATGTATGGCACAAAAAGTGCAAGGAAAGACAAAATGTTTGAATCAGATTTAATTCCATCAGGACAGCTCATTCAGTTCTAACAGATATTCTTTGAAGTACCAATTAATACAAAAACCTAGAAGAGATATAATTTTAAGAAGAAAAGTACTAGATATTCATGTAGGCAAAGGATTTCCCCCCCTCTTTTAGTGTGCTTATGACTTCAATTAATTCTAAGAACTCAAACCAAGTACCTTGCATTTGGACTTCTTCTACATTACAACAGCTCTTGAACTTTTCTTTCTAATGTATGACAGAGCAATGCTTTTAGTATGCAGTTACAGTAAATTGAGACATGCATTTAGCATTTTAAGCCTCTAGCAAGTCTTTCCTTCTACACAGCAGCTCACCTATTGAATATTAATATAATGCTTGGTAATTCAGAAACACATGGTGAATTTCCTTTGTCTGTAAGTGTCTGTTTAACAACTATTTAATATGCAGGCAATGAGCTTGAATTCTATACCTACACTTAGCCTTAGTGTATGAATGACTTATTAGCAAGGTGCAGCGGAATTTGATACCTTTACATCCATTTTTAAAGAATGTTGCAAGCTACCGCTATGAGATTTTCCACTATTTATAATCAGACTTATATTTCAAAACGCTAAAACAGCCCATAGCTCATACATTTATATGATGCTCCTACAGAAACCTAAATCATATTACAGAAAAATAAAATATTTTCAGTTCTTACTTTGCATTGGAATTACTGATGGTTTTTCTGTATTTCTGCATGCAGTTTTTGCATTTATCTTTCCTTGAATTAAAACTCTTATCTTGTAAATATACTAAGTGCAAAGTTAGACTGTATCAACAATTAAACAGGTCTTGAAAGCTGATCCCGTCTCACAAATCTTTGTTTTTATATCATTCTTTTTTGCCCATTCTTACTCTTTCTTCTCTCTTGCCCAGTCTTGTCCTTTCTTTTTTCTCTTCCTTAAAATTCAAATGGAAATTAGGTGATGATATATTCACTGGTCCAAATTAGAACAGTCAGAGTGTTATTTGGAACTGTTTTTCTAAATTTTTTTGTCCTCTATTTAAATAATTATTGTCAATTATTTTATTAGATTTGTATTTTGAATCTAAATTGTAAAGGCAATGACTTTGCAGCTTTATGAATGTAGTGAATATAGTCCATGATCACCATCCCTAATAGAGTATCTTTATGTCAGAAGGGATCCTTCTGAAATTGCACATTTTCTTTCTTCTTCCTGTTTTCCTTGGCTTTTATTGCATCTTTTTTTTTTCTTACCTCATGTATCTAGCATGTAGCTGAATCACATATTCATCTTCATTGAAAGAAATAATAAGAGAAACATCATAGCAGTTCCTTTGCTGTTGATTATTTCTGTTGTATAAATCACCCTCCGCTTTATATTTCTGGTCCGTCAAGGTGAATACCAGACGTAATTAAATATTTTCCATGCTGTGTTTTTGTGCCCTGTTGTACAGTGACTTTCCATCATCAGATGCCTACAGGCAGTTTTGTGATGAGGTTTAGGAGGGGAGTACCACATCAAATTTGCTCTGCTAGATCTGCTTTAGCCCTTACTTACCACAAACCATCATTAAATGGTGAGTCAATCAGACAAAGATACCTTTAGATATAGATGTGGAAGAATAAAGACAGATCTAACTGTACATACAATATTTTAATACTGAACATAGCTTGCTTGTGCCACTTCCAGTTGACTTTAAAATACATGTGTGGTTTTGGCAGAACTATTGGAGAAGTATGGTAAGAGACTTCATTACATTAATTATTTGTCATACTCATTGCTACTTTTTTTCTCATGTAAACTGACTTTATATGCCTTTTTGGCAACATTTCAGTTTGTTCTTTGGTGCAAAATATTGCAGTGAAGTGAATGATTTACTTTTTAAAAGGAAAAATTTCCACCATATTGTGTATCATGTTTTATATTTATGGAACATATTCAAAATCTGAGTATATTTTTAAAAGAGAAGCATTCATATGCACACATTTCCTTTTACAAATACCTTTGTTTCATATGTTTGAAAGATATAAGAAACCTGCCTTTCATTTTAAAACTTTCTGATGAATTCTCTTCCTTGAGAGATGTAGTCCATCTATTTTCTGAAATGTGTATTACATTTTGATAAAGTTTTTAATAAGCTTCTTCTGAAGCTTCAATTTAGAGTATAGAATAAGGAAAAGAGAAAAAGAAATAAGGTAGAACTGAATGTACGCTTACACAACTGTAGTTACATATTATGACAAAAGAAATGCTTGGAATATGATTCTAGAATTCTAAAAAAACCCCTCATGACAAAAATTGAACTGAAATCTACTTTCTCTTAAACCTGTTTCAGTTCAAAGTGAAATTCCAAGGGGTAAGTTGTTCTTTCTCTCAGGTTACTGTGCAAAGACAAGCCTATTTTTCTCTCAGAATTAACCATGACATAAGCAGCCTTAAAATAATTCAAAAAGTAGCAGAGAGAAGCTATGTGGTAGCCTGTAAATGAACTGGATAATTTATAATTTCTATTACTGACGTCCAACTCATGAAAAATAGACAGTCTAAGGAAACTTTCCACATCTTCTTTAAGTAGCTAAAAGTATTATGGAGAAAACAATGTTTGTGTGAGAATATACTGGAACAGTCTTGTTCTGATGCCCATATTTGGCAAGATTTTCAATACTGCTATAGATGCAGAAAACTGAAACATCAAGTATTTTGTTGTGGAAACATAATTTCTAACACAAATATAGGAAATCAATCCATATATTTTATTGAACAAAAACTTATTCAGTAGGCTGAACAGCTAATATATATGTAGCAAGGAAATACCTTATTGTAAATTAAGTCAGTTTAGTCTACAGAAAGAGCCCAAGGTTGAAATTGTAAAAATAAAAGATAGAAATACAGAAATATTTTTCAGCCTGGTAATAATTAACATCTGGAATTCTAAAGGTAGAGAAGAAGAGCGAATCAGTCTACATGGAATGGCCAGCCTGTTCCAACACACTGTGCATCTATGTCTCCCTTTAGTAGAAAGGATCATTTGGCTGAGGTCAGTATGAGTTTGCACAAGGCAAAGTGCTGGGGCCTGTACTTGTGTCACAATAATGCCATGAAGTGCTAGAGGCTGGGAGAAGAGTAGCTGGAAAAATGCCCAACAGAAAAGGACCTGGGCATGCTGATTGACAGCAGCTGAACATGAGCCAGCAGTGGCCAAGAAACCAATGGCATCCTGGCTTCTATCAGAACCAGTGTGGCCAGCAGGACCAGGACAGTGATTGTCCCTCTGTACTTGGCACTGGTGAAGCCACACCTTGAGTACTGTGTCCAGTTTTGGGACTCTCACTTCAAAAAAGACATTGAAGTTCGGAGCTTGTCCAGAGAAGGGCAGTGAAGTCGGTGAACAATCTAGAGGGTAAGCGTGAAGGACCAGACCTAAGCACGTTTTGTTTCAAACATTCTGTCTGGTACAACAGCAAAGGTGTGATTGAAGGAGAGGAGGGGCAGTGCTGTTCAGAACCAGCTTCCTGCTCTACCTCGAGACTTGTGCTCAATAATGTTCCCCTACCCCATCTGGCTGGAGGAGGGCTGAAAGGGCTGATGGTGCATATGTGAGCAAAAAGCACAAAATATCTAGTTTACATAAAAGGTGTGCACCAGTTTATCTATAAAAGGAAGTGGATTAGGACCCCTCACTCCCTTTTTCCTCTCTTTCTGCTTCATCTCAGCTCTGCTTCATCTCATTTCATGCTCACAGCAGGATGAATGTAGGATCTAAGGAATGGTGACATTCTTTGTTCTCTCTCTCCTTTTTCTGTCTTTGTTTCTCTCTTCCCTTGCTCTGACTGTTCAAAACAGGCTGTTGTATTCTACCCCAAACTCTATACTGAACTTTGTTGTGGGAGTGGGGAGCTTGTAGAAGTGTGTTGTGGCTTGTTAGCCAACACCTTTGAGTATTGGTGTGTTGTGGTTTCTTAGCCAGCACCTTTGGTGGTGTGTTGTGGCTGGTCATCCAGCACTTTTGAGATGCTGTGTGAGTTGAGAACTTATAGAAATGTACTGTACAAAATCTAAGGGCTTGTTAGCCTCCACTTTTTACAAAGTGTTTTGAGAATTGAAGGGCTTGTTAGCCAACACCTTTGAGGCTTCATAGTGGACTAGTTGCTGGAGTTAAAGAGATGATACAATAAAAGCACGAGAGTTCCCTGACACATAGTCCAGTGGCTTTGTTCAGCCTGATGAGAATTTACAATGAGCATCATGCACACAGATCATAACAGTAAGTCCTATGAGGAGCAGCTGAGGGAGGACAGTTTGTTTAGTCTGGAGGAAAGGAGGCTCAGGGGTCACCTTATCAGTCTCTGTAGTTCCCTGAGAGGAGGCTGTAGCGAGGTTAGGGTCAGTTCTTCTCCCAAATAACAAGTGATAAGACAAGAGGAAATGGTCTCAAGTTGTGCTGGAGAGGTTTAAATGGAATATTGGGAAGAATTTCTTCATAGAAAGTGTTTTTGAGCATTGGAACAGGCTACCCAGGGAGGTGGTGGAATCACCATCCCCAGAGGTGTTCAAAAAATGACTGGATGTGGCACTTAGTGCCATGGTCCAATTGACAAGGTGGTGATCGGTCAAAGGTTGGACTCGATATTGGAGGTCTTTTCCAACTTAAACAATTCTGTAAATGGTATGCGAAATGAGATTTAACAGAGTTAATTTTTAAGCTAATGATCTTAATTCCTTGATTTACAATCATGTCTCATGCTTTTATATTCCTAGACCTTAGCTGGTCCTCAAGAAATTGGCAATGCTATTGGATGCTGGAAGACAAAAATGAGGACTTGAGGGATACTGTGCCCTCTGCATGTGAGCTTGTATAGAATGCTCTCCTGTAGGGAAGTGTCATTAAACCTTCACCTACTCTTGGGAAGTGGTAGTTTCAGACCATACTGCTTTTTATTTATTTTTCCCATATTTTACTTATACACATAAACTAGAATAGTATTTCCCATATGAACCTTGACACATCTCACCATTCTTTTTTTCCACCTGAAATTGCATTTCTGCAATCTCTGTGAGACCACTGAGAAGTCAAAACTAATCAGAATTTAGCTGTCCCTTATTAAAATCTCTCAATGAGAATATAAGAGTGGCACCATATAAACTTTGAGAGCCTACATATTGTTGGGTAGTAGGCACAGTGGTTCCATTTCCTAGCGTGGTTTTTTATAAGTTTAGAAGGATGTGTTATTCGAGAGTGTGTCTGCACAGAAGTTAAATTACAAGGGCACAGCCAAATTCCCGGTTCTTGAAAAAATAAGAAAGGGCTGCCAAATGTATTACTGAATATTGTATATAATATTCGGCTCTCATCCTTCCTTCTTCAGGTTGTAATTGAGATGATGTTTAGTTCCTGCTCATTAAGCTTACGCACATTTTCAAGGTATGTTGTAAAATGCTTCAGCCTCCAATTTTCTTTATCTGAATCTATCAGAAGGATATAAGATCCTTGCATCATATTATATCATAAATCAATTAAAGTGTTCATGAATAAACAGTATTAGCAGCTTTAATTAAAAATATGTAGATATTTAATATGTCCACTTTAGTTTTTACTGGAAATTCTATGTGAAAAACTGAAACTTCTCAGAATTCACTATAAGCTACAAAGATATTTAAACAAAGAGACATCTAGTTATTATGCCAATAAAGTTAGGACTAATTTGTTTGTCAGCAATTTCACTGTAACTCATTGTCTTTCCAGAGACCAAGCACGTAATGGTAAAATGATACGTGTTTCAGAATTTGGTGCATGTCTTTCTAAAGGAAAACACTAAAGTGTTTATACTATAAAGTATGGAAAGAAAACCTTTTTTATATACCTACGTACTCTTTAGAAGTTCATACCATTTTAGCTGCTTCAGATGAAATGGGAAAAGAACTGTGCAGAAGAAATCTCACTTTTGCAAGGAAGTACTTACAAGGCAGAGTTTGCATGGTACTCAAAATTTCTTTCATTTTTGCCATGGCACAATGACATATTATTGCCCTACAGTGCATATGTACAAATCTAATTGATATTCAGTTTTTAAACCTGATACAAATTACTGGGTTTTAAATTGTCAGAGAGGCACCACCAGTGTCACTGGTGTCACTGATGGGCTCAGCTGTGCCTGCCGTGGGTCCACCTGAAATGACTGGCAACAGCTATGCCTGTCATGGGACAGCCACTAATCTTTCCTCACAGAAGTCACCCTTGTAGTCTCCCCTGCCAGCATCTGGGCAAAAGCACCCAACACACCATACTTAGAACAGCAGGGATCAGCTAAATACTCTATATGAAATATTATATTAGAGAAGGACAAAATGTATTGTGGTCTTCATCTGTAAAGCCTGTGTTACATTTTCATTATTTCAGTAAAAATCAGATGGGCAAAGGGACATGTCCTGAAATATCCCTTTAGAGCCTTTAAAGGACTTAGTATCTTCTTCTGGAAATCACCAGGAGTCATGATTTATACTGTAGGTGTTCAGTGCTGCATATGAGAACTGTGCTGGATTCAAGTCATCTGGACAGGACAAAATACCATAAGGAACATGTAATAGAAAACTTGAGACACAGTCAAAGATGTAATAAAGTTTCTTTATGCATAGGAGAAAACTTTTGTTAAGCATATATCATCAAACAGAGCAAAGTCTTCCATGCAGCTTGGCATTGCAGGACTTGGTAAGTGCTGCAGCTGCAGCTTGCTGGGCAGCACAGGAGCAAGCAGATGCTGAAGGTTGTTTCCTGCAGCATCAGCAACAGGAGGAGCTGCTCTGCTCCCTCTTGCAGCTGTGGGCAGGCTGGCAGCAATGTGGTAACAGGGATGTCATACTTAACATATGAGGAACTGAGCAATTTGGAGTGCAGAAAGTTTCGTTTGGAGCACACATGGATGATCAGCTTCAGGGTTCTCCCCCCAAGAAGAAGACTGCAGAAGATATTCCACTGCAATACATTCTCACAACAAAAAGAGAAGGGAAGCACTACTTTCAACATCTACAGCAGCCCTAAGTTTGAAAAAGACTGTTGTCCACTCTGGGGCCTAAGGCATAGCTGGACTTTCCAGCTGAAGCCTGGTTAAAAGGATCCATGATTTGGGTCAGACGATATATCATTACTCCAGACAATAATCAGGAATACACTGATAAGTATTTTATTAAGATACAATGAGTACTTTATTGAGATACAAATGCTAAAGTTAATAATGGAAAAGATTCAAGAAGAACATGATATCTTTTACTGGAAAATGATCTTCTGATCTGATAAAGATCTGAAAGAAAAACTACAATTATCTGTTAATACAGAAAACCTATCAGAAATAGTAAGAGTGGGCAACATGCAGTGAAAAATTGACAGGCTGGATGGCCCTTCCTGTCTTTAACATCTCTGCTTTCAGTACTCCTTGGTAGTATTTTTGCTTTGCTTTGCACCATTGCTGTAAACATAAAATCTGCTCCACATGCACTGAGTACTACCTATAAAGCATAGACATACTACTCTCAGTACAAAACAAGTCCAAAGGTTTTACTAAATAATTAGAATTTTGATTTCTATCCTGTGCAATGAACTGAACTCAATTCTTATATGATATGCAAAAGAAATCAGAGACAGTTTGAGCAAGGGTAAGGGACTGTCTGCATTAAGAAAAACATTTGGAAAATTGGAATAGTAACTGGAAATCATCCAACTGATTTAATCCATATCATATTTTTATAAGTTGCTCAATATGGAGTATCTATAAAACTACAAATTTACAGGAAGTTGTCGCATCTAATTTGTTACTGGACCAGTTTATTTCAAGAAATGTTTCTTGTGTATTTTTACCTTTTAAAATTACTCTCTGTTAATGAAACAAATATAATTCTGTCAGTCCTGAAATAATTCCCACAGCACACCATTATGATTAGTTTCACTTTCACACCAGTGCTGCCAAATTTTTAAAACAGTATTTTCATTAATAATGCTGCCTAGTATGAGCTGCCAAAAACTATTTAATGTGTGATATGAAAAATCTGGCATTATGTAAGTTCCTAGTGAGAGCCAGTAGTGTAAGATTTTCATATTTCCTCCAATGGATTTGTCTGGAATGAACTCTGTGTATTCTCACAGTGTTTTCTCTGTTAAAGTAAAATTGCTGTGTTTCATTATTTAATTTGCATATTTATGAAGTCAGAATGATACCATCAGTATTCCCTTAATCCTATTTTTATGCATGATATTCACATACAAAGAGTCATTTGCTTGATTTCAGTGCCAACACATGAAAATATACTACTTTTTTTATTCCTATTGAGCCTTAGCCGGTATGCCTTTTCAGCTTAAGGAGATTCATATTGTCATTTTCCTAGCCTACATGTGCTGCTCCACACCAGCTTACCTTTTTTTTAAAGCAGGAAACCTTCCTGATGACTCACTTCAGCAGTATGACTTATTTGGTTTCTCCGGCTCTCTCTTCTCTAAAATTAGATGGCGAGCTTTTCATTTCATGGACCATGTCTTTTTATCTGTTCCATAAAGCTTACATGGCATTTATGGGATCAATGTAAATTAATAATAATAATAAACATTTTATACTCTACTGATATACATTTAGGTATTTGAACTGTGAAATACTGCCCTCAGTCAAAGCAGATGTCAATGTAGAGATGTGTCGGGGCACATGGGGTTGGGTGTCCCAAGGAGAGAGAGGGCAGGCTGGGGGCAGCCAGAGCATTTCCAGCCCTACACCCCCAAGTTCCAGAGCTAATTCACATCTCATATTTAAAACCCAAATTGTAATTGGATGCAAGACTAATTCTAAAGAGCGGGCAGAACAAGATATTGAAATAACTGAAGTTAAGACTTAAATTTGAAGTTTTTAATTTGCATTTACATGTCCTTTGCAAAGGACATGGTTACATCATGGTAGTTACCATGAGGTAACTACCCTTTTTTATTTGCCTTAATATAAATCAGGATTTTATTCTATCATTATTCATGCACTCGTGCATATGTAAAATGCACTTCTGCCTTAAAGAATTTTGCCTTTAATTTAAGTCTCAATTTCATCTGCAACACGAAATATTTATCCGTCATTTTCTTAGATAATATATGGACATAAGAAGCCAGGTGTCAGGCTCTGGGATAGTTTGTCCTCAGAAGAATTCCAGAGCTTTCTCTCACAGGCAATAAATAGACAGGAAAGAAGAATGCTTTTATTGAGTATGTGTGTATCAGTATCAATACCAGTAATCTCATCATTTGTCTGTAATGATATGTCAGTAGTTGGCTGAGTTTTCAGGTTTGAAGGATAGTTTAGACTTGTTTGATGAATACATTCAGAGCACTTTTGGCAAAAAGACAAACTGTAACAGCTTCTACCACTTAAAGTAAACATGTCAATACTTGGTATGAGAATATTCATTGCATTCAACTGTTTTATCTTGAGTCTTACTCACTGAATTTTGCCATTTAGCACTAACAATTCTTAAGAAAGCATGAAATGATTTACAAAGTCTCACAAATAATTTCTTTTTCTTTTTATTACAATATTAGCATTTCCAGATTCTCTGATGTTAATTGCAAATATGTAATATATATCTCCTTGAAAATGTATGAGAAATAAATCCCACTTGTTCCATTTTAAATCACAGAAGATGACAAGATAATAAGGATGAGGTTTTATTGTCTGCAAAGTGACTTAAAGATGTTTTAACTCTAGGTATGTAATGTACACTTCCTGACCCCAAGTAGCCTGACCCCAAGTCCCTCAAAGATAGTAGGTTATTTTGTGATGCCTCCCACATTCACAAAGATTTGAATGTCTCAAATGTCACCTGTTACCTACATTTAGGAAAATCAATCCCACTCTAAAATTTAAATTTGTCACACGATTTTAGGTATTTGCAATGCAGACACCAACAGATGAGAAAGTCACTAGGCTACATTTATAGTCAAAGGAAGAATCCTTACATAAGATTTTATATGGTCATTTTAGGGTAAGATTTATTTTTCAGTGAGTGCCTATTCTTCCCCCTTGGCTATAAAATGGTGCTGTGATAATTGCTAAGTTGAGAAGGTGATGCTATAGATTTCCACAATGTATCAGAGGAACTCCTTCAAAGTGCTATTGCACTGGGTATCTGCATGTCTTAGCCACATAATAATTCAGCCTCAATATATTTTCCCCCAATTATTAAGAGCTGAACACTACCTGTCTTTCACTGTATCCATAAATCAACAGCTTTATACTCTAAATCTGTCGTTCAGTTGAACCTGTCATATGGAGAACTGAATTTTGCAACACAGTTAATTCTGAGGTGACTAAAAGTTTACAATTAAAATATGGTAGTTCTTATGGAGACATATTTATGTTCAAGAAAGATACCTTTGCTGCCAAATAAGAATGAACTATTTTAAACCTTTAAGGAAAATATGAAGATATCTTATATAATATATTCAATAGGATATATGACTAATCTCCTTCTCTATTAATAGCTTCTAACTAGAACTGAAATTAAAAGCCTTTTGGCTTGAGCCCAAATGTTTTTGTCAGATGAAAATCTTATCTCATTTAGACAGAGGCGACAGAGCTTTGTGTGAGAGAAAAAATCCAAAAGCACCCTTTGTAATTTTGCAATATTTTTGTAGCCTGCATTGTGACAACAGTTAAAATCTCATTCTAATCCTGCCTAACTGGTGTGAATCTGGTATGAGACCAATATATCTGGCAACATCAGTAATTGATGACTGAGTGTATGGGGTGATGGTTCTACATAACTATAATTACTGAATTTGAACCCATATTTCTACTTAAAAGATAACGCTGTGATGTATTTTGTCACAATAAAGACATTAGTTAAATGTTTAGGCAAGTGTGAAATTTTTAGTGTTCACCAAATCTTCGAATATTTACCAAATAGTTAAAATTCACCAACTTACAGGAAGATTAAAAAAAAAAAATAAAACCATCTGTGTGCCATATATTTTTATCCTTAATTGTGGGCAATTATTCCTAAAATAACCAGTTAGTTCTAAGAGTTTAAATATTAAAAGTGTACCTCTAGTTCTAAAAAAAATATACAATTTTTTTTTCTTAAAATCTCTTACAGTGACACCTTTTTATATCAGAGGACTGGCCCTGTGGTGTATTCAGAATCATAATTACTGATTGTAGTCATGAAAATAAGTTTTAATTTTATTACCTACTGTTAGCACAGCTTTGCCGATAAAGTAGAAGAGAAAGTTAATTGGAATCTGCTGTATCTTGTTCATCATGTGCATCACTACCCGTACTTACTGAGAGCAATATAATCTCAGAGCTGTTCTCTAAAAGCATAGTCTACACAAAAGGGGCAACACTGTTATGGATATTAATGCAGAACATGAATTGAAATGTCATTGAAAATGAATTAGAAGAAAACAAGCCAGCTTGAATCTTTGGGAAGCCAAATTTGCATATTTTGCTTTAAAAAGTAGCACACTCTTTTTGTGAACCATACTTTTTCTGTAAATCACTGGAAAAATGGAAGCTTTAATTCTCCAACATTGTTCAAAGAAATCCATTTGATTAGGCCAGAATCACATACTGTGTTCTCCCTTCAGGCGAGATGGCATTTTATTTTATTTTGCAACCTCCAAATATCATTAGGTGTGAAAATTACTGTTATTATTACCCCAGAGTGGCGTGTATTTGCCTCCCACCTGCACGCAGAGCTGAGCCAGCAGATGGCACTCACGTTGGAAGAGTAATTCTCAGGAAGGCATGAAGTTACCTCTAAAGAATCCCTATGAGATACACAGGCAGGAACAGCATTTGTGATGCAAACTCCCCAATCTCCAGCTCCCAAAAGGTAGGTTTCCTGGTGTGTTGTGTAACCCATCAGGCAGCTAAACATCGCACAGCCATGCCGTCCCACCATCCTGCAGTAGGGTGGGGGAGAGAATTGGGAAAAAATGTCATTTGGAGAGAAAAGGAAGGGGAATGGAATACTAATAATATTACTAATAAAATATAAAAAACAAGTGCTGCCCAAATTCAAGTGCTCACCACTCACTGGCCCTTTCTGAGCAGCAGTTCCTGGCCAGCTTTCCCCATAGCTTATAAACTGAGCATGATGACACAGAGTATAGACTATCCTTCTGGCCAGTTGGGGTCAGCTGTCCTGGCTGTGTCCCCTCCAAGCTGCTTGTGCTCCCCCAGCCTCCTCACCTGTTTGAAAGGCCTTGACAGTGTAAGCACTGCTTAGCAACAACTGAAATATCAGTGTGTTATCAATATTATTCTCACCCTAAATGCAAAGCTCAGGACTATATCAGCTACCAGGAAGAAACTTTATCCTAGATGAAACCAGGACACCAGGCTAAATTACCTGCTCAGGTTCCCTCAGCAGTAGCCCTTACAGAGACAGAATTCTATAAAGACATTCATCCTATAAACTTCCACTCATTACAGAATGACCTGCTCTTTAGAGATGCCTGTCTATTCCTGATAACTGTCAAGTGGACCTAGATTGTCATCCTATTTGACTAAAATGATATGAAATAAACCCAAATATCACAGACTATCTACTAAATAATGTCTAGCTGCTCTATAGACAATAAAGTATTTCTGAGTAACTTAATATGAAGTGCTCCTTTATACCTCTGTTTCTCTGTAAGAGGATGATTGTTCCATTGCAGGGATTATTCCATTAAAACAGTTGTTGAATAACAAAGGGAGGAGGATCAATAGCAATAAACGAGGACTCTACTTATTTCCAAGGGTTTTCCTTTTAAAATATTTTACTTGCATCTTGTACTTTGATGAAGTTAGTCTGTATGCTGAAATCTCATCTATAAATTCACAGAGGAGTGGGGAAACCCAAGTAACACCCTGACTGACTGTTAGCAGGCCCAAAACAGGACCATAAGCCCATAAAATGGTAAAGCCTATAATCTTAAATTCACAGTACTACAAGGGCACAGTGGCAGACAGGACTCTGAGCCAAGGACTCAGAGAAAGGGACGCCCTGTTTGAGTTTCTCCCAGGACAGTCCCAGGACTGCCTCAGCCCCAGTGACAGGGTATGAAAGACATCATGATGAGTCAATGCCAGACACATTATAGGATGCAGGGGAAAAGCACTTTGGAAGATTGTTATTATGGGAATGTTTAGGGAGGGACCAAAGGTGGGGGAAGGGATATATTCAGATGATTTGGGGAGGAACAAATATGGGAAAAGAAAGGATAAAGGGGTAAAAATAGCCAGACATATATAAAGAATTTGCTGGTCAACACTCTTGTCTGACCATGAGCCATAACTGATCTGCACAGTCTGTCCCATCTTCTAATGGAATTATTTTCTAACTCCTTCCTGTCTGAGGGACTTTCTATTCTGTGTACATGTGTGTGTATGGGGGCATGACTGTGACAACTGGAGTTAGGCCATGGGTCAGAGGGTTTATGTGCTTGCAGTGCCAGCAGGTGGAGAGACTGAAGTGAATGACTGTAGGCAGCAGCAGTTGGAGAGGTACAAGGTGTCACAGGGGCTCATGTGTCTATGGTGTCAGGAACTGGAGCAAGGGAGGCCTGGGTGCCAGCAGCTGGTTTGGGAGGAATCCAGATTTTACATACCTCCATGTATTCTCACTAGTGAACCTCCGCCTGCTCAGCAAGAGCGGGAAGAAGCATGAGGTCAGTGGTGCTGTGGAAGCTTGTGCAAATGCTCTGTGTGTCTGTTCATCATCTGTGTGGGCAGCCATGTGTGTAGGTATGTCCGTGGTATGTGCATGTGCTCTGTGTGTGCTCTTCTGGGAATACACCTTCAGCCTCACCACTGACTGAACCAGGAGTGGTGGGGATGAGGCAACTGGCACCACTCTTGGGCTGTTGTATCTAAGCGTGTCAGAGAACAAAATCTTTCATGCCTCAAACATTGATATAATTTTTGCTCATTATAACAAAAACTTATAAAAACAGTACAACCAAAGAATTGTCTTTAATGCTCAAGCTGAATTCCAGCTACAGTGAAAGGTTCAAGTACCTGGTGATTTATAACTCAAGTGGACTTGCATGAAGAGGTGTCCTGTTTCTCAAGACACTCAATTTTATTCAGTCCACTGGTACACTAATGCTTCATTCTTTATATTAAGCTTCTGAGTTCATTGTCATTTGGTAATTACCTCCAGACAATGAAGAAGAAAAACATTATCTTTCATAAATTTTAAGTGGCCACCAGCAACTATCACGTCTTTTTCAAAACTGTATTTTCTGATGAATACTTTCCCCACAACATTGGTCTGTCACCTATTTCATTGGTCCCTTAATTTATAATTCATATCCTTTATATTATTTTGGAAGAGGAAAACAAGGATCAGCAAAATTCAGACACTATTATTATTAAAAGAGGGTTTTGCCCCAAAATTCCTTGGAATGTGACTGTTTTAATATATTTCCAAATCCTATTGAACTTTGATGTCTCAAAATGTTACATTGGTTAAAGACTGATAATCAGTTAGTCCATCTACATCAGAAAGAAAGATAGATGTGCATCAGGCATTTTCTATCAACATTTCAGCACATGAGTATTATCAAGAGCCTTTGCAATTTTACAGTACAAGGTGACTCACAGCAAATATCTTACTTTGTTCCAATTAGTATGGCAGAACATTGTTTGTATCATCTAGAGGAAAACAAACACTCCCACAGTGAATAAGAGTGAAAAGCTTTTAATATATTTAATGAATATTTCAAAATGACAGACACAAACATTGTTAATCTCTCCATTGGCATGTGATTTTGGACAGCTTAAGCTGTTCTAGTTATCTGAAGAAGAACTCATTTGCCAGGTGAGCTTGCTAAGCCTTCACAATTGCAAACCAGTCTACCATGCTTCTGAGAGATTAAATGCTCACTTGATGTTAATGTACTCATTGGTTTTACTTTACATTTGGGACTGAATGATTGAAAAAGTTCACTTTTTAGAAAAGTTTCAGAGAATGAATGTAAAAATAATAAATTAGAAGACACTTCATGGTTTTGTGGTTGTTGCATTTTCTTTTATTTACTTTTATTGATTCAGAAATTATAAAACATGAACATTAACCAGTGCAGATCTGCATAAAGGGCTGACCATATGCTGTAATTGCTCAGTCAGCTCATAGTTATAATGTTCAATAATCACAATTATGTATTTGGAAAACTGAAGGCATACAAAATCCTGCATCACTTAACTGCTGTTTGAATTTCACACATACAAAACCAAAATCACACGTGTTTTTTTAATTGTAGCAAGTATAAAACATGGCAAAATCACAAAATACAATCAGTTATATGAGATCAGGTTGAACAGTTCATATTACATTGTTTTCAGGATTACAGGGGGTTTTGGGAGGGAGCAATATAAGAGATTATTTAGGAATGACTTAGAGGTTGTGATTATCAATTTTGTACCTTTCCAAACTTTTACCCAAAGGGTAAAAAAAAAGTAATGCAAGCAATATAAAATAGAAAACTTTGGTTATTAAACTCTGTATTGTACCGAGCTGATGAACATAAGTAGTTTTTAGACATTAACACTGCAAATGCTAGTTGTTTTAACTGTGACATCTATTTTCTACACATTTATTGCATTACAGTCTGAATTCATTCCACTGCTTGTTCAAGTCTATCTTTAAAAAAACCCCACTTTTCTTCTGTACATAAATTCTTGCATGGTGTTTTAATTCTGGACTTCTGCTTCTGACCTTTTTTTCCCAATTTAATAACTCTTTCAAAAATGTGGGTAAAATTAGTCAGTCATTTTCTTTCTAAGACTGCATACAGTTTTGTGAAAACATTGATACTGCTCTTTCTCTCTATGGTATTGATACCAAGTTGCACTAACTACTTACATTGATAAAACTGTGGCTTGCAGCACTTGTATGGTAAGTCACAGATGCCAGGTGTGATCAGCTTTTGAAGAGTTACTCTGGATTTAATTTAATTTATAACAGCAAGAACAAAATTCTCTGGAATTCTAAGCTTACAGTACACTTTATCTAACAGAACAAAAAGCATGGTACATGCTACTATCTAGTGCTGGAAACTTTCTAGTGAACCTACAGGAAATATGTCCTTCTTACTACTCTAAAGATTTAAAGAAAGAAGTTTTCATTTGCCATACATAACCTAGGTAGTATAAAATATAGATCTACTATCTGTTTTCCTCCCTCACCCAAGTACTTAGTTTCTGGACAGAAAATATTTTATTTTCTTTCCATTAGTCACAGAATTACAGAATCACAGAATGGTTGGGTTTGGCTGGGACCTCTGGAGACCATCTGGTCCAACCCTGCTGTTAGAGCAGGGTCCACTAAAGCATGTTGTGCAGGATTGCGTACAGGTTTTGAGTACCTCCAGAGAAGGAGACTCTTTAACCTCTCTGGACAACCTGTTCTGATGCTTGGCCACCCTCAAAACGAACAACATTCAGATAGATCTTCCGGTGGTTCAGTTTGTGCCTTATGACCCTTGTCCTGTTGCTATGAACCATTGAAAAGAGGCCCCATCCTCTTGATACCCACCCTTAAGATATTTGTATGCATTGTTAAGATTCCTTCAAAATAATTTCTTCTCCAGGGTAAACAGGCCCAGCTCCATCAGCCTTTCATTATAAAAGAGATGGACCTTATCCTTCCTCATTGCATCCTTGCATGGTCTGACAGTGTTCCTATATTCCTTCCAAGTTGCCTCTCTCTTTTTCCACATTCCATATATTTCCTTCTTCTGTTTGAGTTTTGTCAGAAGCTCATTGCTTATCCATGCAGGTCTTCTTCCCTTTTTGCTTGATTTCTTACTGATAGGGATGCACTGATGTTGATCTTGGAGGAAATGATGCTTGAGTATTAAACAGATTTCATGGACTCCCCTACCTTCTAGAGCTCTATCCCATGGGATTCCTCCACGTAGGTCCCTGAATGGGACAAAATTACCTGTCTTGAATCCTACTTATCGCCCTGCTTAATCTATGCAGGATCCTAAACTCTACAATCTCATGGTCACTGCGGCCATAGCTGCCCTCCAACCTTCACAGTCCCAGCCAGTCCTTCTATGTTTGTTAGTCCAAGGTCCAACAGCACATTTCTCCCTGTGGACTCCTTCACCACATGTGTCAAGAAGCTGTCATCAATGCTCCACAGGGAGCTCCTAGACTGTGTGTATTCAGCTGCCTTTTCTTTCCAGCAGATATCAGGGTGGCTGAACTGCTTAGTGAGAACTAGGGCCTGTGACCATGAGGCTACCTCCAGATGTCTATAAAAGGCCTCATCGACCTCTTCCTGATCAGGTAACCTGTAGTAAAAACTCACAGCATCACCCATGTTAGCCTGCCCCTTAATTCATTCAATCAGGCTTATTAAATCAAAAAATCTCCCAATTTTCTTCAGTATCAAATCTGTATAAAATTTATTTTAATGAAATATAAATTATATAACAAAACATAATCACAATACCTTCTCAAGTTTAACTTATCTATAGTTTTATATATGTTCTACCATTTACAAAAATATACCTGTCAATCACTGCCCAAGGTCTAGCAGTTCATTACTTGAACTTCTTAGCTAAACAAGCTCTATCTTAATTCAAAGGATGTCATTTTCACTCTCATGATTAAAAATTGACATAAAGATCATTAGAGATTCTGTGGCCTATTTAGGGATCAAGTCATTGAATCACAGAATCAATTAAGTTGGAAAAAGACCTTGAGACCATTGAGTTCAACCTGTGACCAAACACCTCCCTGTCAACTAAATGCACTAAATGCATTTATGGCATAACCCATGATGTGGCTAGCACAGACCTTTCCCGTGAGAATTTTTCTTGTGTTTTTATAAACAAAGATAAAGTTTGGATGTTATTAAAACAGTTTCTTGAGATGTGTGCAGTTCGGGCCTGGCCAATAAGCTCAGGGGGAGGTTTCAAACTGACCAATCTGAGTGACCTTTGAAAAGTTTATATAAGTTAGAAAAATAAAAAAATACTGATCTTTGATGCCACACTGAGTCAGAGGGTCTTTTCTCTCTGCTAGTGGCTCAACAGCGACACCATGACACTAAATTTCCCTAAACACCTTCAGGGATAGTAACTCCGCCAATTACTCATTGAGTAAAGGTATCTCCACTGTCACACTTTCTTGTAGCTATTTAGCTATATTACAGAAGATGGATCATCTTCTCAAGCAGTCTGGAGTGATCTGCACCACTGTAGTTAGGTCAGGCTTCTGTTGGATAGTGGATGTGACTTTCATTCCATCAGGGTGTAACACTGAAACCAGATCTTGGTTGAGTGTTCAGATACTAAATATAAAGCACAGCAAAGGAAATAGTGCCAGTTTTGCCCTCTGTCTGTTATACAATCAGGTCCTCTGCACTTGATTGCAAAAAGGCTTTAAAAAAATGAGAGAAGGTATGTTTCTGTAGCATAAACTCTGAAATGCAGCAAAATTTAACATCTGCCTTGGTCCTCAGCAATTTTTTCTGGCTTAATCAGGCATCTTCCATTCAATATGGCCTTTCTGGCAATTCAATTTTCCTCATGCATTTACTTGCTCCTGGGCTTTAAATGTGGAGTTAGCATGTAAATGTTAACTGGATTCCATTTAGGAGGCAAATATCTAAAACTGCGGTGCAGCAAAATGCAAAGAGTACTTTTATCTCTTTCCAGAATTCAAAACACCTTCTCATGGTTTGCTCTAAATTTTACCCCTATACTGGAAATGACAGAGAAGCTAAAATATGAGAGATCAATTCCTTACTAGTTTACTATGCTTGCAATTGGAAATTTTGGTGTGGAGGTGTTGGCTGATCCACCAAAGCCGCCCTATCACTCTTCTCCTCAGCTGGATGGGGGAGAGAAGATATAATGAAGGCTTGTGGGTGCAGATAGCAGCAGGGCAATCACTCAGCAATTACTGTCGCAGGCAAAACAGACTGCTTGAGGAAATTAGCTTACTTTATTGCCAGACACTTTCCTCTGACTTCGCCCATCTTCTTGGGCTTTGCTTTCTAATTTCCTACATCCTTCTGGCCCAGCAGCACATGAGAACAGGGACTGTGGTTGCAGTCAGTTCATCACATGTTGTCTCTGCCACTCCTTCCTCCTCAGCAGGAGGAATCCTCACACTATTCCCCTGCTCCAGCGTGGGGTCCCTCCCACGGGAGACAGTCTTCCATGAACTTCTCCAGCATGAGTCCTTGCCACAGGCTGCAGTTCTTCACAAACTGCTTCAGCATGAGTCCCTTCCATGGGGTGCAGTTCTTCAGGAATAGACTGTGGTTCCCCCACGGGGTCATAAGTCCTGCCAAGAACTTGCTGCAGTGTGAGCTCCTCTCTCCACAGGTCCACAGATCTTGCCAGGAGCCTCAGAGCATCACAGCCTCCTTTGGACACATCCCCCACCTCCAAGACCTTAGTCTTCACGACAGACTGCAGGGCAATATCTGCTCTGACACGTGAAGCACCTCCACCCCTTCCTTGTTCACTGGTATTGGTGCTTGCAGAGTTGTTTCCCTCACAAATTCTCACTCCTCTCTGGGGCTGAAAGTGCTTTTGTGCAGGCTTGTTTTTGTTGTGTTATTTGTCTGTTTGTTCCCCTCTTCCCCTCCTTCTCAAATACATCCCAGAGGCACTACTACCCCTGTGGCTGATGGACTCCGCCTTGGCCAGGGGCTGGTGTTTCTTGGAGCTGGCTGCTATTGGCTATCTTGGATCAGGGCAGGCTTCTAGCAGCTTCTCACAGAAGTCACTCCTTTAGTCTCCCTGCTACCTAAACCTTGACATGCACACCCAACACATAAGGTAATTTTTTTCCAAGTTAGTCAGCCGTCATAATTATTTGATGAGCTTTTGATATCATCTCTAAATGAAATAGTGAAATGGTTTGGGTTGTCTTTTTTTTTTTTTTTTTTCCCCAGCAAGAGGGATGAACCAATAATTTAATCAAAAAGTAAAGAATAGATTTGAACTGGACTTGATTTATTTTTACTGAGGGCATATTTAATAAGGTTGCAAAGGCCATATGATACTGCAGATTTTGGCTTTGGATGAGAATATTTTTACTAGAAATACCAATTTAATCAGGAAATAAGTAAAAATTTATCAGAAGAACTGAAAATGGAAAGCCATAGGATAAAGTGATAACAGAACATTTTAATCTGCCGTGAAAAACTTACCGAATTTCTGTACAATAGACTGTGTTAATCTAAAGGATCTGTAAAAAGAAAACCTTTTGCATATAGTCATTTAGTTTTAAACTTCACCATTTTATAGAATTAATGGTTCTATACTGATCTGATAACTGTATCAATCTAGCAAATGATGGGTGACCACCTAGATTCAGGAATATTTTACAGTTTTACAGCAACACATACAAGAAAGGATCGTGGCTATCTATAATAGAACATATAAACCTACCTCTAAACTGGTGGAAAGGGCCAGAAAAGAGATCAGAACGGACTTACATTTTCTCCCAGTGGAGTAGATACTGTGGCAGAATCAACAGTCATTTATACACAGTTGTAGAGGATTAGCGAGCAAGACATTCAGTGCAGAATGTGAGAAAGCAAGAGACAAAGGTTTATGGACTAGACACTTGTAGTGACTGGGAATATACACAGAATAATCTGTTTTCTGATTGTTTCTTTGTTTTTTCTTCATGTATCACTTTTGTTTATTTTTTGACCCCAGGAGTTAAGTATTACAGATGTTTGCTAAGATGAACTAGGCTTGTATTATTTAATAATTTTTAATAGGATGTAGGAAGAGAGTTAGGTATGCATTAGTTTAGGAACCTATTCCAAGAATATAAAGCACCATGGAAAAATGATAAAAAGAAAAAAATTAATTTTACACACCAAATCAGTCTGTTTTTCACTAATCAAATTCCTCTGTACTAATATTTACCTGTCCATTATTGCAAGTAAATGCATATTTTCATACATACGTATTTATCAACATGCCAGTTAAGAAATTAGAAGTAATTTGGATGGGATTGTTTAAAAGACTGACAAATCAGACCAGTTTATAATCAAACTTAATTGAATTAATTCCTAAGCAATGCACTTTGTTATTTCATAGTTCTTGCTTCTATTGAACATCATTGCTACCGGTAGAAAAGTATTACTCTTTAGGAATCATATGCTATTTTAGATGTAATAATGTAATATCCCATTGCTGATGCCATTCATTGAGCCTTTTTGGCTGCAGTCCTTGGTGGCTCTTAGTCTCCAGTCAAGGTGGTCATATGTGTCAGGTCTCTGATGAGAAAAATCAGAACTGAGGCAGTATTGTATTCTCTATCTTTCTTCCTAATTATTGGTGGGTTTATGCCATTTCCCCCTTTCCTAATTATTGTCTTGATACTCCTTTTTTGTTTGTTTTGTTGGGGCTTTTTGGTTGGTTTTCTTTTTTTTTTTTTTTTGGTTGGGTAAGTTATTCCTTTTATGCATTACACATGACACTTATCCTATTATATGAATCTATGATAAACACATTTTCAAATTTAAAAAAAAAAATCATCCTGTAATGAAAATTTGCTAAATTTAATTTTAGTAAGCTTGAAATAGATTATGAAAATGTGTGTATATGTATATACATATATGTTTCTATGTGTTTGTCATTATGTAAATTATATTGACCTACACAGGCATTCCAACTGCCATGACTTGACCCTTACCAGCAGAGAAATGTTCTACTGGAGACTTTATCTTTTATTCCAATATAATTCAGAAGAACTTTTATCTGCATTAGCAGGAAATGGAGTGGTCTTCCAGATACTTTCACTGTAGTTTTTCTTCCTACTTTGAAGCCGAGAGAGAAAGACTGAATACCTCTAAGCTGATAAAGGCAACTTACACCAAAAACTAGAAATGGAGATCTAAGAACTTCTTTATATTTTTGATCAATACAGTTGTTACTAGAGATAATACTTCTCCCAAATGTTTCAAAAGAACAGTGAAAAAAGTTTACTCTATGGTTTTTATTTTAGAGAAACCTCTGCCCCTTATGTAGGCTTGAGACAATTCAAAAAATTGTCCAAAAATTTATTCTGCAACTTTATGATTTTTTTAATTGGCAAAAAAAACAATGGTAACACACAAATGTGTGAATAAACTAAAATATTTTCCCAAGCAAATGAAAAGCATTTACATTATATTGCCACTCTACAAAACTCCTCTCTTCTCAGGCTAAGGGTGAGAGTTTCAGGACCAAATTTATAGAATTGGTGGAGATGTTTACAAGCACTGCATGTCAAGCTCAGAGCATCAATCCTTCTCATGTATTAGTAGGAAGAGTTTTAAAAATAAGCTTTTGGATAAGAATTCATGGCAGGGAGTCTGATTTGAACTACTTCTCTATCTTACTTCTATTTTCCACTTATAAAAGTCCATGAGATATTTTGATTTGCAAATGTAAGTGTTCCACAGATAAATTTCTGACCTCTGTTCGCTGTGCTCTTATGTCACACATTGTTACCCATCACACACCACCATCTGCCCTTTACCTCAACCAAAGTCATGTATTCTAATGAGCTGAATGCCCAGTGCTACCTATGGAGAAGCACAGGGACAAAAGATCTATTGATTTCAGCAACCTTTCTTTAAGGAGAAAGTCAACTTTTGTATTTGCAATTAATTATTTTCATCTATCTATTTGTATGTATTTCTAAGACTTTACTGTGATAGTAGATAAAACTTTAGAAAATAACTATGTCACTCGTAGCATTTGGACAGTCCATGTATCAGAAGATGCACAAATTTGGAATACTAGGTACACCATGTAAAAACATTCCAGCCTTTAGGCTGGAGAGATAGGAGAGAGAGGTTTCTTTGATCTGATATCTGTTAACATCGAACTACTGTAATAGTAATAAATTTAAAACATGGTATTTAGAGGTTTAGTACTGTAACTCACCTAGCAACTGCAAAAGTGTCACAAAGATTTTCATGAATATCTAGACTTATTTGACTTTCTTATACTTCTGAGATATCTCAAGACAATTTTTCTGGGGGTTGGGTGGGGGGGATTGATAATTGATGCATGCCAACTCAGAGAATGAAACTATTCAAAGGTTCAAATTTGACCTTTTGAATTTTTCAGTTGATATTATTGCAAGAATGATTACAATTATTTCTGAAGGTTTGTTTTGTCTTTAAAGAACTTTTGAAACACTTGTCTACAATGTTCCTGTTCATTTGACTGACTTTTTTTGAACTTTTCTACATCTTTTTTCTTTCACCCAGACAGCCATCCATTTCCTCTCACTCATTTTTCCTGTTGACAGCTAAACTAGTCACATCCCTGCTTCCTGACAGTGGTTTCTTTGTGAAATCCTATAAATTTTGGGTTAAACTAAAGGAATTTGTGCTCCCAGTTTAATTAGGCACCAGTTTTGTAGGTATCAAAGAATTTGACTGTAAGCCTTTAATCTGCTTTGTTGCTACACTTCTGTAACTTTATTTGGTGGAAAGTAGATGTTCTCTAAAAGGGTTCTACCTGTGTTTAGACCTTAGAAATACACAAACACATCTACATGTATATATGTGTCCATGTATGTTTGTATAAATAAATACATAGGAACTGGATAACAGAAGAAGTTGTTTGGCTTCCAGCTATCATGAACATTACAAGCTATGTAAAGCTTTACTATATTCATGTTTCAAGACATTTCTTTTCTCTGTAACACGTATTGTGAAGTCTAGTCAAACTTTATAATATAAAACATGATTCTTACTGTCATTTTACTTAATGTCTGCCTTAATGAACCAAGACCTAATTGCTCCCAACAAGATTCTTTGTGAGATTTCAGCCTTTTAGCAGCATGTCTCGATACCCTGTGTTTGGCTCACATCTTTAAACATGAAGAATCAAAAATATCACAGGATATGGTCATGTCAAAGACAACTTCCCCTGTCTGGCATAGAAGATACTTATTTCTTTCAATAATGTCTTTAAAATGGAAGAAAAGCAGGTTTTCTGTATTTCGTCGTTATTTAGCAAATGTGTCTGTTTCTATCATATAATTACATCAGTGCATGTGGTAAACCATAAATGTCACAGGCATTTTTTTAAATCATTGAAGTTTTCTGTTGGCCAGTTAGAACAACACGTGGTTCAAAAATTTCTATAGGAAAGAATTTAATTTGATTTCTGTTAGGCATGGAAAGTGTTGATCCAACTATGTTGAGCTTAATTACCTGTTCTGCCTTTGGACCTGCTAGATTGGAGAAGGATGGAGAGGGGGTAAAGATGAAAGTAGCTGCCCCAGTGCCAGTTTCAGAAATAGATTTGTGAACCTTTCTCCTTGTACTGGCAATCGAATGTGCTTTTTTAATTATTATTTTCAGGTAACAAACTATTGATTTCTGGAAGTGATGAGTAAGTGGCTGTTTCATGCATGCAGATCAGCACATGAGCAGTGGGTCCAAGCAGCAATTGATTTTCATATCAACAGTGAATTTAATGCATCCTACATGAGTTAGACTTGAACAAGAACAACCACTTTCAGGGAAAAGCCTGGCATATGAATCTCTCACTCAAGCAACTGCCTTCAAGAGTTGCTGAGGTAGACAGCAAGATACAGACACAATAAGAATTTAAGATCTATCCCTGTCTGCAGAGCTTTTTTATAAAGGTGTTAGGGTATGAATATATTTATACAGTCATAAAAATCCAGGCCAGTTCAGAAAAAGAGTTTATAGGTTGACTACATTACTGGAAATGTAGTGTAGAAAGTACTGTAAATTATGTAGACATTGTTTTACTGTGGAAGTAAACAATACTTTCATCTCATAGGGAGGACTGCTTGAAAATAGATAAAGGTGAGTAGGACTTTGGCAAAAGACTGGTTGGTTTCTTTGAGGAGAGTACACACAAAGTTAACAAGAAATTGTCTTAAGTGGTGCCACTCTGTGAAAGATAAAAGGAACAGAAAGTAAAGCTCTTGTAAATTGAGGGTTTATGGACATTTGAGACTTTAACCAAAGTCAATTATCCATCCTTGTTATGAAAATGATCTTTAATATGTGAATAGTTTTACCACTGATACACCATAAATATAGTACAAAAAATATTTATGACAATTTTAAATATTTAAGCCAAAGCAAAATCTTTGCTAATAGGCAGAGTAAAATACTATACAGAAATGCATCTAGAATATTTTTCTGGAATCAGCACTGAATGAGCATTACACAAAAAAATATGTTCATAAATCTCTTTCTTACTCTTTGATTCTGAAAGACTCACTTCTACATTTAAAAAAATACAGCTTTTGTTTATACAGCACACTTTGAAGATGAAGATTTCTATTACAGACATGTAGCTGGAAATGAACATTATGATGCAGTGAAAACTGCAAAATATTTCCATTATAATGAGCTATTTCTCTTGTTCTTTGTTTACCTCTGCTGAAATTTGGAACTCTAAGCAGTTTTTAATGCCAATTTCCTTATAAAATTGGGTTCTTTATCTCCTGATTTATCCCACATCAGTTCACTTTTTGCCTTCCCAGTCCTGGGGAAATAGAGGCAAATTATATAGAACTAGAAACTGTGAACTCTTGAAGCACTAGGACATTAATGGAATTTAGCTATTTACTTCACCAGCAGATCTTTGACCTCAAATAAATGTATTTAATAAACGTGTTATAAAATCCCTTTTTCAGAGTGTAGTCCTTTGCACATGAAGGAAGCTTCCATTAGGAATGAATATCTAATTTGATATGTGCCCTTTGAACACAAGAAGGAAAAAGAGCAGATGACAGTGACTATAGTACTAGTATTTACTTACTCTGGCTACCTATCTGTACAATTTGTTTGGAATAAGTTATAAATAATTAAAATCAGAAGCCCAACTCAGCTGGTTTTATTACTAGAAGTTGATAGCTTTTATGTGAATATTACAGTGGAAGGAGCACAGGTAAAGGTGTGAGAATTCTTGGCATAGGCAAAACTAATTCTGGCAAGTCATTTCATGTATCATGGTTGTGAGACACTGAAATGGTTAATGGCTTAAACATTGCTAAAATCATGGACTTGTGCCCACTATAGCAAACTGCAAAGAAGCAGCTGTTCATCTGCAGACCACTGAAATCCACCCCTCCTCAAATGGGCCTAACTAAGGAGAACTCTGACTGTGACAGGAACTTGAGATAAAGTACATACTATTGTCCATTCATCCCAGGTCTGGGGAGAAGAATATATTCACATGTAACCTAAGGGGGTATCCCTTGGCGTTAGTTCGGCCAGAGCCACCTCCACATTCACAGGTGATACTGAAAGAGAGATTGGAATGCTGATGGTCTAAACATTCAGGGGACAACATGCTGATGTGCAGAGGAACCGCCCAGATGCAGAGGGTGAGCACAGCCCCACCTCAGCTACAGTCCCTGTTGATTGAGATGAGGAAAGAGGAAATCGTTGTGAGGTGGTTACTGTCTCTTTGTCCTTGCACAAGTGAACTCAGCTGTGATAACTCCCCTGCTGGGGAAGGACTGGGACATTCACAGAGACCTTGAAGATATTAATTTCTTCTGATGGACCCTAATGGGCCATGATGGACTCAACTGCACTGACCTAACAGGAAGCTGTAACAACTTAGACTCACAAAAAACTCCTAAAAGTATCCCGTGACTCACAGTATTACATCATCTGGTGTAAATCTCCCCGCCCCAGGGGAGATACTGAGTCTTCCCACCTGAACCTGAGTGTGTGTAATTCATGGATTTGTTGAATTTTGGGGGTTTCCTCTACTTTTGATGGATCAAGATTGTCGCTTTGACCAGACTGTGACCTTCACTTTGACAAATGAAAATTGCAATTGCAACAACAAAGTCCTGCCACTGGATCCAAGGGATGGTGACTATATATCTTTCAACGTTTATCCTTTCTCTTTCTTCTCCTTATGTGTTTTCCTAAGTGTTATGCTACTATACTGCTATATTACTATATAAAATAAACCTCAAAATGGCTACGTATCTGTTTTCCTTTACAACCAATTCTAAAATAAACCATATATCTAGAGAGAGATATATATATGTACATACACACACATTTGCAAACACTGATAATTCAGTGTTGTTTCACTTTAATCCACCCCAAGGGATCTATTAACATGACCTTAAGTTATCCTCACCTTGGTCGTAACAAAGGTCTGCTTGGGGAAAAAAAAAACATCAGAAATGAGTGATAACAAAGAATGTTGACTGAAATACAATTTCTGGCTAAAACTTGCACTTATAAATTATTGACTTTCCTGCTGTAAGCTAAGAAAGAGTTAACACACAATGTCTCCTGCCTACCTATGTCCTTCCAGGTGAGTATGCCATCCCCAAGCCATTTCAGCTTTAATAATCTTTTTGAGTAGCAGCACATTCTGTTAAGGCCCCATAGGTTGGCAAGAAGATCTTTCATCATTTCAGAGATCAGCTTCAGGACCATATGTCCTAGGTTACAATGCAGATAAATTCAATTTTCTATTACCACCAGTTGTGGGACATTAGCTGTTATCTCCTGCTATGACTCACTCCTGATAACAGTCAATGGGCCATCAAGGACCCACTGCATGACTCATGGACATAACCTATTGTGAGATGCTCCACCTTGGAGGGAGGAGCCAAGCATTCCCCCCTGGATATAACCTGGCCTTGGAACGGCCTGAGCTAGCCCTGTCTACTGGGTTCCCAGAGGATAAGAACTACCACTGGACCTTCAGGTGGAGACCAGACCTTCCAAAGGATCACGGCTTCAACTGAGCCATTTCATTTGGGCTGTTACCACCACCCTAACCAGGTGTCTGGTTGTATCTGACTTTGTCAGTGCTTTTCCTAGTATTATTTCACTTATTTTTAATTTTTCCTATTAAATTTTAATCCTGACTTGCAATCTCCCACTGGTTTGTTTTCAAACTAATACGCCATGCTAGAACTCCCCTTCACCTAACTGCATTCTCCAGAGCTTTCTCACTTCTTTTTTGCTTTCCCCCCATGCCTTCCTCCACTTTTCATGTAGCCTCTTCAAGAAGTATGAACACATTGAAATACAGCTTTATCATAATGATAAACCAGAGATCCAAAACATTTCTGAAATGCTTCAGATTGAATTTAATTTTTAATATACTTGCAATGTTACTGCTGCAGGAGTTAATTCTGAGTGTGCAGGTTCATGAAGAGAAAATCTGGCTACTTAGACATGTTCATGGCACAGATTTATAGACTTCACTATTATCATATAAACTTTCCATTATTTCCCTCAATGTTTATTGATACACCTTTCCATTTTGGTTGCATTGACCTAATAGTGAACTTACGATAAATCCATCATGAAAAAAAAAAGAAATTTGCATTGTGAAAGTTTTGGTTATAAAAATAGTAGTGTCGATAGTAACATAACAAAGATCATAACTATCACATAAATATTATAGGGTTGTTCTGAATCAGAAAAAAATACTTTAGTATTGGGGTCATTTCTCATTTGCTTGGCTTCTGATATATATAATGATTATGGATTTTTCTCCTTACTTTTAAAAATTATTTTAAAAATTGACACTAGACTATATCTAAAGCCAGAAAAGTAAAGAGCAGCATCAGATAAATGCAACCTTCAGGTGAGATCCTCAGAGACTAATTCAACATTCTCATCTGAGTAATGCTCCAAGAAAGTCAGGGCTAGACCTCTGTGCTCCCCACACAATCATTTAGAAGCATCTGTCGCTTCCAAAGTGCAATCCAAAAAGATGAATATACTGTGAAAGGGCTGACCTAGCATTAATCAATAGGAAAGGCCGAGTGCAGGGCTATCTGTATCAATATTGTTGAATCCAATTTTGGAACTTAAGGGCTGGCTTCTTTGAAAGTTTATGCTGCTTTCAGGATGAATATGCTCATCCCCTTGGAACATAATGCTGAAGTAATTCTCTGCAATTGCATATATTGAGCAGGATTTTAAGTACGGTTTTCAGGAGGTATCACTTCTATAGTACTTAAATGTCATTTAATGAAGACTAGTTATATGCTTGTCTCCTTTTAAAAGGAACCAAGCCATTTTTCTAGAGTGTTCCCTAAATAATAGGTTATCAAGTAACCATTGAGAGTTCATTTATCATGGAAACAGAAGAGAAATATCTAGGCAGAGGCTGAAACCTGCTTTAAAAAAAAAAAGGACAGACCTAAGTTCTGCTCCCAAGGTTTTTTCCCGATTTGCATTTTTTTATTTGGTCAAAGGTTTGTTCTTTTGTTTTTTTTTTTTTTAATGAGACTGTCTGAAGAAAGAGAAATGCTGGTATAAATCACCTTGGGTTGAAAAGGTCAAGAGAGCAGACCTCCCCATTTTCTGGGTGATGACTGTAATTCCCAGACTAATACCAAAGTCAGCTCTTGCCTCCCACAATATCGTTGAACACAGCTGAAGGTCTGCCTCATGGTAGGCTCAGTACTGTTGGTTTAAAACAGGGAGAGCTCAGAGTTTCTGCACACAGACAGGGACACTAAATAAGGTGAAAACAATACAACTTTAACCACTGTAACATGGATTATTGCCTTGGATTCAGAGTCCAAGCAACTTGATCTTCCAAGTTAGGCAAATATTGATATCTCAGAGATGTCTCCCTTAAATTCAAGAGCTCTAAAAACTGAGATTTTAAGTAAAAGTAAAATCTTGCACCTAGGGACGAATAACCCTATTCACCAACAGACACATTATACTGCCAGTAAAGCAGAATTGTAGAGATGAAATGGGGTCCTGGTGGGCAACAAGGTAATCTTGAGCCAGAGATGTCCCCATGAGAAAAAGAAGGCAGACAGCCTCCTAGGCTGTTGCCAGCATTTGAGGATAGTCATCCTTCTCTGCTCAGCCCTGATGAAACCCATCTGGAGTGCTGTGCCATTTCTGAACTTCCCAGAAAAGAGAGATATGGACTCTTCTGGAGATCACCAAGTGGAGTGCCACAGAAATGATTAAGGGAACTGGAGTGGGCAGGCTGAGAGAGGTGGGACTCTGGATGGTTATCACCAGGGTGTATATACACCTGACAGGAGAATTGAAGATGTGATAGGCAGGCTCCTCTCAGTAGTAGACAGTGACAGGAGAGACAATGGCCATAAATAAAAAAATAGGTAGATTCAATCTGAATCCAAGTAAACTTTTTTAAATTTTTTTTTTTTTCCTGTGAGTTTGATAAAATAGTGGCACAGGTTGGCCAGAATGATTGTGGAGATTTCATTATGGTTATATTCAAAGCCTGTCCAAATATGGTCTGAGGAAACCTGCTACAGCTGACCCTTCCGAAGCAGGCTGCTTGTTTAGGTGGTCTCCCTTTCAGCAAAAATGATACTGTAAATTCAAAGTTATTTTGCAATTCTATTGCCTCTTCCATTAACTGAATATTTCACAATTATCAGCAATTTAATAAATCAGCACTTATTTCTGCAGATGTAAAAACTGAGGCATTTTAAATAGCTTTCTGAAGAATGTGCACCCACGTATACCACAGCGGAGAGAAAATTCCCATGCTGATTCACAGTACAGTTGCATTACCTAGTCTCAGCTTTAGAATGTCCGTTCAGTAAGCAAAGGTTTATAAAATCTTAAAGTATTTTCTTAATAAAAATCAGAATAAAAAACCTTTGCATCTGCTTTCTGCATATTACAGTTACCTTTATTTGTATAGATAAACACTTTTTGATATTTCTTCCAAAATCCCAAAGTAGCAATTCCTTTTAATTTAAACAGACATGCACTAAATAGGATGGAGTTCACATTACAGGAATATTTTATAAAGTTTACATAGGGAAAATGATTAATGAAATTCTTAAAAAATGATCTTTATTACCACTTTGGTGTTCCAAGAATTGGTATTAAAAATACAATATGTAGTTCTTTAATAAATTCAATGAAAAAATCATGATCTATGCAAATAGTTTTTATAGTCTCTGATTCATTTCTTATAAGGTTTATTCTTAATTGAAATATTAAATAATTTTATATGGTAGTGCATGTTGTGGTTAATGGCCCAAACATTATGACAGACTTTTTTCCCATTATGGTAAAACTGTGTGAAGAAGCTGCGACCACCAAAGCCCACCCCTCCCTGAATATGTCTCCTTACAGAAACTTTGGACTGTGAGTTAAGGCACCTAAGGGAACCTGAGGTAAGATAAAGGTGGCACTATTGTCCAATTATCTCAGGTCTAGGGAGAAGTAAACAAGGCTGAGGGAGAAGAATGCATCCAGAGGAAAGCCAAACCCAGTTCTGGAAATCATCTGTGGCTGGTTTTGGGATGTGGGAGGCCACAGCCCGCAGCCTCATCTGCTGAGGCCAGGTTTGCACAGACTCCTCCCCAGCCAAGGAGGAAGGAGCAGGAGAGTTTTGGGTGCATGGTGTAACCTCAGGTCAGAGGCAGTGAACACCCATCCTCCCTCACACAAACTGGCTCAGCTGTAAACCTCCCCACCTCAGGAAGGCCACATCCATGAGAGGCAGCTGAGGGGGTGTCATAATCCACCAAAGACCCCCAAAGTGCTCCCCAGACTCATTGCTGAGGCCTTGCAGCTGAGCACTGCACATGATGCCAAGTGATGCAACTGATCCAGAGCCTGTTGCAAGAGACTGTGTCAAACTTGGCCTTTGTCAGGGGTGTTTCCCCTGGCCCAGATGTATATTAACCCATTGAACTCTGTTTCTGTGGGACCTCCACCAAGAAGGCCAGAAGAAGAGGATCAACGGGATGCTGTTGGGATCCATGGAGTGGTGATATTTTCTACTTAATCTGTCTTCGCCACTCTCTTTCTCTTCTCCCTCACCTCTTTTTCTATTTCTTTCTATCTACGACTCTTTACTTCACATTTACTGTGGAATAAAAGATACACTGTTGACTTCAGCATATGGTCTTGTTTACACCTAAATTTGGGCAGAGACATCACTGTAATAATTTTAACAGACAGATCATAAGAGGTGGATAATACTGTGGACAGTATCTTGTTCATTTAAATCAGTGATTCTTTTAAATTAGTGATCTCTTGTCCCTGCCCTTGTTTCTCAGTGTTTTGTCATATATGACTAAGATACATGTTCTTTGACAGGCTGTATTTAGTGTTCCTTAAGGTTTTTGGTTTTTTTTTTTTTTTTTATTTGGGTTGAAAACTTAAATAACTGCTGTGGCAGTGTTTCCAATGTACCTGATAATGAAAGAAGCCGAGTATGCTGGCATGGTTCCAGGACAGCAACTAAACACCTGGGTAAATTTAAATGTGTGAATATTCCCAGCAGAAAGTGATTCTACTGTCTGTTAAAAAAGGTCAGCATGTTTTCCACTTATTTCTTTAAAATGAAATGTAAGTTATTTGTTGGCAACTGCAAGATATGATATAACATCTGTGATACAAACAAGTATTTGCTGTGTGCTGCTTGACTCCACTTTATGTCAGATTAACATATGAGGTACCCTGCAGCTTCATGTTTTCAGACTGTTGCACATGCACTACTTTCCCTGTGTACATGGCTGCCTGCAGAACTCAAAAACAGCTTTGCAATTTATATGTTGGATGTCTTGAATTTGGACTGGAAAGAATATTTATTCTGTCATTTCTTCATAAAACAGAAAACAAAACAGCCTTTCTCAATTATACCTTTCTCTATGTATTCTTGATTTTTTGTTACACAAATAAATGTGCAGAATGTAGAAAGAGAGAAGAATGGAAACTCAGAGGGGAAACAAAGGCTCTTAGTGTGCATTCTTCTAAATACTTTACAGAGAGTATATTACAGACATTGCTAGTTTATGTTCAGGGATGGGTCTTTTTTCTTACTTTTTCCAGCTTTATTGAAAACCTGCCAAAAACATATTTAGAAATTGGAAGATTTTTAGAAATCGAGTGATCTTGTAATCAGAGATCACAATGAGCCAAAAGATGCATCCAGGATGACTGATGTAATGAATGAGGCTTTCCAATCTTTGAGCAGCACCAAAGTACTAGAATAGAAATTGCTAGATACTGCTGTTCCAGGCTGGTAAATAGAGCAGTGACTGCTGGTGGTTTTCTTCAAACAACAGCTCCAGACTGGCTTAATCTCATAATGTCTTAGGGGATGTTTTTGCACAGTGGGGAATACGCACTGCAGCAAAAAATCTCCATTGTTACAGCTGTGTTTGGAATTCCAGTAATCCATTTCAGTTCCATTAATAAACCTGTTGTCAAGTAAAATAATGGATGAATTAATTTACTGGATGGTTTCACCAGTTGAAGTTTAGAAACACTCTGACATGAATTGTTACTCTTACGGAAGTTGTTCTTTTGTATTTTTGGTAGGAAAAGGCTCAGGTAAGGTATTCTGGAAAATGTACAGAATGAGGCAATACCCCAAAATACCTTTGTACACTGTGTTTGTATTCTCAAACACAGATAGGATTCACAAATAAACTCTATTGAAAACTGGATTTCCAATAGCCAGGATATTCAACCAGATCAATCAACATTTGAAATGGAACAATTTGCAGAACAATTGTAGAAATTTAATTCTTAGAATTGAGAATTCACCAGATTGTCCAACTGCCTGATAAGCAAGCTCAAATGGTTTTGAATATTTATTTTGCTGAATGCAATTGTAGAGAAAATAACTGCAAAGAGATAATACTTTGTTTTGTTTTTTCAAGAATATATATTTACATAATTTTCATATCTTCCTGGAAATATAGGATGTGAAGTGTTATTGACACAGGAGCCTATTACTTTAGGTGTCAAATAATAAGAGTCTGCAGAGCATCAATTTAGTATATTTCAAATGTTCAAGGACTGCTGCTTTTCAGGGAGGAGAAGTGTGGCTGGATGGAAATGGGCATGTGTAGGAGACACTGTGTATGCTGGCCAAGCAGCTTATCTTGAGTGTGAAGGAAGCCCTGGACATGGGAGAAACACTGAAATGGAACAGCTATCCTAGTACTCCACTTCTCATCCAGGCTATACTAAAACAGGATGCAGCTGAATGTTTACAAGTGCTTTTGAAGAGATCACACAATGAAAACAATAGCTTCTAGAGGGACATAGACTTCAGCTGAATTCTTTGTGTTTCATTGTGACAGAAACAAAAGAAAAGTAAAATACACAGAATAAATTTTATTTCTGCCATATTGCTAAATAAAAGGTAGCTTGTTCTTTTAGAAGACGTCCCCCCTCTGGCCTCACTCACAATAAGAACAATAAAGCTTTCATTCATAGCATTTGATTAAAAATATAACTTGGAAAAAACAGTTCTAGAAATGAGAATGTTACTATGAAAACCACCCAATAAAAGACCATGGCTAATCTTCCTTACGTTATTTTAATTTCACTGCTGAATTATTAAACAGCAATTTTTCTACTGCTTTGAACTCTGAAATGGCATTTTCTGCAATACTTATGCTCTCTGGTACACTGCATCAATCAAGTCCGGCTGCCACAGATTTCAAATAGCTTGTTGGGAAAACGTGGTGATTTAATACGCTGCCTGTACTGAATGGCTTGACAAAACTGCAAAGTAGTGAGAGCATTTTCATTAAAAATAATTGTCCACTATTAGCTTCCTAATGGAGTTTTGGTTAATTAACAATTATTTACATGTGAAATATTAAGGCAGTTTAAACCAGTCCTTAACCCTCTCCTGTTTTTCATTTACTATAAAGACAAATGAAAACCTGTAAATGAGGCTGTTGCTGAATCAAGGATTTTAACGCTGTCTCTGCTGGATTAAAAGAGCTACCTGTAGCAGTGATCAGTACACTGGCATCAGATCACATACAGAAGAATGCTTCAAGGTACCATCAATCAAACTCAGATTTATCAAATTGCAGAGGGATTCCCCATCCTTCAGCCAGGATAATACAAGTCCTTCTGCATCATATGACATAGCTGCAGGCAAGGGGCTCATCCGTGTGTCTGTAATCATTCTCCTCCTTCACAGGAATAGAAAAACTTCCAGTTCTAGGTAGGTTACTTGGATTTTTTTCACTGAAGAGTTTTGCTCCTTAATTCTCTATCGTCACTGGGAAATTATTTAAAACAGTTTAAATGTAGAACCTGTTAAAAGAATGATTTCTCCTGCTATTAAACATGAAGTAGCTTGGATTGGATATTCTCTGAAAGTCCCAATTAAAATACGAACAAAGAAATCATGATTGGACATCTAGAAATAGGAAATCAAGGAAATGCAAAAGCTCTGTGTTCAGAAGCATTGCAGTCCAAATGGAAAATAACAAACTGACAAATTGCTGTTGACAACCCACTAGGAACTGAAGCTGTGGAATGGCTGTTTTCGAAGAATGAAACTTGTGACTGATGTGAACCTGACAACAGGGCTGAGCAACTTGCCCGTGCGGTGCTATTTCAGTAGGCAAGCTCTTTGGATCAGGTGAACTGGAAGCTGTGGGGAAAACAGAGGGTTGGTAAGACAAAAAAAGGGGTTGACAGGGCTGCTGCGAGGCTGGCTAACTGATACATAACCTGCTGCCTGGAACAGGGTTGCATCAGTGGGATCAGAAGCTTGGACAGCCTAAATCCACTCTGCAGTTGCGTGGGGGTTGCAGGAGGGAATTGGGGGATGGTGGGAAAGGAGGTCAGATGGCTGCAGGCTGAGCAGGTGCCACCGAGGCCCTTGGCAAGCAAAGGCTGCAATCGCTGTTCTGTCAGCAGGACGTGATACCTCGGCTGGGCAGAAGGATGCATGGCAGAGCTGCCAGATGAATGAGGCTTGGCAAGCCTGGGGATGGGGATGGAAATCTGGAGCCTCCAGCCAAAAGCAGGGAATTAGTCAAGTCCAGTCTGGATACAGAGCACTGGAACAGAACTGGAGTTCACCCAATTTTCCTAACGAATCTTGTCTTTATAGCTATTTCATATGTAAGCACTGTTGTTTTCTCTCATGTGCTTTATTATTTTTAGCAAGATAAAACACAATAATTCTGACATAGCTGCGAAGATGGTTTAAGTTCATGCTAGAAATGGGTAGAAGAAAACACAACAGTAAATCTGCAAAATTTTCTTATTTTGCACAAGAAACAAACTTTTGATCTCTGTATAAGAAAAGCATACATTTTTCCTTTATGAACACCCACACAAAGAAGCAAAAATGAGAGACTCAAATTTTAAAACCAAGTAGACATAAAATTAAGTTTCTAATTGCTTACTGTGACTGGAGTTAAACAGCAATGGAAAACAGATATCTAAGTAAAACCTTAGGCAGCTAGCTTTGGAAATCTTGGCTTTAAGGAGAGCATAACATATGCATTCATCCACCATTAGTGATTCTGGCTCACTGAATTGGCTGGACACAGTGATGGATTCCTGCCTTGTCAGCACTTTTATCTGGAGGAGGCATTGCCAGAGATGTGGTTATCCACAGTCAGGAAACAAAACGCACTTGAACAGGACTTCATATACTATTTGTACTGTTTCATTCAAAACACATTTTCACACTTTTAGTTGATTAATGTTAATCTGTCTGCTGGACTATTTTATCTGACTGTACTTCATGCTGATAACTATATAAATCAAGTTTTGCAGAACATTAGAGAGTTTTTGATCAGATTCTGAATGTTTGAATTTCATGTCCAGTGATTCATCAATATTTTCAAGAATGTATGAGCAATTATATGCACAATATAAGAAGTTAGCTACAGTAATACTTTTTATGAACTCTCTTCAGCTCATAAATTTTCAAAAATATATATTAAAAACACAAAGGTTATTGTACTGTAAATTAATGGATAGAGTTATTAATCAAATATACTCTGTCCACATTTTGTACAGAATTCAGCCCAGCAATCTCATTAATACCTCTGGATGGTGTTGTAAGAAAAACTTCTGAAAAGGAGTTGAGAATCTGTACAAGTTTCAGGAGCTGTTTTTCTTATTACATATCCATTTCTGCAGCCAAACGCACAGTCCATCTGTCTGCAAGCAGCATAAACAATAGCATATGTTCCCAGAGTGGCAAAGAAAGTTGGAATTATATTTAAATAGAGGTCACAACCCAAAAATCCTGTACTGTATCTGGGCCTAATTGGTTTGCTTTTAAAATTTCATTGTCTCATCTTCCTTTACCATTCAGTGAAAAGTTTTACAGAAGTTTGCATATTGATGTGATCTAGTAATCATTTTACTGGTTTTGAGACTTAATTTTGCAAAAATTAAGTTTGCCTACCTGGCATGAGTAGGAGAAAAGTACAAACAGAAAACTAATTTAAGAAAGGGGTTAAAAAGATGAGAGAATGGCAAGTATCACATTATTTCTTTCTTGTTTCCACCAATGACACATTTTGTAGAACCCTGGTACATCATTTTCTCTCAAATGGGAAACTATTCAACTTTATTTTGCTAATATAATATATATTTTTTGAATACTCTGAAAACTGACTCTTATGGGGAGGTTTAATATACGTCTTAATCCATTTTTATATAAGAAAGGATGAGAGAATCACAGATTTTTTTAAATTTTTGCTCTCAGGTAGGTGGTAAGTACAGCCAAGAAATTATTAATTGTTCATCAGTAGTTATTAGTGTGTCCAGCAAGACCAAGGCAGCGATCATTCCCCTGTACTCAGCACTGCTGAGGCTGCACCTTGAATTCTGTGCTCAGCTTTGGGCTCCTTACTACAAGGAGCTGGAGCATATCCAGAGAAGGGCAACGGAGCTGATGAAGTATCTGGAGCACAAGTCTGATGAGGAGCAGTTGAGGCAGCTGGGGGTGTTTAGCCTGGAGAAAAGGAGGCTCAGGGAAGACCTCATCGCTCGCTACAACTGCCTGAAAGGAGGCTGTAGCCAGGGGGGAGTTGGGCTCTTCTCCCAGATAGCAAGTAACAGGATGAGAGGAAGTGGCCTCAAGTTGTGGCAGGGAGGCTTAAATTAGATATTAGGAAAAATTCCCTTCTTAAAGTGTTGTCAAGCATTGTAACAGGCTGCCCAGGGAAGTCACCATCCCTGTAGGTATTTAAAAGTTGTGTAGAGGTATCACTTATGGGCATGGTTTAGTGGTGGCTTTGGCAGTGCTGGGTTAACAGTTGGACTCAATGATCTTAGAGGTCTTTTCCAACCTAAAGAATTCTGTGATTCTATGATTTTTTTTTCCACAAATAGAAGGAAAAATCTTTGAATATTTCTGCAGTACTTGTGCATATAGGGTCTTTGTTGGGATCCAGTCTCTGTCCATGGGAGGAGGGGTTGGTATTAGGTGATCTTCAAGGTCCTTCCAAACCATGATTCTATGGTTCTATAGTGCAATCTTTTCAAGTAGACATCATATTTGCTGTGAGAAGCAATCCTTATGGAGTTTACCTTCATGGCAGTTCCTTCAAAAGCACACCTCTTTTCTTGTCTCCATCACTGTATCTCCTTATCAAGAACCATATAAGGAAATGAAAATATGGAACAGAGGGAGACATTATATACTCTTTATTGTTAATTATAAAGCAGACTGGTTTTTTTTGCTTCATTTACAGTAATTCTTTAAATACAAGATTTTCTGTCTCTCTAACTACTAAAATAAAAGTAGAAAAGGCCTACATAAGATAAATATAGTGACCATTCATATCCACCTGCTTAATATAGGAAAGTTTCTTTGCTAGTGACTTTAAAGAGAGAGTGGGAAAACCTGCTGTAAGAATCTACTGATAAAAAAGACATTCTTTCCTCTAGAAACTGCAATTCTGAAATGTTCAAATCTCTTTTCTCTGATGTCCGTTGGGTTAAATCTGTTTTTGCTTTGAGACCCAGGCTTAAGATGTCTCAGATTCTGTTTCCAAATTCCTAATCTGCTTCTTTTTTTCTCTCTTTTGGAAAACACTTCATGCTTTAAAAGTTTCCACGTTATAAGTCAGTCCTATGAGGATAGAGCTTCATACCTTTGAGCATGGCTAAGTGGTTAGTTATGGAGTTAAAATAACAACCTGACCATAAATTAGACATAAACAAATTTGTTAAGTGTTATATCACATATCTCATGTCCACATATTAGACAATGTCCTGTATCATGTTGGTACCTATTTCCTTTTTCTCTTCTGTCATTTTATGTGAAAGCTCAACACTTTTAATTTTCATCCCTCTCTTTCACCTTCTCCTCTTGCTTTTATTTATCTTCTCACTATCTCTTTATTTCTTTCTTCTTCCTTTCTCTTCCCGTTTTTCTCATCACCTCTTTCCCCTTACGTTTTTTTTCCTGGTGGGCAAATACATGCAGGTTTCACCTTGGTACCTAGTTCTTTCCAGAGGCCTTCAATAAGGAATTCTCCCAGGTTCTGTGTGGTGCAGGTTTTGGCAATCCCCTGTTCAGCAGACTGCCTTACCATAGCTCTTTGGATGAGTTTGTTAAGTCCCTTGATCAGAATGTATTCACTGGAATTCCATCAGAGCCTTACTAAAAATTCTGCAGTGATATACTCACCAATTTATCATCAAGAATACCATGAATGGAAAAGAAGCACATGTCATAAGCTGTAACTGGAGTTGGATGTGAAATAAACATGGGATTACAGAGAAGTGACAAAGACTGTTAGGGAATATGTGAACTCTGTTAATCTGGAGAAATGAAGAATATAGCAGTAGCAGCAGTAGGTCCAGTCACAGCTGCTTATTCAGTTTCCCACACAAGCTTTGCCAGCCATAGCCTGGTTACATTGTTCTTATAAATCCAACTCCTAGTTTAAGGACAGGATGATAGGTATGTTGACAAAAGCCAACACATTCAGGTAACTTTTTTCTGTCATAGTCCTTGAAATGGAATGACTGAAATTTTTGTCACAGATGGTACCATAGAACATGTGCTAGTGTTATCCATCTTGACTTTCTGAGCTCTTCTGTTTTATGCTGATAGTATCTATTTGATGGTTTCTATGTGAATTAATTATGTGGTAAGTTTGTCCTCTAACAGTAGAAATATGATTATTATTAATATTTTCTATTTTGCAGTTATCTAAAACTTAGAGCTAAAAGTTCTTGTTTTTTTAATTATTGTTTTTATGCAATGTTTATGGAAGCACTGCATTGTCCACTGGATGGAAATGAAATATAAGAAAATAACAAAAACTCTTCCTCAGGAAATAAAAACAGTTATTTAGGACTCAATATTTCAAGGGATTGCTCGTGGCTCCATGGGAGCTTGTGTTTGACAAGTCTGAATTTTGCATTACAAAACATTTGCCAAGGAAAGAATGTTTTTCAGCTCTGTACTAGAGGATAAAGAAATGCAAAGGACCTTACAAACTGTCATTGCTCATTCTCACACTCATATGGACACACCATAAGTTTAATCTCTCAGTTCACTCTCTTGTGCTTCAAATGCAGGAATCCAGGTTTTTTGGGCTGTCTTTTGTGAGGCAGTCTATGAATTTGGCTGACTGAGTCTCATATCTGTGTAGCTGCAATGACAGTTGCATAAGAGGCTCTAAGAGAATTGCTGAGGCATCAATAAATTTAAACCCAGAATGTTAAGAACATGTGTATGATTGCTGTAGGAAAGACCTCAATGGATCCTTCTGGAGTAGGGTCTGGGCATAATTATCCTCCACTCTCCCCATGTGGATTCAATGTCTCCTACAGGTTGCTTCTCCCACTCAGAATGCACCAATAACTCTAAGGCAAATTAAGATAACAGATGTGTTGTCAGTAAGCAAAGATAAATGGGAGCTTTGGTACACTATGTAGAGATATGTGGGGAAAGAGAGATGAGTTATTTTCAATAGAAGTAGAATAAGGATACATGCATGGGAGCCCAATGTACAGATTGGTGACAAAGTTAGGAAATATGTTGAACTTAGGTCTATCATCACACATGAAGAGGCAGTGGAAGTTTTCTGCTTCCTCCATGTCTGCAGGAGAGCTGGGGGTGGCTTCTGTGGATATCAAGGGTTATATCCTTTCTGATACCTGAATTGTAGAGTAGAATAACCATTCATCTGATTGATCCTCAGGGGGATGTGATAGTTCAAATATGCTTGTGGGACATTCAATTTTTGTGTGACGGGAAGTGATTTACCTGTATGGTCAGGAGGTCTTTCAATTAGCACCAGCTTCCAGTGCTTCCACTTGCTTGCATCAATGATATTGTCATTGCATAGTCTCTATATGGTTACTGCATCTGGCCTTGCCTTGATTATGTGTGTGACAAGACTCATGAATCAAACCACAGTCTCTCTCTTTCAGTTGGTTTATAGCTATAATTATGTTCCATGTGTTTATTTTAATTTACATTCCTGTCAGCTGGGGAGAAGAACACTTTATAGAATTATTGTAGTTTTATCAGTTGTGTCAAATGATCTAATCTCTACTGCCTGTCACTATCTGTGAAATTGATTCTCTACATTTCTAATTTTCCTTTAATTTTTAAAAATTCAATCTAACCAAAGAGTACATCTTTGTATTATTAGAAATGAAATAAAAATTTCATGATAGGTCAAAATGTGAAGTGGGGTCCTACTTGCTTAACCACTGTAAAATAAACCTTACATGACTTTGTAAATCAATCACATGACACAGATAACTCTTAAAAATGCCTCACTGTGCTGAAACCAGTTTATGTGCCAGTCATTCCATCATTCTTGCCATGAAAACATGTTAATAAATAGTCAATTCAAAAATGAAAGGTGAAATTTTCATAACCAGATTTTTTGTCAGCATTTGCAGTTTTTAAAATTTAGTTGTTTAGTTTCATATTCATTGTTTCGATTTATATGTCTACAGCCAAGCTTATTAAGCTTCTCCAAAGAATATTATGAGGTTACATATGTGCAAATTAACTTATAGCCTGCATTACGTTTATTGATACAGCCAAAGGAGTGAGGGATTTTAAGACCTCTCATAAATGTCTTCTCTTGGAGTCTAAAATCAAATACAACCTTACATGGTCAGAGTTAAACATGCATAGAGAATAACTGTGCCATGAACTTCAGCTTCAGTCAATAGAAAAAGGATGCAGGATGTGGCAAACTTTTGTGGCAAATATTTGATCCACAGTTCACGAGAGTTAACAATTTACTTTTTGTCATTGCCAGTTCTGGAGATGCCATTTTGCAGCCACGTTCCTGGGATGGACCACATAGCCTGTCTGTGCTTACCACCATCAAGATCTAAAGTGCAGGGAGAGAGACCAGGACAAAAAAATCTGTATCTGATATTCACAGGTGAAGATGATACTGAAAAGGGACATTTTATTTAAGTATTACACTAATGGAACTTAGGATTTTACGAAAATTTCTGTGAATCTGTAAGGCACAGTGTCCAAATAAAAATGTCATCTCTCTAAGAAACCTCCCTTTAAAGACTGAAATTTTTCTGTCAGTTTCTAGTAATTATGATTCAAAACCATGATGCAATATACAAAATAACCAGAAAACAGAAAAATAACAGCTCAGGAAATAATATATGATGACATGGAAGAATTCAATGGGTTCTAGAGATTTGATTTATAATTTTTGAAGCCTTGTATTTGGTGTGACAATAATTATAAGTTCCCCTAAACCTTCTGCTACTGAATGTCTGGTGCTGCCAGAATTGACTGGCAAATCAATATCATTCTGAAGCAAGCTTTTAGTCTTTGAAATGTACTGATTTTTTTTTTTTTTCCATGGTGGAACAATGAGAAAAACTTCCTGAAAACAGTGTTCTCAGCAAAATAGAATTCTGTGAAAAATATTGACTGAACTATGAGCTGTTGGAGTTGACAATTGTAAGTGGCCTTGTGTTTAGCTTCAGGCCAGGGGACACTCTTCCTGGTCCAGAACTGTAAATTGTATACTCCTATTTCAGTATCTTTCCTGACTTATCTAGGGCAGACCTTCTCACCCCAGATCAGTCTGAACTGGGCTAATAAAAGTGTTTGACACAGTGCAATTCCATCTACAGGGAAAACTAATTTTTATGTGCTCTCTAAAAGCCCTCGCAAAGGAAACATCTTTATACCTTTTTGCATTTTATAGGAGGTTTTAAACTTATAAAAAGAAAAAAAGAGGAAACTTAAGCAGCTAAATCTACACGGAAGTGCAGGTTGTGAGGTTTCCGCAGACTATGCTGTCAAATTAAACTCTTCTCCCTAAAAATCAAATCATGGCACAACAGCAAGGTTAGAAGTATTTACAGGATCAGCTGGAAGTAAGCTTCAGACCACAAATAACAAAGCCCAGCAGCCAATATCTTGGTAAAATAATGGCATAACTGACAAATTGCAACTATACAAGAATTAAGAATATTTTGCAACTACAACAGAAATGGGAAGGAATTGCATTTTATTGTGGGTTTTGTTTCCAGTAACTTATATGTAGCTGGAATGAGCAGTGGAAAACAGCTGGGGACATAAGAAATGCTTTCTTGCACTGTTACGGTCACTGAAACACTTAAATGTTAGGACAAAGATAAATAAAAATCATAGTTCTGAGCATAAAATTCTTCACTGGAGAATAAAGAAAAAATGTTTTAAGTGTTTGAAGGCTACAAGATAGTACTTTTATTTCTTGTGGTTTTTAATACAAAGGTATCAAAGAATGTTTTTGAGATAAGAGAGACAAACCATATCTGTAAACACATCCCTACTCATAGATTATCCTTTTTGTTCTTCATTATTCTATAGTGAATAATATACCAATATGAGAGATGCCCAAAGTAGAAAGTTATTTGCAAAATGTGCCTAACCTGTTATATTAAAGCAATTATATGATAAAAGAGTCTTTCTTCAGGTTCTCATTTATTTGCAAGAGAAGTAGAAAAATTATTAAGAAATTACTAGAAAAATATGGAAAATAAGTAAATTAATAGCTAAATTAACTTTCAAAGAAAGTCCATCTCCCAAAACTAGTGTAGAAGGATCAGTACAACCTGAAAATGACTGAGAAAGTAGCAAATAGAAGAGGTGGCAATGAAGTCTCTCAATACAAGTACCAATATCCCAATGGCAAAGGACAATTTTCCCATCGCAGAACTCGATGTTTTATGTTTGAAACTCTTCTGTTTATCATCTTTTGTACGTCCCACTTCAATACAGAATGTTTATGGGTTTCCATCATATGCACAGCAAAAAGCATTCAACTGCAGGACCCTGTCCTTAATGTTATCCTTTATAATGTTACCAAAAATGTGCAGGAATAAGGAGGCAGAGGTAAAATCGGAATGTAGTAAAGAAAAAAAATAGCAAAAAGAATAATATTTATTTGTCTGGGAAATAAAGAAAACATAAACATGCCTAAATTACACACAAGACCTTACACTAGTCTGTAGATATAGATTCACAGAATCATCAAGGTTGGAAGAGACATTTAAACTGCCAACCCGGCACTACCACTATAACCCCTAAACCACTAAACTAGACCATCCAGCAGGAGATCCAGTTGCCTTTTTAAAACCTCCAGGGACAATGATTCCAACACCTCCCTGGGCAACCTATTCCAGTGCCTGACCACCCTAACAGTGTTTTTTTTTTCTAATATCTAATCCAAATCCTCTGTCTCTCAGTTTAAGACCATTTCTTCTGGTCCTGTCACTGCAGACATGGCAGAAAAAACTGGCCCCCAGTTCGCTGCACACTCCTTTCAGGTAATTGAAGAGAGCAATGAGGAGGAACTGCCTCTTGAGCCTCCTCTTCTTGAGACTAAACAAACCCATCTTCCTCAGCTGCTCCTCATAAGACTTGTTTTCTAAACCATTAATGAGTTGCCCTTCTCTGGACACATTCCAGTATCTCCATGTCATTTTAAAGTGAGGGACTTAGAACTGAATGCAGCACTCCAGGTGAGGCGTCACCAGTGCAGAGTACAGGGGGACAATCACTTTCCTGGTCCTGCTGGCTGCACTGTTCTTGATCCAGGCCAAAATGCCATTGGCCTTCTTGGCCACCTGGGCACACTGCTGGCTCTTATAGAGGCAGCTGTCAAACTGCACCCCCAGGTCCCTTTCTGTCAATCAGCTCTCAAGCCACTCCTCTCCAGCCTGTAGCACTTCATGGGGTTGTTGTAACCCAAGTGCAGGACATAGCACTTGGCCTTGTTGAAACTTCTGCAGTCGTCTGCAGCCGACTGATCGAGTCTTTCCAGGTCTCTCTGTAGAGCCTTCCTACCCTTGAGCAGATCAACATTCCCACCCAATTTGGTGTCATCTGTTAATATACTGATGGTGTACCCAGACCCCACATCCAGATCCTCAATCAAGAAATTAAACTGGCCCCACAACTGAGCCCTGGGGAACACTACTAGTGACCTGCCGCCAACTGGGTTTCCATTAACCACAACCCTCTGGGCCTGGTCAGCAAGCCAGTTTTTTACCCAGCAAAGAGTCTACCCCTCCAGGTTGTGAGAAACCTGTTTTTCTGGGAAGACACTGTGGGAGATGGTGTCAAATACTTTACTGAATTCTACAACCACATCTGGATTCTACATCTGGATGAATTCTACATCCACAGCCTTTCCCTCAGCTACTAAGGTGGTCACTTTGTTTTAGAAGATCAGGCTGGTCAAGGTGGACCTGCCTTTATAAGTCCATGTTGGCTGGGCTTGATTCCCTGGTTGTCCCGCACGTGCCAAGTAATCACACTCAGGATGATCTTTTCCGTAACCTTGCTCAGAACAGAAGTTAGGCTGACAGGCTTATATTTTCCTGGATCATCCTTCCAATCTTTCTGGTGGATGGGTGTTACATTTGCTAATTTCCAGCCATCTAGAGCTTCCCCAGTTTACCAGGACTGCTGGTAGATGATTGAGAGTGGTTTGGCAAGTTCTTTTGGCAGTTTCCTCATTCATCTGGGGTGGTTCCTATCAAGGCCCATAACTTAGGGGTGTCTGATTGGCATAGCAGATCACTAACCATCTCCTCCTGGATCATGGGGGCTTCACTAAACTTCCTATCCCTAAATTCCAGCTCTGAGGGCTGGATATCCTGAGGAAAACCAATCTTGATATTAAAGACTGAGGCAAAGGAAATGCCTCAGTCTATGAAATATCACATACGCTTATTCATTCTAGTTTAAATAAATATTTTTACAGGAATATGTTTTACAAATAGACAATGTTTTCAATTATGTATGCTCTAGCTGCAGTACGGGTTTATAATTTTAGTAGTATAAATGTTAGTCTGGAATCCAGAAAATGTGAATTAATATCCTTGTTAGCCATTGTGTTGCTGCAAAATCCTGTGAAGTTTCTTTCCCTCCTCTGTGCCTCAATTGTTAATAGAAAACATTTCCATAGCAAAGTTTTTCTTAAAACCAATAGAGGAAAAGCATGTTATTGTATTAAATCCTACTCTTTTTCCATATTCAAAACAATTTGTACAAGTTTTTTTCTGACTGCTTGGAAATAACAACCTATTCAAGATGATTCTATTTACCTCAGTCATAGAAATTACGTTTTGAAACATTCTACTGGATTTCACAAGACTTTCCTTTAGTGACCCATGTTCATCAGTAAATATTTGCTGAATTCAATCATTGAAGTCAAAACAGCTAAGCCAATTTACGCCACTTTCTGATCTTAATATTTTAGCTATGAGATTTCACTTGCCCTGCAGCAGTTTTGATGACTAATGGGCTGAACAAATTATTTTTATGGCATATCTTTCTGGTTCATACTTTAACATTCTATGCTTATAAAAACTCCTGCTTCAAGTGGTAAATACTGAGACAGTGAAGCATATGTACATATACTTTCACATACATGAATATTTTTTGTTATTAGAGTACTCAGTCATGCATTACATATTTGAATAATCCTTCAGTGGTTAAGAAATACATTTGACATTTGTCTTTTGCATTCTTGTCCCTCCGAAGCCTCAAATAAAATATTTTGTTAACATCTCTTGTATACCTTGTGAGCAAAATTTCTAAAGATTACATTAGAGATGCAAGATCATTTTTGGTGGTTTTAATAACTTTTCTTTGGTACTATAAAACAAATATTTGTGCAGTAGAAATATTTTGCTTAAATAATGCATGTAACAGAACATGTATGTTGATTTGATATTAATATACTTTGCAATTTGATAATATTTTTGTAACACAAATGACAAAAAACACCAGATTTTCTACTGTAGGATCTTGTTTTTATTTTAACTCCTATTATTCCACAGCACTGAAGCCTGAGTACATGTGTCTTGAGCACAGAAGGAACTGATTCAGACTAAATTTACTCTGTACAGTGATAATATCATCTTGCAGAATTTGCCTAACCTTTTTTTATTAAGGCAATTAGGAGATAAAATGTAATCTTTCTTGAGGTGCTCATTTATTTGGCAGAGAAGTAGAAAAATGATTAAGGAATTACTAAGAAAAATGTGAAAAATAAGTATATTAATGACTAAATTAACTTTCAAAACAATCATCAGCGACTCCCCTAAAATCATGTTCCTTTGAATAAATAAATATTATCAGTGATTTACAAAAAGGCTAAAGACAGCATAGGAGAAATTCAATATCACAATTTCCATCATTTAGATAGGCTTAATTCTAGATCAGATCTCAGCAGTGACTAAAGCCAAGCTATTCTTTCTAGAGGCCCTCAAAATCTGCACAGAGAAATATACAGCCTTTTTAGACACCATTTTAAAAGAAGAATTGTCCCTGTGCCTTTCATGGAGTATGAAGATATTTTGAGCTGATTAATCTACTGTGATACAAACAGATATATGTATTTAAAAGATTGTGAAAGATTTTTTTTCTGAAATCCCATGGGGAAAAAGCATTCATGATAAACAGTAAGTATGAAATGTATATTTAACAATAAACACCAGCTCCAACTTCAATACTATTTATTACAACAGTTTAGAAATTATTCAATAAAATTAGCATGAAATTTGCAAACTTGGCTCTCAGTGTCTGATAACCTGGGTGTAGGGAGTGAAACAGGTGCTGGAGAGAGACAGAAACAATAAAGCAGTATCAGCTACTTAGGCTGGCTCCTAGTGTATGAGCAGCTGTAGTGCTCTTTTGTAGAAGTTTGTAGTGCAGTTTTGTAAAAGTCATGGATGTTCACGTGTTTACTACATCTTAGCTTGTCCCAGAATTATTTTTTCCTAGTAAGGTGTGAGTACCAGCATTACTCACTCTAAACTTCTTGTGCAAAGGCAAGATCTCACACAGAAACAAAACAAGTTTCTGAGAAGCAAAGCAAGGTTCTGGACTGTCTAAATCTAGGTTGTTCTTTGGCATCTATGTAGATTTGTTGAGTTAGGAACAGCAGTTGTCTTTCCCAAAAGAGTGTATTCTTGGATCCTCTGTCTTCTTACTTATCAAAACTGTCTTTGTCCTGTTGATGTCTGCTAGTTTTAAGAGGGAGTAAGAGATGAAGGCAGTGCTTTCTCCTTTTCCAAAGCTTTCCAGCAGAAATACCATTATACAAAGGGCTAATCAAGCCACAGGTGCTCTGATCTCTGATCAGATCAGGTCTCTGATCTCTCTTCTCTAAGCAAAAAAATTTTTCGTTTCTTACTCTGTGGAAAGTAACCCTTGTATATCAAAGTTTCACATCTCCTTTTCTAAATCAAAATGGTCTGTACATGGCAGAGCCAATAGGTTGAGTAGTTTCTGTAAAATACTTTCTATTGTCAGTTTGATGAATTATCTTAATCTGTTGCCTAACTCCATAATAAAGGTCAAGGATACAGGACAAGAGCAGAAATTATGTGGAGTCAGAAATTTTCCTTTACTCTTTGCCACATTGGCTGTTTCCATGACTCAGATGTCAAGATAAGTGTCTCATAATTTTCAACATACTATATTGCCATATATCTTAATTTGCTTCTCAGATACAGGCTAATTTCCTTTAATTGGAGTTTCAGGGCTCATACTCAGAAAGTTGCACCTTCCCATACCTTGTAGCATGGAAGAGTTCCTTGTGATTTGTGTCAGATGAACACAAAAAGAAAAGAAGTCCAGGTGTATGAAGATGTATAATCCCTTTGTTTGAAATTCAATCAGTAGGAATTTGCTACCAAAATATTTTGGTTATTATGAGACTTAAGCTAATGATATCAAATCACCAATTTTTCCAAGTCAGAGATTTGGGAGTCAACCATTTGATCATCCCAGATGGCAGATTTCAGTGACAGAATAGGTAACAACCCATAAAACAAAAATATTTCAGGTTTTCAGAAGTTCTTGCATTTTGTTTAGGATTTTCATTTGTTTGGGGTTTTGGTTTTTTTGGTTGGTTTGGGATTGTATTTGGAGTTCTTTGTTCGCTTTGTGGTTTTGGTTTGTTTTTCTTTTAACTTATTTGCTCATGCTCTTAAGGTATTTATATTTCTAAGGAACCTTCACTCTTGTCTTTGTTGTGATTTCTACTGACGTAAAAATAATAAATCATAATTCTTTAATTTGTTTCATGAGTTTTAATATGCAGGATCAATACCTCAAAGTCATAAATACACATGAGAGTACTCACTTTCTCTATGAACTTATTCATGCAAAACTGTCTTTAATCAAATCTAAATAAAGAGAAGAAGAGAAACAATATATGCCAAAGCAGATCTGTTTGAAAGGCCAAGAACACAATGTGATTTATCATTTGGAAAGTAATGAGAACTTTAAAATTCAAATGAATAATGTGTGAAGAGAATCATGGTCACAAATATTTAACACTACAAAAAGTTTGTTTGGTTCAGGACACAAACAACTTTGCTAGTTCAGAACAGATATCTATTATAAAGTCTGAAGAGATATTTGAACCCTGCTAGCTGTGTACTGAGAACAAATAATTTGAAACTGAAAATTAAACTATAAAAATTTCCTTGGCACTCTTGCACTTGAATGGGAGCTTACAATTTACACAAAGCATAACTACATTTTTAATATGTAAAAGGCACATTAATCATTCAAGTGCTAGAGCATTCTTAGAAGAGTCACATTGCTACGTGTCAATGTAAGAACTATTTATAGGAACGCTGATTGTTTTAATTTGAGAATAAGCACAAATTCTTCCAATTTAACCAAATATATAGTAATTTAGACAATCACATCCCAATGTAAAGTAATGTTTTTATTTCCCTAACAAATGGCCTGACCTTTAAAATAAGAAGCAATCTCTGTCTTTTATTGCCACTGGATGAGGAGATTTTTTTATTTGATTGTGTCTCAAGCATTTTCATTTAATTCTTTTTCCTCTGTTCTTGAAGAAGCCTGCTGTGGTCCTGCTACCCTACATTTGACACAGACAATAAATTCTAATTCAACACATGCATTTCTTAAAAGTATGCAGATAACAATCCACAAGTATTCATTATGTGTTTAAAGTAGCATATTAGTTTATAACTGTTATTACAGACCTGAATTGGGCAGCAAGCGGGACAGTTTCACAAAAGAAAGCTGTGTACATTCTCTTGTACCATCAAGGGGTATTAGAATGTGTGCATACAGAATCCCATTTCTGGGATTGCTTCAGAAGCTTTGTTTTGATTTGTTGACTGAATAGTGCAAATAACTCGTAGTTTATGTTTCCCGTGAAGTTTAGCAGTGAGAAAATCTCGTAAACACAAGCACTGTAATCATTAGCAAAAAAATCTTCAAAATTCGCTTTCTGAATAGGATAGATCTACTAACTGGGTTTTAATTTCTGTTCTACACAACACATGCATGTGTGTAACACAGTCACATTCACTGTATAAAGTAAACTCACATCAGTCAAGGCTTCTGGTCCAGCCATGATCAGTACTGTGAATTCAAGACAATAAGACACTCGTAGCCAGCAAGGTACCTAAGAGTACATAGAGCCATAGAATGGTTTGGATTGAAGGAACCTTAAAGATCATCTAGTTCCAACCTCCCCGCCATGGGCAGGGACAACTTTCACTACACCAGATTGTTCAGGGTCCCATCCAACCTGGCCTTGAACACTTCCAGGAATCTACAACTTCTCTGGGCAGCCTGTTCCAGTGTCTCACCACCTCACCATAAAGAATTTCTTCCTAACATGTAATCTAAAACTACTCTCTTTCAGTTTAAAGGCATTACCCGTTGTGTTACCACTACATGCCCTTGTAAACACTCCCTCTCCAGCTCTCTTTTAGCTCTCCCTTAGGTACTGGGAGGTGCTACAAGGTCTGCCTGACTTTGTACATTGTGGTTCTACACTGGACTCAGCTTTTAGCATGGCTTTGAATGTGTCCCTCTAAAGTGAAGGGGAACAAAAGAGGATATTTTTTCATTCCTTCTTTTTAGTTTGGATAGTTACAAAGCTTGTCAGTGGACTTGCTGCTCATATATTATCCTCAGGCCAACTAGTTATTACCTGGATTTTAATTAGTTTCTGTCTTCCTCCTATAAATGTGCTATATGTATGCAAAGTTTTTTAGAATGCTTCTTTGGTTCCTTCTCATGAAAGCTAAAACACTGCAAGAAAGCACATGTACACTCCAGAGTTTTGGCAAGGCTTTCCCATAACTATTTTCCGTACTTTGTTTTTCCTGCAAATACCTGACCATATGAATGAGTTAGGGCTAGGTAGATAGAGCCAAAACCTCAGCAATCTGAGCACTGATTTTGGGTGTTCTTTACTCAACGATAAGTGTTTTAAGCTTGGAACTATCCAAAACATGAGACTGGCCAAGAGGAACTGATTAAAAGAGGTTCACCTGTTTTTTTTAAGTTGTCTATTGTAACAAAACCTCAAAAATATTTTGCATTTCAAAGCTAAAATTCAGCATGCAAAGGTATAATGTCATCAAGCTCACAGACTCACAGAATAATCAGGGTTGGAATGGAAGTTCTTCCTTCCCTTTAAAGGTGAATCATCACAGAGACCTGTGATGATCCGGAAACCATCTAGTCCAACCCTCCTGCCAAGGCAGGGTCACCTAGAGCAGGTTACACAGCAACACGTCCAAGTCTATATGCCTTAAGCAGATGCATCTCTGGACCAGCATGATAGGTTTGAAGTGTTTGGGAAAGGCAGTGAAATTTGTCTCAGCTATAACTTCAATGCAATCAATCTCTGCCCTCCATATCCCACCTCTGCATAAAATCTGAAGAGAACTTCTTTGGTTGTAAGACTGAAGGAAATATTAATGAAGAGAGAATAAACTAGTCTTTTGCCTTCCATTTCCCACCAGAATATTTACCTTTTTTTGTTGCTCTCATTATAATTCTGTGGGGGGATGTTTGAGACTTACAGTTCTTTGAGGACAAATTTTCTACCTCTAATAATTTTAACTTAAATTTGAGTTTAGCTAAGTGTGAGACTTCTATACAGAAAAACATTGTCATGTGCCAGTCTAGAATTTAGTTTTTTCTATGAAGTGTCATTTAAATATACTATTTTAATAATGTTTTAAGCATCTTAATTATGATTAAGAGCATTAATTTTAATTGTAAATTTCCTTTATTTTCTTCCCAAAGATAGTTTCAATCTCATTCATTTTCATAAACATTAAACCAAATGCACCCTTTGCAATAAATCTAGAATTTCTGTTTCAGAAACTTAAAAAACTGAACAAAATAATTTCCTGAAAAGAGAAGAAAGAAAGAAATATTCAGAAGGTGCATACATTGGGACAGAATCTTATTATGTACTTTAGAAATAGTCTTATTGTAATAGTATCCAGTCTATCCTTGAAAGTCATCTGGTTTCTCTCCTGAAACTGGGAAGACATTAGGTGTTTCCTGTTTATGGTTTAGACATTAGCAGGAAGTAAGTGGTGGAAAGAAGAAGCCATTTTGCAATGAAGTCCAGAATAAGTACATTTTGCTGTACTCTTCCTTTCTGCCGCAGACACATAATGGCAAAACCTTTCAGAGCCCCAGCCAGGGGTGTGCAAGGAAAAGGGTTTGGGTGCTCTTAGTGAATCATACTCCAGGGAAAAGACCTAAAGCCAATTAAATTGATGTCCTGAATTTTTGAGAGCTTCTGTGAAAACGCCCAACACACAGTTAATATATAGAAATAATTTATCCTGTAGTAGGTAATAATTACGTCTTTACTCATTGTTTATGTCAAGCCTCATTACCATAAAAATTGAAATTTATTTAAGATATGTGAAAGCTGTGGGTTTAAATTGTTTTTATTAGTGAATAAAACTACAAGTTCTGTGGTGTTTTTAGTTGTTGCAGCTTCCATTTATTACTTTAGAAATGTATGGTTCAGAGCATCATTGTTACAAATGCTGTGTGATAGGTGAGTAGATTGCAAAAATAAGACTAGAGTATCTCAACTAAATTTAAATTGAAACATTACCATTTAAAAAGAAATTAACTATGGATGGTAAAAGTAGGTAAGAATTTAACATTTAAATAAAAATTAATTTTCAATTAAATGAAGATACTTTATAAAAATTGAATTTTCTCTTTTTCATTTAAACAGGTCAAACCCAGGAGAAATACTGCTGAATAGAATGTTAATTTTTTTTACTGTCTGTGTTTTGGGGATAGTAGTGTAAGTCTTACGTTTAAAACCAGAATTTTGTTTAAAAAGCAAGGATCTACACAAACCTGATTATTTTTTTTCTGATGAATTTGATAGGCTGCATGATACTTTGCTTGATCTCAGATTGAGATGGAGTCAAATTTATTTTGATATGTTTATTTTTAACATTTCAATTTTAAAAAAAGGACAAAAAATCCTTTAAAGGGGAGGAACATCATTTTGTGGACTTACCTCATTGCAAGTCTCTGTGGTTTGCTGGAAGTATCTCTCTGGTAGTGTCAATATTTGGTTCATCCCTAACTACTGTTTTTCAATCACAGGGTGAATCACAAAATTTCTTTATTTCTCTCCACAGCAAGTTCAGACTGATGTATCCAGCCCACACCTCCAGATGGGCCACACATTCTTAGTCACATTCTCCCTTATTAACAATAAAATAAGTAATTCTTCCTATTGTTATTCCAACAATAATAAATAATTAAATAAATAATCTGTCTTCCAGATAACAGCCTCAAAATTGGACAGACATGGATTTGAGAGCTGGATTTTGTCTTCTCAGTGGATAAGGAGCTGGCTAGATGGACACAGCCAGAGAGCTGAGGTCAGTGGCTCTATGACCAGATGGAAGCTGGTGACAAGTGATGTCCCTCAGGGCTCTGTCCTGGGATGGGTACTCTTCCATATCTTCAATGACACTAACAGCGAGATCGAGTGCAGTCTCTGCAAGTCTGTAGATGACACAAAGCAGAGCAGTTTAGTTGACAGAACTGAAGAAAGGGATGCCATCCAGAGACACCAGGACAAACATGAGAAGTGGGCTCACAAGAACTTCATGAAAATTAACAAGTCCAGGTGAAGGGTGCTACACCTGAGTTAGGGCAATCCCAGAAATGTGTACAGACTGGGAGAAAAAGTCATTGAGAGCAGTTCTGGGGAGAAGGACTTGAAGGTTTTCATGGACGAAGTGCTGAACATGAGTCAACAGTGTGAGATTGCAGCTCAGAAAGCCAATCACATTCTGGCCGGCATCAAAAGAGGAGTGTCCAGCAGGTCAAGGGAGGTGATTCTGCCCCTCTCCTCTGCCCTTGTGAGATCCCATCTGCAGTACTGCATCCTTGGCTCCTCAGCATAAGAAAGATGTTCAGATGATGACAAAGGTAAGTCCAGCAGAGAGATACAAAGATGATCGACAACACCTCTCCTATGAAGACAGGCTGAGAGAGGTGGGATTTTTCAGCCAGGAGAAGAGATGGCTTTGGGGAGACCACACTGTTGCCTTCTAGTACCTAAAGATGGCTGACAAAAATGAGGGAGAGGGACTTTTTTGTGGACAGATAGTGAAAGGGGTAATGGTTTTAAACTGAAAAAAGTTACATTTAGATTAACTGTTAGGAAGAAATTTATTTACTGTGGGTATGGTGAGGCACTGGAGTAGGTTATCCAGAGAAGTTGTGGATGCCCCATCCCTGGAAATATTCAAGGCCAGATTTGATGGAATCCTGAGCAATCTGATCCAATGAATAGCATACCTGCCCATGGCAGGGGGGTTGAAACTAGATGATCTTTAAGGTTTCTTCCAACCCCAACCATTCTATAATTCTATGATTCTTTTCTTGGAAGTGGTCAAAAGTTGTAGGGAAAAAGAATTGAAGGGATAGAAAACAGTAATCCTAGTAAAGCTACTAACAAGTAGCAAATTCATTGCAGCTTTTTCTGATGATTGTTACCAAGCTTTAAAGATACCATGTGCAATGGCTCATCAAATTAAAATATTAATAAGTA
>VZRM01000192.1:44222-67105 GCA_013397955.1 Grantiella picta | reverse complement strand
AAGAGCACAAACCTAAAAATTATCTTCTACATGTTGGAGGATATTGGCAAATATGAAGCTTTCTTGCAGTCTTTGAAAACTATTTAAAAGTTGATCAGTGTAACAGCTGCATTTTAACCTTTTCATGAGAGAGAACGTATATATACATATTATATATTTATTTTCTTAACACACACAGTAGCTTTGTCTAGACCAGAAACAGAAAATTTTCTTACAAGTTCACATTGGATCATATCCCACTAATTGGGGAATTAATTGATTTCCAAGTGGGATCTGCAACATTAATAAAAAAGGTATCCTTAAAAAAAATGAATAGCCATGTATTTTAACAAGGAACTAAAAAGCACAAATGCACATATACATATGTTACACTGCAGAAAATTTAAGGATCTTCGCACGCTTTCGTGGGACCAGTACTAGAAGCAATGTACTTGATAATCAACAATGCTTTATGTGAGCTTCTCAAGATGGTGTGACCCTCCAAGCCATGATGGAGATGGCCTTGAGAACAAGACAGATTTGTACTTGAAAACACTACATAATAGGCCTGAGTGTCAGTGACTTTCTGCTGTCAAAATACCGTGCCTGAAACATCTAGAAGTAATGCAGCATGCAGAAGGTTGCTGGAGGTGTACCTCCTGAATAATTTTTATCTGAAAGAGAAGGGGCATCTCTCAAAATTTTGTGGAAAAAAATAGATTACCTTGAACTATTTTTTATTTAATAACTTGCTAGGGTTTTTTTATCTTTTGCTAAATGGTAAGCTAAACAAATCCAATTCTCATTACTCTTTCACTAAAAAAAGTATCTAACTAGAAAATCAATATATATTTCTTTTTCCTCAAAGCTAGTCCTATCTTTCTGGTAGAACATGATTGTCAAGGCAGTTCACAGAACCACAGAATTGTGGGACCTCTGGAGACCATCCTGTTCAACCACCTCACCCAGGCAGTGTCACCTAGGGCAGGTTACAGAGGAGCTCATCCAGTGGATTTTGAATGTCTCCAGAGAGGAAGAATTCATGACATCCCTGGGCAGCCTGCTCCAGTGCTCTACCACTCTCAGTGTAAAAGAAGTTCTTCCTCACATTGAGGTGAAATTTCTTGTGTTTTTGTTTATGGCCATTACTCCTCATCCTGTCACTGGACACCACTGAAAAGAGTCTGGCACCATCCTCCTAGCACCTGCCTTTGAGATATTTGTATGCATTAATGAGATCTCCTCTCAGTCTTCTCTTCTCCAGACTAACCAGGCCCAGCTCCTGCAGTGTCTCCTCATAAGAGGGATGCTCCAGACCCCTGATCATCCTTGTGACCCTCTTCTGGACTCTCCTCAGAAGCTCCTTTTGCTGAGGAGCCCAGAACTGGACAAAGCACTCCAGATGTGCCTCACCAGGGCCGAGTAGAGGGGCAGGATCACCTATCTTGACCTGCTGGTCACACTCTTCCCAATGCACCCCAGGATACCATTTGCCCTCCTGGCCACAAGGGCACTGACAGCTCATGGACAACTTGTGATCCACCAAGAGTCCCAGGTGCTTCCCCACAGAGCTGCTCTGTAGGAGGTCAGCCCCAGCCTGTGCTGGCATTGGGGCTGTTCCTCCCCAGCTGCAGACCCAACACTTGCCCTTGCTGGACTCATTAAGTTTCTCTCTGCCCAACTCTCCAGCCTATCAAGGTCCCACGGAATGGCAGCACAGCCTTCAGGTGGATCAGCCCAGTTTAGTGTCACAGCAAACTTGCTGAGGGTGCATTCCATCCCTTCATCTGGATCATTGATAAACAAACTGAACAAGAATGGTTCTGGTATTGATCCCTTGGGAACACCACTGGCTGCAGGCCTTCGGCTGGATTCTGCTCCTCTGATCACAACCCTCTGAGCTCTGCCTTCAGCCAGTTCTTGATCCACCCCACTGTCCATTCATCTAACCCACATTTCGTGAGCTTACCTGCCAGGATATTATGGGAGAGGGACAGTGTCAAAAGCCTTGCTGGAGTCAAGGCAGACAACATCCACTGCTCTCCCCTCACTGACCCATCCTGCCCTGCCATCACAGAAGCCTATTGGATTGGTCAGGCAGGATTTCCCCTTGGTGAATCCATGCTGACTACTCCCAATGACCTTATTTTTCTACATGCCTGGGTGTGATCTCCAGAATGAGCTGTTCCATTCCCTTTTCAGGTGTAGAGATGAGGCTGACTGGATGTGTTTTCCCATCTCCTCCTTCTGGTCCTTTTTGAAGATGGCAGTAACTCCAGCTTTCCTCCAGTCATCGGCCAGCTCTCCTGCTCTCTGTGATTTTGCACAGACAATGGAGGTTGGTTTGGCAACATCTGCCAGCTCCCTCAGCACCCATGGGTGCATCCTATCAGAGTCCATGGATTTATGATATGAGAACAAAGAGCTTCATAGAAAATCCCGATCAGCTGTAGGAATTAGAGTTAGGCAGGCTGGTCTTGCTAGGACAAAAATCAACATCTACTGTAAAGGCAGTAAAATGCCACCTTAGAAAAGAACATGTTGACTTGGAGAGTTGGATCTTTACCAGATTAACTGTCAGCTCTGCTGCTTGACTTTGTCTTTGTGTTACCTTTGTCCTTGGTATTTTGGCAACTAACTTGTCCTGTTCTGGGAAATAGATTTTTCATTCATGAGATGCCTCTAAAGGTTGCTTTAGAAGGTTTATTGATTGATGTTAATCTTCCATTTGTTGATGCCATTTTCTTGGGAAAAGTATTATCTGCAGGCAGTGACTCTTGATGGTTCACCTTGGATGCCTATGGAGTCCAAATTAAGTAATTATTTCCAAAAATTATATATAAAAGAATGAGATCCTTATCCTCAATCTTTTTTGGCTTCCATATGCGTAAGCCAGTCAGAGGAATGGAACATCTGTGGTTACTATGTCGATGGACAGCTTTCCATGATACCAGTTGCATATGCAATGAAGGATGCCAGATTTGCAAGCATTTGCTACAAACTTGTGCATATCTGTACAGTCACATGCACAGGTTACAGGATAAACCTGGTTTTCCTAGAACATGAGCTGATATTTGCAAAACTTAGTCCTATTTGACTGAAATTCATAACGTGAAGGATATAGTCTGACCTCTGCTGTGCAGTTACAGTGAAAATCAGTCTTCTCTGTTCTTCCATAATTCAGAACAATAATGCTATTTTCACCTAATGAGGGCACTGAGAGGCTTAACTTATTAAGGATAGCACATGGCTAGTCCAACATAAATACATAAAACTGGGTTTAAAAGGTTCAAAAAGTTCTCTCTGCATCTTGAATGTCTACCCAGGACAAAATACTATTTTGTAGAAAAACTGTCAGTCATACCAAACTGGAATTCTGCTGGGAAGGGCAGTGTTAATTGACATGGTAACTGAGTAGAGTTTTGGCTAATTTGCCTCACTTAGCTTATAGGAAGCTAGAACTTATAAGGATCGTTTTTCACTTCTTAGTGCCACTTCTAGGTAACAGGATATGGTGATGTATGACACATTGTATGTAAAATCACCTGAGAGCTGCAATATTTTAGCTACAGTGGTGCACCTTGGTACAGGGCTCTGATGTCTCTAAAGCAAAAGCTGATTTACCTCTTTGCATGAATTCTGCTCTACCTTGTACACAATACATGTACTACTTACGCAGGTACAGGACAAAAAGGGAACGAATTATAAAGGTCATTATAAAGGAATTGCCAGAAGTACTTTGGAAATGCAGGTGGGAAACTGAGGAGTATCCAGCAAGGCAGTCTGCCCATAAATTCGGTAGCAGTAAGACAAAGGAAAAAGCATTTTCTGTTGAATTTATTGAGGCTCAAATCATGTTTTGTACAGTGGTATTTGTTTATGTGAAGGTAATGCTGCGTTTTCTGGGACTGCTTTCTGAGAGGCACAAGTGTCTGTGTGCCAACCAGATTTGCCACCTTGTATGTCACAACAGCAGAGAGTGACAGCCTTACCAGTGATTTAGAAACAAGACAAAGCACAGCATTTCCACTAGGGCTGCTAGCTAATTGTGTGCTCTTGTGCTAAGACTGCTGCCCGCATTAACTTACTTGAGTCAAATCTCCCTTTGTCAGCAGTTCAAGTATGGTATGTACAGGATGCCACTGAAATTGAACAAATAGTGTTTCTACACTCCCAACATAGCAGCAAGAACAAGAATGCGTCGCTTTTGAAATATCACATGAACACTCTTTGCACCTTTTGCACCACAAAAATGTGGGTACCGTGGCAAATCGTGAAGGTTCGGATCAGACACAGCCTCTGTGACAGTCTTTTGCTTCTGCAAACCTGCAAGTATTATTACTTTACAACAGGCTTATTTTAAAAACATTGCATCACTATGTTATGTTATTTGAAGAGACAGAAATAATTACCATATAATAATACAGTGTGTGGAGATAGCCACCAGATGGTAGCAAATGTGTAGTGTAGGTGTCTGTTAAATTTTCTCAATTATACTGGATTTCTTGTAAGAGAGAACACTCATGCACTTGTTTAAACATGTGAGTTGAACAAGTTGATCTATAAAAATACTACTGAAATTTTGAACAGTCACTCAAAATTTTCTACATCAGAAGACACCATTGAGTTATATTCTTCTTGGTTACTTTGCTACTGTTAGCAGAGCACATCCCTCATGTCCTTTCTGACAAACAGGTGAGAAAAAATTAAGATGATTGCAAAATTCACCAATACAGTTGACAGTAATCTTCCGACTACTGGTTGTTGCATTGTCCAATTTTATCCTCAGGCTAAAGTCAAGAAGATTTCAGTGCTTACTAAACTCTGCCTGACAGCTTCTGCATAAAGGCTTTAGAAGTGAATAACATTCAGCGGAAAATTCCTTTTCAGGATCTTCAAACACGACTCTATGCTAGTACCATCTGTTCACCATAGCAACTGTGAGACTCTGGGCAATAGACTGTTCTAGACAAATAAAAAAATTTGTCCTTTCTCATAAAAAAATAAATATTGAACTCCTAATCAAATACTGTAGTTCATTACATTTCTGCTGACCCTGATTCACACAGCTACAGGGTCTGCATGGTACATCTGTGGTCACAGTCTTCTCAGACATTCAAACAACATAACATTTAGGAAACAGGGCTTTCCAAAGCTGAGTGCATGTATAAGTGAGAGTGCATCAGGCCTTCTGGGAGCTTCCTTTGCCCTTTGTTTCTGGGTGAAGTGCCAAAGCTTCTGCAAAGGTTATCACCACCAGCTGGGAACAAAAAAACACCCAAGAGAACCAAAGCAAAAAAACAAACTAACAAACAAAACACCAAACAAACAAGAAAACCTCAATTCAGCCCAAAAGCCAGCGCTCCAATCTGTGCCATCACCACCACAAAATTACTGCTATTTTGTTTCTAGAACTCTCTGGTTTAAGAATTGAGATATTGACATGAAAGACAGTGCTAGCTTTTAAAGAGTTCACTATGTCATTGCTACCTCTGCACAAAGGATGTTAATGCTACTTTTCTTTCCAAGTGACTCATGCCTCTAAAGTACTGATATTTTGTATCAGAACCATGAGATATGATTTTGAATCCTTTGCTTTTAAAATGTGAAACCAAAAGTTTGGGTTTCTATATAAATGGATATGCCATTTATATCCATACTGTAGAGGCAGCCAGCAGAGCTGTTGTACAAGTGTGCATCCTCCATGACAAAATCCCATCAAAGCCTCTACATTAAATAATATTCTGTCTGGATTGCTTTGTTGTTTTCTGAACAATTATCACAGTAGTGGAAGTTGGACAATTATAGACATTATTATAGATAATCCCTTGCTCCTGCTTCTACCACCTTCCTTGTGACTACAGAAATTAACATATATCTGCATCTGTCTTCTCTTCACCAGTCGCTGCAGGTCTTTTTGAGACGAGGTACTGTTTAGTATTATGTTCCATCACGTCTCAAGAAGATTAAATTATTTCATGCAGACTAATGCTACAGACTGTAGCAGTGGTGGAAAGTGCAATGCTAACAGTGCTAATCCTATTATTGAATTTGTATAGGAAACAGACAGCAAAAGACTATTTGGAGCAGCAGTGATAAGTTTATCACAGTGATGTGATCCTGCTGCTGTATCTTGGAAGAGGAATCTGCACAACATTTGAAACATAGCTCTGTAGGGAGTCTGTTACCTTTTGCCTCTTCATGGCATGGCAAGGCTAATTCCTGAAGTAAATTCACAGTCCTCTGCACAGCCATGGACTGATTTACATCCAGCAGTAAACAACCACCTTTCATGAGCTTAGCAACTCCGCAGAACAGAAAAGGACAGCTGGCCCAAATTAGACTAGAGCTGCATTAGGTCTGCATGTCACCCACTGCACTCCTCTGAATAGCTCTTTGTGGATACCACTTTTAGAAGTGCAGTCAGACTTGGCTCTGATACAACATCCATAGGCCTCTATAGACTTGAAGGCGCTAAAAATAATGTGTTTTAAATAATATACATCAACCAAGAATGTGACAGCCCACTGGAGCATAGCTCAGTACAGATCGTTTCTTTCGCTGCCTGAGGAGCAGTAAGCAGGAACTAATTGCCTTGATTGTTTCTCTTCCCTAATGGTGTGAATTTGATTTTTAAGACCCTGGTATCGGCTGCATGTACAAGCAATTACAGACCTGACAACGATTTCCCAAGCTGTTGATGCCAACAGAATTGTGCTTGTTCCACGATACTCCAGGACACAGGGAGAGCACAAACAAGTTCTCACTTTTTTTCCCCAATGGCTGCTCAGCAGTACTCCAAGCATGTAGTCATCCTGCTGAGTGTGATCTGTGTGCCACTTTTGCTGCTAATATTACACTACCATCTCAGAAAGAAGGAAATTTTAAAATCTTGCCTAGTAACAAAACCACCGTGTCAGGAAAAAAAAATCTCCCAACCTTTAGAGAAAAGAGGGGTTTCCCAGCTAGACCTGAAACACTTTCCTATCTCTGCTTTCTGAGAGATTGCCACTTCAGGTGGGAAAAAGAATCCAGATTGTCTTGAGGTGATTCCACTCAAACTTAGTCATTCCCATTCTAGATACACAAGGCATCCACATGAAGCAATTTGAAGCGGGGTCTAGCAGTTGTGCTTTTGCAAACTTCATCATATCTGCTGTGGTTTGTGCCACATCTCCAACTCTTGACTTCTGCTTCATGCTTTTTTTCAACCAGCTGCATCCTCTGAGTCTGTTCTCTGCAGTGCCTTGAGAAACCACAGTCTGGGTCTTGCATCTGCATTAGACAGGGTTCAGAGCTGTGAATCTGACGGTCATTTACACGTGGTTCAGGAAATGCACAGGAACGTCTGAAATCAAGAATGCAGGAGAAGCAAAATTTGTATTTGCTTTGGAACTATGCATGATTTACAAGGCACAAAAAGACTAAAGACAATAGCTCTTGAATGTTATCTCCAGCTGTGTTACTTCATCTGTGTGACCTTGGGAGAGCAGTGTCTATATTTAATCTTCCATGCATGTATTTGTTCCTTACAATGGTAGGAATGCTCATAAGCTGGTAGCTGTCTGATGTGTTTATGTGCCCCATATATGTAACACAACACAAACATCAAGCTACATCATAGAAAAAACCCCGGCAACATTTACAAGCTAAAACTAACAGGACAGGAATATTTACTTTCATGGTGGGAAAACAACAACAAAAAGATATTACCTCATAAAATTTTTGAAACTTTTTCTTACTGTGCCCTTTGCATGAGCACAGCTTCAGTCACCAAATGCCTGCTTTTGAGACCTTGGGGACAGCCAGTGAACCCCCCACTCAGACTTCTAAATCCGTGCATGGATGTACGGGAACACTATCAGGCACTGCCACAGCCAAGCCTTACCTTAAAACCAGCCACACAAACTAACAAACAGTAGAAATCTGCTACGTGTTAGGACAAATTGTGGAATATTGTAACTTGATAGACATAGTGGCAAACCTGTACTGGGCAAGTAATCACTCCACCGCAAAACAAAATCACAGAAACACAGAATCTTTAAAGTTGGAAAAGATCTCTGAGATCGTCCAGCCCAACCTTTGACTGATCAGCGCCTTGTCCACTAGACCATGTCACAAAGTGCCACATCCGGCTGGCATTTCTTATACACCTCCAGAGATGGTAACTCCAACCACCTTTCGGGGAAGCCCATTACAATATTTAACGATCTCGTTTGGGAAGAAATTCCTCCTGATGTCCAGCCTGAACCTCTCTTGGTACAGCTTGAGGCTATTTCCTCATGTCCTGCCGCTTGGGAGAAAAGGCAAATCCCCACTTGGCTTCCTCCTCCTTTCAGGCGGTTATAAAAAGTCAGAAAGTCACCCCTGAGCTTCTTTCTCCAGGCTAAACAACTGCAGCTCCCTTGGCTGCTCCTCATCAGACTTGTGCTCCAGACCCTTCACCAGATTCATTGCTCTTCTCTGCAGAGTGAAATTCCAGTTGCATCACACCACTGCTGAACCTTACTCTTAAAACATAATGGTAAAGAAAGGTGTCAGGGAGGAGTATAAAATCCTGATGGGGATGGACCTCTTCTTTCCAGTGTAAGAAATGTCCCTGCTTCTCTGTGTTTTATAGATAATTCACAAAAGAATCTGGTCTTCTGTTCATTCCATGGTAATTGTATAGTGAAGCTGTGCTTCAGATGAGAGAAAAAACAACCCACTGAAACCCAGTCACTCCTAGTAACTCAAGCTTTTACAGTACCAATCACAGAGCAAACGAAACTGGTGTGACTGCATTGTTGGATCAGAGATAGTGGTAGCCATAAAAGGACAGAAACCCCTTTTTTTTCCAATGGATTCTATTTGTTTCACGAGAATCCACATTTGTAAGTCTGAAATGTAAGAGAGCTAAAGAAAACCTGACTAGAGCGATTTGGGGGAGGAGAGGGAAAAGAGGGGAGAAGTTTAAGATGTAATTTTTAATAATCTTGCTGAATAGCAAATTCAGACTTGCATTAGACAGCAAGGCTTCCACTGCAGTGAATGGGCAGAGAGAGGTGAGCCAGTTCTTGCACCCTGTGTGGAATAAAGCACTTCAGAAGTAAACATTGAACATCACTGGAAGTTAGAGTCTCACATCCTTTAATAAAAGTAGCTATAGGTGAGGGGAAATAGTTCCAATTGTTCCTCAATAGGTGGGGTAGATACTGAAAATTTGAAAAATTAGACTGTATTTCTCCTACAAAACTTTAAGCTACTCAGTTTCAGCAAAGATGTTAGAATAATTTGTATAAGAACTACTACATCAGTAAAAACATTTACACAGAACACAGGTTGGAGTGCAATCCTAATTCTCATTTGTTTTCCCTCCAGGGACTCTTCCAAAGGCTCTTGAACAACTTTACTTCGTTTAGCTTGTCCGTGAATTTTAAATGTAATTAATGAAGACAGCTCAAGCTGATCTCCTGGAAGTTGCACAATCTCTGTTTTATACTAGGAAATCTTTCGTACAAATAACAGACTATGATCAAGTATGAGAGTGCTACTACTGAAATTCAAGCACTAGTTTTCTTTTGCTTTCTAAGCACTTGTTCAAAGATCTACACAAGCTTTAATATTTCACTCCAGCAGTATGAACTCATCTAAAGAGAAGTAAGATTAATGTTTTGAGTGTAGCTTTATGTACAGAAGGAATCAGAGGTTTGTTCTTTATGATTCTCTAGATCACTTTGCAAGGGAAGAACTCTCCAGTGTTGCACCAATATCAGGGAGAGACACAAATCCACAGGAGCTGAGGCACAGCCTTGCCTTTAGGCATCAATAAAAGTTGTTTTTTTTAAAAAGAAATCTTTTCTATAGCAAATGTATATAATTCTCTTGCAGCTAGAACTCTTTTGTACATGTTTTTTTGGAGGAAGCGCCATCTCATGTCTGGGAAATCAAGCTGTGTGTCCTTTCAAGCTAAAATTCTAAAGCAGGAACAGCTATTACCAGAAAATGGCCAGAATACTCACTGAAGAGTTATCTTTCCTAGGTCAGAAGGAATTAATTTCACACTTTGTGGTCCTAATCCAAAAATTTACTGAAGCCTTGAGGCTTTCATTAACTTTGAGGGGTTTCTGATCTGATCATTAAAAGGAAAAAACCAAAACCAACAAACCCACGAAGAAATACGTCACCAACACAGAGCTGCCAGCCTCTGTGTGGGGATACAATTAAAGCTGAGCAAAGAAAAAACCAACTGAAATTTTCACTCTGCTTTGTACCACACCACTTATGCATCTGAGAAGAATGCTTTATAGCTTTAGAATAAGTCTCTAGAGAAACACTAACAAAACTTTCACCCAGTGGGATTTCTGAGAGAACAGTTAGAGGTGGCAGCTAAGTCCGCTCAGCATTCTTTTCTCAAATATCTCCATAAACACCATCCTGTTCAGCAGGACCACACCCATGCTTGCTGAAATAACTGCTTTCGTCACTGTGATGGACAGTCATTTATGTCTCCAAGGAATAACTTATTTGCATGGTGAAGAGGGATAAAGAGCATAGTTACCAGGAAGCGCCCAGCAATGTTTCAACCTCCCAAGTAGCCAGGAGAGAGTGGTTGCTTCTGGGTACATAGAAAGAAGATAGTCTTTGCTGAGGTAACACCACTATACAAATTGATAAACAGTGGCAACCAGGCAAACCAAAGGTGTTGCTAACACTTGGAGGCAGATTGTGGATCAGGCAGAGAGATCTCCTTTGTAATCAGGACTAAGGGCATTCTGTAGTAAAACAGGAGAGTCTGGTGCATCAAAGAAGTGAAGAGAAAGAAGGAACACAACTGGGAAATCTATTCCTGAAAATAAGAAAAGGGCTGTTGTCGGGGCACCGGACACAAGGACTCCTTCGTGATCAATAAGAGTAGACTCTGAGACGAAAAGCGATGGAAAAAAGACTAAGATGTTGTCTGGAAAGAGAGTAGGAGGCAATGGATAAATACAGAGAGAGAGAGAGATGGATATACAAAAATAAGAGAGAGAGATGAAAAGATGAGAGAGGAGGAAGGACAGACTTGGTTTCCTTAGTCTGGGCAGGGCACAACCGGGTTAGTTAAGTGGGATGGTTAATGTAGAACCTGTGTACTCTCTGGACCATATCCGGACCAGGATATGTCAGCAGTTAACTGAGCCCATCTCTCTAGACCAGGAATTACACTGAGCAGGAAAAGACATACTACTTGTTATATAAACAATAATTTACTATGTTCCAGTAGAGACAAAGAAATATATGCACATTGTTTTTCTGAAGGCTTATGTTTCCCTTCAGCTGCTCTGCATCTGAGGAATGCTAAAACACTGGAGAGAGTCATATTGTTCTGCTGTGTTTGTACAGCATGAGAAGATCATGCTCCACGCTCAATTTCCAGCTACTGCTACAGTCTGAAGAATAATTAAAAATAATGGTAACTTTTTAAATTGCCTGTAGCACTTCCACTTTTTTTGCTTTCTCTGCTGAACTGCAGTCATTTCCATTTAAATTCATGATGCAGAACAGGATATGAAGGATAAACACAAAAAAAATTGACTACTCAAAAATCAAAGGGACAACATAGCCTGCCTTCTGAGTTGCCCCTTCAAGTATCTTGAAAGGTCTGTAAATTGTTTCTCTCAAAATTTTTTTGAATGGCTCTTTTATCTTCACAGTGCTGTCAAATTTTCCATTTCAATCCCCTCAGATGGCGGAAAATCACATAGATATTTCTAACACTGGCAAAAAAAATGTATTATGTTAACACACACATATAATACAAAATTTTCCCTAGAATAAGTGGGAGTACATTGTAACAAGGCAGAACACCGACCTCAGTATGTTGTAATTTGAACTGATAATCACGATCCAACACTTTCAGTGAGATACCCGCACTTGATAAATTCCTACATTGTTTGTTGCTGTTATTTCTTAGGAGGAAAAAACCAAAGGAAAGAAACAAAGAAGAAAAAAAGGAAAAGTAGGCCTTGTCCTGCTTTCACTGGGGTGAATAGAGTGATTTTTACTAATTATAAAGTCAAGAGGTAAAATGATTCACATATAAACACTGTTTGGCACTCATCTTGCCAGTCTCAGTCAAGAAGCCCATGGCTAGGTGTCAACATGTGACAACTGCACACTCTTCCAAGCATGGGTTGCTGGCAGATCCGAGAAGACAGATTTGAACTGACACTGCCTATGTTGCATCTGCTATTTGAAGCAAAAACCAGATTTTATTTCAGCTTGTTTCAGCCTGTCCCCATGATAAAACCTCCTTTGTCATCCAGGTATCAAATTTGTCACTTTTGGCCTCTGAGGAATGTCTAGTCAGAGACAGTATGAGAACCAATTGAAATCAGCTGCCTGAACAGTTGTCAACTCCTTGAGGGATGTAAGGAAGTGGACTCTATGGCAGTCTACAAATGCTGACTAACCTACCCAAAAGTATTGTAACAGTGGAAAATATACCACCTCCGCTAAATCATTCTTTGAAGATTTGATGCTAAATCTGAGAAGCCAAGAGTTATAAAAATCGGCTTAATTTTTCCCAAGCTATGCAGGAAGGCCACTCAGAGCCACAGTGTTTTGGCAGATGCACACACACATATGCACAAGCACACACACACGCAGAGGGTAATAGATGAAAAATTTGTACCTAACCCTAAAGTACTTTAAAGTAATGAAGGTGGGGAGGAGGGAAGAAATGTGGAAAGTATTGCTTTGGCACAGATTTTCCCTTTGTTGTCCAAGTGATCTGGTAACCACACAGAATAGGCACAGACTATGCCAGCCATTAGCTATAGCAGATTCATAAAAAGTGCCCATTAATACATTTCAGAGCAGATGTGCTGTGTCATTAATCTGAGAGGAGAAAATTGTAAATGTGAATCCAGATCCCACCAAAATCCAAGACAAGTTTCCCACTGAATTCACTGTCAGGAGCAACTAACAGGCTTGTAAAAATCAACTACCCTTATGTACAAGGATCTGAAAGTGTTCCCAAATGCCTGGAGGATTTGTATATGTTTTTAGTATTTATTGTCATGATTTTGTGGGAAAATTAATGTTTTGTGTAAATAAATGTAGCAGATTGTTTACCTATTTTTGCTGTGACAAATTTCTTTTTTCATATCCCAGATATTCATGCTTCCATTACTTAGAAATTATTTTAGAGAGTAACATCTGAATTCTTATATCCACAAGCTGGCTCTTGGAATTCAAGCTTTGCCTTCTTTCAATTTTTGTTCTGTGTTTGTTACATGCTGTAGCGTCCCAGTTGTAAGATCTTACTGCTAACTGCATAGTATAGAAGAGAGAGATGTGTGCTTGCTCCAGAAAACATGGGTACCTTTCTGCTAATTTTTAGTATTTGTGAGGGGGTGACAGCAGTACTCAAAAAGCATAATGGAAAATCTTCACACTGATGGTGCAGGACTGTAAAAATATATTACACGGATGACTCTGAATTTTTCTGTTGTTGTTTAAATTTTTTGAAGACTAGACGTTTTGATAAAAGTTGCAGGTCAGTGGCAATTGTCATACAGTGCAAACAAATAATCTTTGGAACAAAAATCTTACAATCTAAACACAGTATAAAAAATAATCACAGGCTGGATATGAAGATAAAAGCATGATCACATAGAGGACAAATAACCATGTTCCCAACAGTCCACAATAATGACAGAATACATTCCCTTTGGACTGATGTGTAACATTATGCGTATCTTTTATAATGTACATAACTGACTGCACATGTCAACTGCTACATGAAAAAAATCTCAAATTTTCCACATTATGCCTTAATAGAATTGTTCAAAACTAGTTTAAGAATGTAATTTGTCTGGAACAGTGTGATACGAGACATGTACAAAAGAGATCGTTAAGAGGAAGAATTTAGGGAAGCTGTAACAGAGCGTGTATGTCTGCTGAGTTTATCTCCAGAGCTCAGTGCCAGCCAAATGCCAGCCAATCACTTACTAGGAAGTTGTGAAGATGAGGAGGAATGGTGAAAAAAACCAATGCTTCAAAAGCTAAAGCTGATTGGAAAGCTCCTCTGCTTCTCTTTCCATCAGGATCTTGGAAATGGTTCGGCAATTTGGATTCCTGTGATCATTCGCCAGGTGTCAGGAACAGATAAAAAGCACAGGACAGAACGCAAGAAAGACAAACAGCAGAGCTGAACAATGCTTTCCACGAGTGTAGGCAAAAGAACTCTGTTATTTGGGAAATCCAATAGGAAACTTGGAACACGGGCAGGAGGAAAGAGGCGATTTGCCTTTTGAAACGTGTGGACTGGAAACTTGCTGCCACCCAGTGTCAATAGGTATGTGTTCCCACGAACTAGCCCTTGGGGTTCCGTCTGTGCGGGGCTGGGACACTGTCCCTAGACAGACGCGGTCTGGGACCCCTTGATTCCCGTGTGAGGAGCTTGGGGCACACTGCTGCCGGCCAAGGCACACACAGGCTGCACAGCCCACTGAAAGGGAGCATAAAAGGTGAGGGCGAAGACCCTGCTAAAATTGAGTGCTTAATCTTCCTTCGCTGTATCTCTCTTTAGGCAAAATGCCAGACATTGAATACCAAAGTTGCTCTTCAAATGCTGTTCAAGCCCAAATGCATGTGGAATTGCACTAAGTATGTACATTTTCCTCACCATGTTGAAGCATATCTCTTAGGTGTTAAAAGTGGCAGTAAAGTGCAGAGCAGCCCAAACTGTTCACTGTCTGGCAGATCACTATATAGACAAAAAGCTGTACTGGTCATGCGAAGAAGTAATTTCAAAGTATTCTTTATTTTCAAATTAAAGTACTCTTTTGAGGGTTCTTTTGGGATGATGACAGAGGCATGCACTCTGCCACATCAGAGAACTATGGAATTCTTCTGTAAGAAGAAACCATAAAATTTTAGCATCATGAAACATTTGTCTCATAAGCAGCAAGGCAGCCAGTTAAGCACAATAGTGGTGTAGCTGGAAATTATTTCCACTAGTAAAGGTGCTGATTTAAATAAATGGGAAGAATAATAATTACAATTAAAAAAACCAGAAAAACCCCAAATGGAAACCAGAAACCCCAAACCAACCCCCCATTAAAAAAAAAACCCAACAAAAAAACCACCTAAAAAACCCCCTCAAAAAAACCAATAGAAGCAAGCTACAGCATACAGGAATTAACTTTAAAAAAGAAAAAAGTAAGTTTCTTTTGCATGAAAAATTCAGCCCCTGAATCTTAACGTTTTATTTTGTAGTGCCTATTCATTTTGTCCCATCATCTGTTGTCCAGTTGACTTGCATATTGAGCTGTTCAATGTTTTCCTAAAAAAATTCTTATTCCTGAACCACCCAAAACGAGCTATAAAACTGGGTGGAACAGGGGTACCAAACTGGTCAAGCAAGCAAGTGGTTTTTCACAACTACTGTGAGAACTACAACAGAAAGCCTTTCCAGGCTCCTGACTGTATGATTTGTTTCTCTCTCTCTAGCATCAGGAATATGCAATTGTATCCACAACTTCTCACATTTTTCCAGAATTCATTACTTCACTTTCTATTGTTCAGAATCTTCATCTAACAGGAAAAGGAAACCTTAGAGGTGGAAGGACTGTATCTAAGAGAAAATCCCAAATGTGCCATAGACATAGTACACTATAGTGTGTATTAGTGCCATGGCATTGTAGTGGAATGGTGAGGAATGCCCTTTGACTCTCACCCTGGAAATGCCTAGCCAGTTAAAAAAACATTTTATGTCAAGAGCTACTTTGATCAAAATCATTATCCCACATTGAAACATACCACAATGACTTTTGGTATACAAAACCCTTCAAAATACATTCATCTTGTCAGCTAGAATCTTTACCCCGAGAATAGCATGTTAAGAATTTTAATTAGAAGACTATGCATTAACAGCACACTCTTCCAGTATGTGTACATACCTTACATACATAGTTAAGTAATTTTTTTTGCTGTATGTTTCTATGCCATTTCAATGCTGTTAATATCTGGAAAAGTTTAATATTTTGGGGAAATATTAAGTCAAGTAACAATAACATTGTGCCTAATTTGTAATCCTAGCACACAAACCTGTTCTCTCCCCCAGTGCTTTTTTAATACTTTAAAAAATCATTCAAGATAGGAATATTTCATGGTTACCAACAGACTATATTTATTATTATAATTGAGGACTCTACATACATTGTTGCACAAAATTATAATGGACCAATCAACTAAAGTATACAGTTCCTATGCAACTGTAAATAGCACTTTAGCAGAAGTTTAACACATTGTGCATTAGTTGTCTTAGTAAGGTGACAACTTAAAATGATTACTTCATGGGAGTACAAAAGTGCAAACTTTCATTCAAGGCATACACACAAAACACACAGAAAGGATTGCTATACATGCCACAGGTCTAAAATAAACCTCAAATCAATCCCCTCCACCCCAAAACAAGTTACATGAGTAAGTACCAGCACTCTTAGCAACCACCAGTGTTACCACATTCAAAGATTTCTCTCTAGCAAGAAGCAGAGAAATGCAATCTGAAGAAATGCCCTTAGCTTGGAGTTTTAGATGTAATGCAACTGTCACATGAACTCCATGTTTTTGTTTGGCAAGACTGAATGACTTACATCATTATAGAAGCACTTCACCAGTGTATTACCACTAATTTCGGAATCACTATATAAAGTAACTGTGTACAGCAGGTGACTGTTGAAGGAAATAGTGTCTTTACATCAAAAGGTGATACACAACCAAATTTCAAGTATTTAGTACGAAACTATAGGTAATTCTGACCTTCTGTTCCTGTGTACTACATAAAGCAGATGAACCATAATTTTTTTCATTTTTATTCTTCCCTGTGCCCTGGGAAAAGGTGCAGGGGGAAGAACCAAAATGTAGGTGCAATCCTATGTCTACAGCAGTTGGTGACAGGCATGTGGGTACTACTGTCCAGCTCAAGATGACCTCTGGATTTTCAACAGGCAGCCTAAATGCTGCCAGTTCACTACCATCTCAACACCTGCAAGATTCCTCCTGTCGCCTACATTTTATTTGCACCATTTTCACCAGCTGTTCAAATCAGTTGCCCAGGCAGACATGTTCTCTTCTTTTCTGCAAAAGAGAGCCCCTTAGCTGCACAATGTCATCTTTAGACAATCAGGAGATAAAAGGCAGAAACAGTTCCTCTCTCATAGCCAGATTTTGGGAAGGTCTGGAGAGATATTTACACTTCTGTCTCAGCAGCAGTGAAGAACTGCTGAAGACTGTGTAAGCTTGAAAAACACTTGCTTACAAAAACAAAATTCTGGTTTTGTTTTTCATTAAATTTCAAAGAAAAAATTACCACTTAAAATATTTTAATTACTACCTAAATTAATTTAAAAGTAATATGAAATACTGTGAGTTTTCCTAATTAAAAATGCTTTTTCTCCTGTTACAACTTAACCTCAAGACAAGAGTTAAACAGAAGTGACCACAAGCTTCAGTGAAAGAATTCTACTACCTAGAGAGTTACAAAAGAATTCAAACTCTAATAAAATTAGTAGCATGCATGATTACAGAAAAAAAGAAAAGTAATGAGAAATCTGAGATTTGTCTCTCAAAGTGTTCATAGACTTTGGTGCAAATTCTGTGAACATGGGGAATGAGAATGTGACAGCAGTTTTAGAACTTTGCAAATTACTGAGGCAAGAAAAGCAATTAAAGTGTGAAAAACAAGGCCTGTGTATCACACTTTAGTCCTCCAGTGCCCAGATACTTCATGCTTTGAAAATGAACAAGTATAGCAGGGCCTCTGCCTTCAACAGAGAAAAGGAAAAGAATAAAGATTAGGCTACCCCTCTTTGAAGGGTTTCTACAGCAGGTGCTATCACAGCCTACCACTACATTAATACAGGACCACTGTTTTTATCTCCCTGAATTTAAGGGCAAAATGCACCAGAAAATGCACTTGTAAAAAGATGAAAGCATTGTAAAACTACAAAGCAAGCAAGGACAGTTTGCTTGCATATATAAATCTTTATAAATACTCACATAGAAATGGTTGGGATTTTTTGTTCACTGGTTTGTTTGTTTTCCCCAAATCAAACCAGAACACAATATATTCTTTCAAATATATTTTTGAACAGGGAAGTATGAGTAGGATTGACAAAGAAAATAACAGAAGAAAAGAAAAGTGAGATTTTATTTCCTTGGCAAGTGGAAGTACAGAGATGCTACTGCAGCACTTGCTGTTCTTACCTTTTAAATCCCAACCCAACACAAATTACAGCACAACTGCATCAGAGGTGGAATTTAACACACAGCTTACATTTTCAAATATTTAACTTTATTTTTCATAATAGTATCCCCACTTTACGCAGCCTACAAACCTGAAGAAAATGCATTTGCTTCTGGAAGTCGTAATAGTAAGTGTTTTGGGCTGCTCAAAGTCAAAGTAGTCCTGAGATTTCAGATGTTAAAGCTTTCTCCACAGCCACACGTTCCTTTGATGTTTGGATTATTGAAGACAAATTCACTGGACAGTTTGTCTTCTACATAGTCCATTTCAGTTCCTAGAAGTGTCAACTGTGCCTTCTTCTCAATAAACACTCTAACCCCTCGAAGACAACAGAAAAAACAGAAATTACAGCAAAGTCATAACTCGCTTTGAAATTCTCTTTTGACCAGTAATAAAAAAAAGAAAGCTAAATATGAAAACTGCTGGTATAACTTGGTTTCCCTGGCCTGATGTGGGGTACTTTCACCATTGTTTTACTCTATCTAAGTGTGGCAACAGTCTGGAACTGTTACTTGTGTGTGCACATTAATTTCGTCCCCCATTTTTGACAGGGGACAAAAAAATTATGCCCAGGGAAATACGCTGTAGAACATGGCACTGAATCTCAACTTCAATACACAATTCCCATGCATTACAGTTACCCATTTCAACCCCTTCTCAAAGACTGTGAATCCAACAAGATGCATAAAAACTTTGAAAACACAGATTTCTTCTTTCAAAATGACAGATTTTGTCCCCACCACTAGAGAAGCTTGTGCTGCTGCACTAGAAACTCACCATCTTGAACTACTTCTTCATCAGAGTCTCCTTTTGATTTTGTATACTCTAATGTGTAAGAAAGTCCATTGCATCCCCTTGTACGAACACCTACTTTCACACCTACCTAAAAAAAAAAGAAACAACAAAAAACACAACCACATGCATGACTTTCTTTATAAAACCTATTCTGGAATAACAAGTTTAAAAGTATGCAGAAAAACAAAATGCTGATATTTATTTTTCTCCACTGCCTAAACGCAAAAGTGAATTGTCTCAACAGATAAAGAGGAAACTCTTTTGTTTTAGAAACCTGACTGCCAAGGTAAAAAAAAACAAAACAAAAAAACAGATGCTTGCTGCTGTGGATCAAGCCCTATAGTACATTAAAAGTTTTGAAGTAATAAACCACTGGTACTCTTGTAGGGAGCAGGTCTCAAAGAGATGGTCAGATTTCAAAGACAGGTATTTTTGTGACTTCAAATTACAGTTTACTCAGATGCTAATTCAGGTACTATGACCTGAAGATTATAGACAGTAACATAATGAAGCTGTGAGGCCAAAACAAGGGCAGTTACTGGATTATCACAGAACTCATGAAATGACACCATCAGAAAACCTACTTTAAACCAAACTTCTGAAAAACATCCTTCGATTTTTCATCACCTTTATTGCCAGTCTCACTTAAAAGCAAACCCCTCCCTAAATCAAGTATGTGTATATGCCTACTGTTTTAACTGTCCTTAAAAGCCAACCTAGTCAACGTTTTCAACATTCACAGCATTCAACAAGTCTAACAAAAAAAGCATCTGTGCAAGGAAAGAATCAAGAAAAAGTTTTAACAAACTAGAAAACTATTCGTGCGTAGCTATTTTTACAAAGTGTCTGTATCACCTTCCACACACCGGTGTTTCATAACTGAAGAGGCCAATTTTATTGTCAATGTCCACAATCAACGTAATGATAAAAATTTATAAAAATTTATCACTTGGCATCAAACAGGATCTCAAGACAAACTGCATCTGATCCTTTCAGACCAAACACCTTTCTCTACAGGAACTGCTACCAATAATGGGCTGGAAAACGCAAACACCATTTATAGCCAGGAAATGACTGACCATATAAATTGTAGGCCTGCGGCTTCCTTAGGATGGTTTAAAACATTAGAACAAAAAAGTCTAGTTAGTTGCAGATGTACAGGAAGCAAAAGAAACAATGGCCTTGGTAAATAAAAGAAATATTCTTCTTGAAATAATACCTACTGTAAAAAAAAAAGCCCATGCTTGTTTTTATAATGGTTGTAAGAGAAGCCTCTGTATGTCCTCACCCCAAGAAGAGAAGATGATAAACTCATTATTTGCTGAAACACTGATTACTTAAAAGATTGTCTGGCAAGTTTCCTAGGAATTCAGTGTTCTCCAAGGCATATGAATGTAACTTTATGACTGCATACTTCACCATAAGAATTCTTACAAAAACTTTAATAATAATGTCTTAATATCAACAGCTGAAGAGCTCTTTTCCTACCAGAAGTCACCACTACGCCATACTAAAGGGCTTCATTAAAATGTAACTCAAAAACATTTAAAGGCTAAAATTTTTCCAGTTATTAATCTCAACAGTAACTGTAAAGTGAAATATCATTACAGTAGTTTCCTGCATTTCGTTTTGTAACAAAACAAAGCTGGATATACAAATAAGCTCATGCATTCCCCACCAAAAAAAAAAGTCAACATCTCTAACAAACACCTCAGTGTTTATTTCAGACCTCTAAGTTAGCCAGAAACGCTTTGCAATCATGAGCTGTGCTAATACCTTAGCACACTCTACACACTGACCCTGTCTGTACTTACATGCTCAGGCTTATCTTTCAGAAGCTCTTTTATCTTCTGGACAGCAGAAGGGGTCTGAAAGACAAAAGCATACATATCAACTTGATTTTTTTTTTATTTGCAGTGAGTACTTGCATGTATTAAAGCATGCAATGTACTTAGTTTCACTGTAAAAAAATCTATTCCAACTTTGTTTCCAAGTTTTCTTAGTTTATATTTCTCTTCTATCTGCAAAGTCCTCCTCCAGCATCAGCCACTGCCAGTATTGGTTAATTTCTGTTCTAATTGTAAGATACATACTGCTGTAAAACAGATGTCTGTTCAAACTCATCTATAGAGAACATAATACCTCTTCACTCCTCTCCTCACCCACACTGCCAGCAAACAGATACCTCAAGAATGCAATCTTTAATCCTTAACAGTGTGGGTTTTGGCTATTAGAATCAGAATGGTTTAGGCTGGAAGAGATCCTAAAGACCATCTAGTTCCAACACCACGGGCAGGGAACCTTCCACAAGACAAGGTTACTCAATGCCCCATCGGGAAGAATTTCTTCCATATATCAAACCCAAATTTCCTCTCTTTCGGTTTGAACTGAAACCATTACTCCTTGTCCTATCATTACAGCTCCTGATGAAGAGTCCTTCTCTCTGGCTTCCCTGCATGCCCCTTTCAGATACTGGAAGGTTGCTGTGAAGTCTCCACACAACCTTCTCCCAAGCTGAACAGCCCCAACCTTCTCAGCTTGTCTTCATAAGGGAGGTGCTTTGTGGCCTCCTGTGCACTTGCTCCATGTACTTCTCATGTTGGGGACCCCAGAGCTGTATGCAGTGTTTCTGGTTGGGTCTCACAGAGAGGAGCAGAGGGACAGAATCCGCTTCCTTGTCCTGCTGGGCATGCTGCTTCGGATGCAGCCCAGGACACATTTGGCTCTCTGGGCTGTGAGAACACATTGCTGGGTCATGCCCAGTCTCTCATGAACCATCAGACCCAAGCCCTTCTCAATAAGGCTGCTCTCAATCCATTCTCCACCTAACCTGTTGGTGTGCCTGGGATTGCCCCGACCCAGATGCAGGATCTTACACTTCACTTTGTTGAACTTCATTAATTTTTTATCGGCCCACCTCTCTGAAGAGATCCGTGAAGAAGATCCATGTTGTTGTGGGGTGTTTTTTTTGTTTGGTTTTTTTTGTTGTTGTTTTTTGTCCCCACAAAACTCCAACCGTAATTCAATAAAGTAGCTCAATTCTTGTGAAAATTTTGTCACACACACATTACAAAAATCAGTTAGATATAGAGTGCTTATGGCCTACTTCTCTCTCCCCATTAACCTAAAGGAAAACTGTGACTTTACAGCTAATAAAATTTACCATTCACGCAGACCTAGCTGTTGCAGAAATGCAAGAATGCAACACAAACATCAACATTTCCATTACAAGCCAACACATTTCTAAAACACCGAGAAAAGTATTAGTTATGCGAAGTTCTTACTATAAGCCAGCTTAAACACACGAAGCAAACGACAAGCAGAGTTGCAGTAGAAAACCTTTTCTAATTACCGCTACCACTCCTGTTAGAAACCCACTATGGAGCAGGAATTACCTGCTCTGACAAACGACTGGACTGTGTGCACTCGATCTGCCCCTGTTGTTGCTGAACTGACTGCACTTTTCTCTGCAGCGACCCGTCTCAGAATCAGTTAGGTTGGGAATGACCTCTGAGATCATGGAGTCCAACCTATGACTGAACACCATGTTTCAAGCCTGGCCTCTCCAATACAGCCGCTAGTACAGAATGCACTTCCTTTATTGTTAACAAAAGGATGTAAAGCCTTCTTGGAAACTACACGTTAGCCTAGACAGGTAACGCGTTTCCCTTAAAAAAAAAAAAATTAATGAAACACACTTTTTTGGGGTGTTTGCGCGCCCAGGCCCCGCGGACGGAGCGGCGGGGCGCGGGGCCTCCTCCCAGCGGGACTGGCGAGGAGCAGGAGCTCCCGCCTCCGGACTCGGCAGCACGAAGAGTCCCCGCAATGCGCC